>CM061533.1:151561837-151962788 GCA_030545055.2 Neoaliturus tenellus | reverse complement strand
ACCATCCATTAGAGGTCTGCGGGTACCCGAAAATTCGGGTAACTCCAGGTATTAGCGTGAACCCGAGTGGTCGGGCGGGTTTGACACGTCTCGGTCTTTATTCGGGCGGGCTTTTATTTTAAGCCGGGTCGGGCGGGTACCTAATGCTCGAATTAAATCGGGTTGTAGGTACCCGACAGGACATTAAAAGCAAACCCGGTTTTTTTTAAAAACTATTTTACAGCCAAAATTTGTGAATTACAACGTTCACGGAATAAATGGGCATCGTTCCACACACTATTTTAGACTAGTGGTCATAACTGCCAGTCATTATTACTGAGGTGGATGTGGATGAACTGGAAATACCTTAGCTTACTATTCGCGACACTCGCACATGAAAATGTGGCTTCTGAAAGAAGCTAGCGGTCTCTGGTGCCTAGAAACGTAAGCAATTTGTTTTGATGATAATTTGGTACGCCATACTTCATGTTCAATTTAAAACAAATAACATTTTGATCATGAAAGATAGTATTTGACGTAGGAACATTTGTATTCCTTTAGTACAGTACTATTTTATGCCCAAAAAATATTTTAAACAGCATTAAATCATTTGTTGCAAGCCTAGACACCAGTAGCGCTAGCATACTTTTCTCACTCTAACCTAAAGGAACTGCTCAGTGTCGTCGTCGTGACTGACTCACACTCTTAGACTGTGGCGTAGCCAATACGTCACCAACTGTACAAACCGAAATCAAGGTAGCAGTGGCATTGGTACAATCATTGACTTTACATACAAAGTCTTTGTTTGTAAAGTCAATGGTACTATTTACACGATAACCGTAAATAGCAAGAGCAAAATCAAAAGTAAATAATCTCTACAGATTAGTGTTTACATTATTTTTACAATACAAAATTCATCAGTGTATATATTTTTACAAAATATAATCAATATAGTACTATTCGGTATAATTGGTTTTATTGCCGAATTATTTCTCATTCCATCTTGCAAATTGTCAAAACATTTAAGATTTCTTGAGAACCAATGAAAACAATTTCTTAGATAATGTAACAGTTGGATATCCATAGTCAATGGTTGGATACTTCATAGACAGATTTCTCCATTCTCTATGTAGTTTTATAGTAACGGTACTCCATGTTTGTTGTATGGTATGGCGCGATCCGTCGTCTGTATTGATGATTTGATAGTGATGGTTTTCCTCTCGTTCTTGTTTATTCAATTCACATTAGTGTTTAAGTGATGTTGAATTTTTTCTGATATGAAAAATAAATATTAAAAAGCCACGGAGTTGAGAGAATTCTAATGTCTGTGTATCCACTAACAGTCCTACTAGTGAAACAAAAGATTTGGGAAGTGTAAAATGTCGTGGATGGCATTCATCTGCTATTTGGAATCACTCTAAAAGCAAGAAACAAATTTGCGGAAAGTAATCTAACATAAGTGAAATGCAATTATTATAAGTCTGTTTTGAAAATAGGATATGGCAATATTGATTGAAAGGCCAAGTTTGAGTATAATCACATAATCTTTTCATAATAAAATAACTTGGTGTATTATTAGGCCTACAGAAAAATAGGCTAGCCTACAGTATGATAATTCGCATCTAGGGTATTTTGACAGTTATAAAAGTGGTTTTGTTTAGTTTCAACAGTGTACAATATCATTTGTATATTTGTCATGTTTGTTGAAAAAGTTGACATTGGGTAAAGTAACTTAGGACTAAAGCTTAATAGGTTATTGGCTCTGGAGAATTTTTTAACTTTTTATACTAAAATAAAATACATTATAGTTTTTTAACTTTTGTTAGGCCTAGGCCTAACTTAGTAGGTGGAAGGTTTTTGCCTTGTATTTATTAATACCATACTTAAGCTTAGTAGGCACATCAACAATTATTTTAAAATGAAATAACTTAGGCCTGGACATTTATTTTACAAATAATAGCGAAGCCGACCCGAAGTTTTATTCAACTTACAATACCCGAACCCGACCCGAGATTTTTTTAACTCACACACCCAAACCCGAAACCGACCCGAATTTTTCTTAACTTATAATGTTCAAACCCGACCCGACCCGAAAATTGATGTTAATCTACTACCCGACCCGAAACCAACCTGACTTGAAAAATCACTACCCGCAGACCTCTACCATCCATCAAATCATCAATGCAGACGACGAATCGCGCAATACCATACGCGAAAAACATGGAGTACCGTAACTATAAAACTACATAGAGAATGAAGAAATCTCTCTATGAGGTATCCAACCATTGACTATGAATATCCAACTGTTACATTATCCAAGAAATTGTTTTCATTGGTTATCCGCAAATCTTAAATGTTTTGACAATTTGCAAGATGGAATGAGACATGATTCGGCAATAAAACCAATTATACCGAATAGTCATGTATTGATTATATTTCGTAAAAATATATACACTGATAAATGTTGTATTGTAAAAATAATGCAAACAATAATCTGTAGAGATTATTTTACTTTTGAAAACATTTTGCTCTTGCTATTTACCGGTTATTGTGTAAATAGTACCAATGCCACTGCTACCTTGATTTTGGTTTGTACAGTTAGTGACGGTATTGGCTATGCCACAGTCTATCTTTATGGACTGAGACTTTAGGTTAGAGTGAGAAAAGTATACTAGCGCTACCGGTGTCTAGGCTTGCAACAAATGATTTAATGCTGTTTTTAACAATTTTTTTGGCATAAAATAGTACTGTACTAATGAATACAAATGTTCCTACGTCAAATAGGCAAAATGTTATTTGTTTTAAATGGAACATGAAATATGGGCACCAAATTATCTACAAAACAAAATTGCTTACGTTTCTAGGCACCAGAGACTAAGCTTCTTTCAGAAGCCACATTTTCATGTGTGAGTGTCGCGACTTGTAAGCTAAGGTATTTCCAGTTTATCCACATCCACCTCAGTAATGACTGACAGGTTATGACCACTAGTCTAAAATAGTGTGTGGAACGATGCCCATTTATTCCGTGAACTTTGTAATTCACAAACTCTGGTTGAAAATAGTTTAAATAAACCCGGGTTTGTTTTTAATGTCCTGTCGGGTATCTACAACCCGATTTAATTCAGGCATTAGGTACCCGCCCGACCCGGCTAAAAATAAAAGCCCGCCCGAATAAAGCCCGTGACGTGTCAAACCCGCCCGACCACTCAAGTTCACGCTAATACCCGGAGTTACCCAAATTTTCGGGTACCCGCAGGCCTCTAATAAAAATCTAACAGAAAAAGGTTTTTGAGAGTATAATCACACTAAATTAAACACCATACATTTGGCTATTACCATTTTCTCTGTAATAGAAAGTAACCAAAATTTGAAAAAAATAGTTGATCTGGACACCTGGACATCTGGATCTAAGACATCCTGAAAATCCCTTTTCTGTAATAATTTTATGAACAATTTTATGAACAAATAAATAATAATTTTATTCTATAATATTAACTACATTTACATGTTGTAGTCTTACCGTGATTTCCATGGAGACCTGTTCCCGGAGACGGCAGGCGCTGAGTCGTTCATGACGCCTTCCAATTGGCTACAGGGGGCCGACACCCAGCTGGCCAAGATATCCCTCGACCCCAACCACAAACAGATGGTACAGGTCTGTATATCGGCGCTCTTGCTTTACAGTAATCAATGCAATTTAGGTAAAAAAAACCTAACCTGGCCTTCTATACTTATTTTAGAATCCCTTTAAAAATACTTAGCTGAAAATCAACTGAGGCAAAATGATTAATCTACAGTCTGTTTAATCATTTTCCTTCGTCTTAAAAAAAAAAAAAAAAAAAACTAAATCAACTCATCTTGACATTTTTTTATTGTCACCCCTGTTGTGTATATCTTACAGATTAAGAGTCTTAGAACAGCTGTGCCTTTTTATATCCAATACGATAATATGAGTAGTGTCTATGGCAATATATTTTCCACAATCTCGAAATCTAGAGGGAAGATTTTGCATCTAAGAGTGTTTTAGCCCAATAGAATAGCCTCAGACCCAGGAAAAAGCAATTTTGTCTAACATTAAGCTCAGAAATTGTAGTTTCTAACATTGGTCTTATGGGTTGTCAATTTGGCAACAAAATAACAATGAAAGGTAATCAAAAATAAAAGAACACTACTTTTAAGCATTCTTTACAAAACGGCTCTTAACTGTGAAGAGGTATAGGTGGTTGTTGGTTTAAACTTAATAGCCTGATTAGCATGAACGAGGAAATCTTGGTCAACCTGTTCTTTAACTAAAACCCTTAAAGCCATGACTTGGTAGTTTAAAAAAAGTTACATACATTATTAAAGACTTACTAAACAAACCATGTTCAATAGATGCCAGGCTCTGTTTGGTAAAAAACTATCAAGTTCTGATAACTACTTATGGTTTTCATGAATTTATTATATATTATTTAATTAAGTATTATGTTCACTTAAATAAGTTTAGGATACAGCATGATTATTAATCATGAGAATATTTATGCCATATTTAGTATTACTTTTACAGTTTTATTTACCTATGAAAAACTTTCTCTCGTCTTATGTTGTGGAATTAGATTGAAAACAGTTAAAGTTGAGTTACAGTCAACTCCCGATTATCCGGGGTAATGACTTTTTGTAGGGTCCCGGATAACCCAAACCCACGGTTAAAACAAAAAGTTCAATAAATTGAGTAAAACACGAAATAAACAAGTTTTAATTAAGAGTCCGCGATTTTCCGATATTTATTACTTTTTACTGATCAAACCTTATTGGAATGAATAAACAGAACTTCTAGTTGAGTGAACGAGGAACACAATAAAAGGATCCAATGTGGACAAAAAACCAAGGTCAGGTGTTCTATTGTTTGGCATCAGGTAGCCAAGATGGGTGGGTAGGGTGAGGGGGGGAGGGTCGCCTTTGGTATAATTTATTCAAGATAAGAGCACACGTTGAAAAACCAGTGATGGTTCATCTTTTAGTCTAATTGGTAATAATTTAAGAACAACCAATTGTTTAAAATGTATGCCAATTATTAAATCAAGCTAATAAATTTATAACTTTATCTAGTAAAATTTTAATGTCACTTTATCAAACATTTCTTGAAATGCAAAACAAATGCATTTTGAAATGTGTTGTTTAGCATAATATAACACAAAATTACTAGGGGTCACTGAACAGCACACTAATCAGAGAGATAATTACACACTGAATTGGAAACTAAATATTGTAGGACCTTTCTTGGTTTCTATTTTTAGCACATCCCGGCAGGTGACCGGCTGTTTCTAGCAGTCAAGGTCATTACTCCGCCACTGTGCCCCATCCCCATCCCAGCACGCCATCGCTCTGACTTGTTCCTCCCTGACCATATGACTACGATCAAAATTACGCCAATAAATAATTTATTATTTTCCGTGTTTCATTGCTTTCTTCCACTAATAAATCAAAAAATTATTAGTTAAGGTAATTTCTTCTCAAGTAATTTCAACATGATAAGATCTATAAATTATGGTATTGTTGTCTAAACTGAGAAAATAAATCAAATTTAAATTGACTTTTTGTGACCCCGGTTAGTCCTCAACCTGGTTTACCCGCCCCCGGATAATTGGGAGTTGACTGTAGTTAAAGTAAACATTGTATCAAAATGTCAACAATGCCTGCACCACATTTCCTTGCTTTAAAATCTGAAATAGATGCTTTTATATGTGTTACAATTTTGGAAATAGGTCCATCGAGGTCCTTTAGCCGCTGTGTGTCAGGTGCTACAGGAAAAGAACCAGAAGAGCCAACCGATTAAAACTATTGAAGCAACACCACAGAAATCGTTCCGAAACAATATCGCAGCTGCTAGGAACATGTTTGAGAAGGATAACAATGAGGCCAATGAGCAGAAAAATAAAACTGTTGAACTTATGAAAGAGTCTCACAATGATAACGAAGAGAGTGAAAAGATTATACAGAACGGAAACAAAACAGATAATGCAAACAAGACAGAAGGTGTAACTCCTCCAAAGCCTATGCCAAGGCGGACCAGTTCACTGTCGGAGAGTGAAGAAGTGCCGGTGCAGAAACCGGTCGCCAGACCGAGGACTAACTCAGTAATCACCACATCTGCTCCTCTCACGATTGCAACAGAAAACAAACCCCTCACCACCACCACCACTGCCCCTAGCACACACTCTCCGAATATAAACGTTCCAACCACTTACAAGGTGACTCACGGTGTTGTGTTTGTTGAGATTTGTTTGCATTTGCACCGTCTTAATTGTTGGTATTTTTTTATTTTGTTGTTGATTTTTGTGCTTGTTTTTTAGCATGTTATTTATATCACATAATCACAGTTATATCAGTGTTTTATTGTATTGTTGAAATTTTATTTGTTTGTTAGTGCATTTTAGCTTGTAAAGCTACTTCAATTTGTTTTGAGTGCCCATGTTATTAAAAATATAATTTTCAGTACAGTACACTCTCGTTCATCGGAACTAATGTGGCGGACGGCCGGTTCGGATGTCAAAAAATTCCGATGAAGCGGAGTCCGTCGTGAGTCATCATTTCCGCCCGCACGGTGACCTATCGTGATTGTATTCACTCTTGTTTTTAAGATAACACAAGACATTTTATGAAAATAAGGCACTCAAACTTTGAACATCGTAACAATGAACCTATAGGAATAAAAACAACGCAGGAAATAAAGATCCAAAATTTTTATTCTCATATTCCAGCAGTCAACTGACTTCCACTTAACACAGGTGCAGTCGCGACGCGAAACAGACTGAATGACAGTTTGGGAAGCGGTCGAAGTGGATGTATTGTTCACTTCCTGCCCCCTTCCTCTTTCTATTTTTGTCCGAATACTCCACGGCCTCGTAAATCACATCAATGGGTACAGATTATGTAAAACGCCTGATGACTTTTGATGCAAAATGTGATACTTCACTGTTATGCGGATAGAAAGAATGGAAATTGAAGGCGCTAAAATGGAAAATTATTTATTTTGTAAGAAATAAAAAATTAATAATGTCCAGATTTTCAGTTCCGATGAAGCGGAGTTCCGATGTCGCCGGGTCCGATGAACGAGAGTGTACTGTATAAAATCAATTTTATACATTGATTTAATTTTAAGTTGCTTTAAATTTTAACTTTAATACTGCCCCAGTATTCGAGTATTCTGGTTTACTCAGTGCTAGTTTGGTTAAAAATTAAACTAGAACTCAAAGAATTTTTTTCTAGAAATTTATAGAAGGTTTTTTTTTCCTAAAATTATAATCTATAGTAGAGTAAGTTTGGTTTCTCTTTGATGAGTTGGCTCAAAAGTATGCCTTATTTGTGAAATTTGTTTGTAGTTATTTGTATTCTACAGGGTTCTTACCGTCCTTGAAAGTCCTCGACGTTTAACCCCTGGTCTTGAAGGCCTTGAAAAGTACTGAAATTTCATAATTTTTTTATGGTCCTTGAAAAGTCCTTGAATTTTGTGGAAATTTTGGTATTTGTCTCCTTGAGTTCAATAATTTGTTTTTGCCTTATATTGTTAAGATTCTTGTAAACCTATTTTAAAGCTAACTGAAGCATGTAATATGTAGGTACTGCAGCTGCATACTAGACAGCTGTAATGGACATCGTTAAATAAAAATTGATTAAGAAACAAATTTGTATTACTTTCTTTTGTTATTTTGTATATTTGGTACTTGTCTGTTATGCAAAAGCCACAATTTTTGATGTAAAAAAAACATCACTTGAAAGAAGACTATTTACAAACATTGTGTGAAAATGACATGTTTCTAAGTTTTAAAGTTCAATAACTCATTAGCTCATGGATAAAAAATCTGGTTCATACATAGGAATAAGCAATGACGATTCTTAAATTGCCGCCTTGTTACGAACTGTGAGCCATAACTTTGACAATGTTATTAATCACTTACACTTTTTATTGACTCTCAATTTAATTATTTAAATTGTTGAAAATTCAAATTTTAAACTTGTTTAGGGCCCAATGCCCAGTGTTATTCATTCTGGATAAATGTACTATTCTTTTTTTAAGCAACTAAATTGTACAAATCCTACCAATCGATATAAATATAGTTACTTCTCATGGTCCTTAAAAACCATGGAAGGTCCTTAAAAAGTCCTTGAAATTCGTCGAGATATGGCTGTAAGCATGCAGTTAATGAAAATTTATCAATAAAGTTTCATTGGCTGATGAAAATATTTAATTGAAAATCAAATTAAATGGATCAAATTTAGACAAAAAATAAATTAAATTATCAAGAAAATAAAAGATGATTTTGATGAATAAACAGTTACATTCGTAATCTATACCCGCAGGAAAATTAGGGACACAGTGAACTTAAGATGCCAAATTTCAGTGGTTACTATGATTGAATGAATGAATGAAGTAGTTTATTCCAATAAAATATACATGTACAAACTAAAACATGCTGTACTACAACTACAAATAAATAAATAATAATAACTCTTCTGCATAAATTAAATAAAGAATTCAAAAGGTACATCTAAAAAAATTGTAATTATTAATTAGATTATAGAATTAGGTATGGAATGAGCTGACATGGGCACTGAGGCCTGTGCGTGAGCTCCGAGTTACATCCAGAAAATAAATTTTAAAAAGTAATTAATATTTTACCAAGTAAATGCAAATCTTTTAAGAGGAAAACATTATTGTATAAGTTAATTTAATTAAATTTGTACAGATTTAATTAACTATGTGCAGATTGTACAGGTTAAATTTAAAATCTTACTGTTATTATGTACCTGCTTTGTTATTGTGAAGACTTCAGTTTAGATTTACTTAGCATAAATCTGCGAAGCCTAAGTTGATGCCAGCTAACAATCCTTTTCCTCTTCTTAACACAAATTTCATAATGCTTCAAGTTTGTCTAAATCCATTGTGTATGATGTGTCTGTCTAATTTCTTTATCGTTGATGCTGCAGCTTAGGAATGTGGGGATTTCATCTAGTTCTTGACAGAACTAGTCTGTCACAATAGACTGTTGAGACTAAGTCTATTATGTTATTTAAAATACAAACTTTATTATTGAATAAGCTACAAGATATGCTTCTTACCTAACCGTACCATTGCAGCCAAGACTAGGACCAAAGCCGTTCACTCCTCCGAAGCTGAGTCTAGACAGTTCCAACAGTGCTAGTGAGCTGGACAGGGTTTTCTCGGTGCCTGCTGCGCCATCGCCCACCCCTGCACTTGCGCCGGCTGTCAACGGAACGGCTGGTGGCAACTCTCCCCCGACCTCGACCCCTCCCACTCCCACGCCTACTCCCACGGCGACAACCGCTCCTGCTCAGGTGAGCATTAGGCGAGCTTGCAAAACATACGCTTAGTTTACAAAATATCATCTTCTAAAAGAATGTTGTATATTTACAAAATAAAGATTATGTAACAAATAAAGACACTTCTATTGATTGTAATTTATCATGACATTTTGGAAACAGATGACACACTGTCAAGTATTTGAACACATCGAGACTGCCCAGTTTAAAACGAGAGTTTTTGCCACTTTACTTGTAAATCTGTTTTTATTATTTTTGTAATCACCAATACTGGTATAGTGGGTAGTGTGTCAAATATTGACGATAGCTCAAACCGTATTGAAAGTAACTTTGATATTGAAATTATTTCCAGTTCACTCCTAGTGAAATTTGCTCGTTGCTTGCAGTGCATACTTGTAGCTCATTCACAGAAAGGCCACAAAAATTAATTAATTACTGATGTTAAGATGTTGTACCCCCTAATTATATTTGACTAAATCTTGTTACAAATCTATATCACTGTTCTCAGCCGGAAGAGGTGACCAACGGAGAAGAGGAAACATTGGATGGAGGAGGGGAAGGTGATGTGACGCCCAGCACTGCCGAGAGAGTGCGATTGTGGGCTGAGGTACGCCATCTTTAATGAGACTCCTTCCTATGATCATGTGTATAGCTAATCAACTACCACACACTATTCTTTTGTTATAACAAATTTCTTGCAGCAATGTTGTTAAAAATAATAGCAGTGTTGTTAGAATAGTTAAAAATAACCAGTTGCAGAATACTTTTTTAACGGTTTTGTACTTAGGCATAGGCCCATATGAAATAAATTGAATTGCTAGCAATGATTTTTTGAGGATAAAGTTTTGTTGCAATGTGACTTTTAATGTGAGCTAAAATTTAACTAATCATTAGCAAGATGTAGTAGACCAGTGTTTCAGTCGGAACTGATACACTGCTCTCTCCCATTAGTGACCGGGCAACAACTTGCTCGCACTAGTGCTTAGTGCATTTTAATGGAAACCACCAATAACATGCTGCTTTGTCTCAGTCATATCTACTGGTGATTGGTTTTCTAGTTTGTCTACTGATACTGGAAATACTTAAAATATAGGAATTATACTGGAATATTATTTCCATACTGGAAATACTGAAATTTCAAAATAGATACTATAATTTTAAATTTTTATTAAAATTTGTAATTTTTGAAAAATGCATTAAATAAAATATAGATTCTGTAATTTGATCTGTGCATTCTAATGTAACAATATTTGACAAGCCATCCTTGCTGTTTTAGTATCTTTGAAAACCAAAATCAGAAAACTTGTAGTTCTGTTCAAATAGTTAATCAAGAAATGTAACGTTTATGTAAATATTGATCTTAGAAAATGTTTGATTTTGTACTCAAAATGTCAATTTCTTTCTTAAATTGTACTTATGTTATTTTCAGCGACTTTCGTTATAGGGAACACAATATTTTACTGTTAAGTATTAATATGTTTCATAATTTTTGTAGTTAACTGTAATTTTATTATTATTTTTTGTATAAAATAAATACAAAAAAGTGGGAGGAACTGAGAGCTATAAGGATATTTCTAAAAAATAAAAAATAAAATAATAAACTGGAGGGCTATAAGGAGGCACTCATAAAAATAATAAAAATTGTATACAAATTTTATTGCTTGAAAGTACCGTACTTATTTATTATAATCCATAAGTTTTTATATTTATATAAAAATCTATATTAAGTTTGTTCTTATGAATAAAATGTCATTATTGTTATTCCATGTTCAGATTAATAGTTAGCAAGTGATACTGGAATAAAAAAAAAATAAATAAAAACTTGAAATATACTGGAATTCTAAAATTAATTGGATTTCAGTGGACACCCTGTTTTCCAAAATTATCTGACCAATTTCCCTCATATGTTGGTAAGAGTGATAAAGAACTTTTGTTTTCTAACAATGCCCCATCCTGGTCAGCTGGTGATAGCTCAGCAAGGTCAAGGGCATTCAAAATCTGTCGTTAATATTATCCTTAGTTAACAGAGCACATTAATAGTGATGGTAATCTAAAATTATCGAATAATTAAACTGAGTATTCATTTGAACTTACAAGTGTTGTTTTGGCTGTAATCTCTACTCTGTATTGGTTGTGTAGGTGGAGAGGAAGGGAGGGGATGGGGACGCCGGGCCGGGGGCGGGGGAGGAGGAGCTGGAAGGGTTGGAGAGGGGGGGCACCCGCAGTAGCATCGCCGAGCGGCGGAGACTCTACGAGAACAGATCACTTTCTGTTGTTGAGCAGCCTGTGAGCCCTTCCCCCACACCTCTTCGGCGAAGAGACTCTCTCAAGGTTTGTTGGTTGACAACACACTTTAATAATGTTGTTAAATTAGTGGCATTAGGGGGTTAACTGCTTTAAGCTTTCCTCAACGTAACTCGTACGAAGCAGAAAAACATATTCCTTAATGTTAAAACTTGTATAAACTAATCCACTTTTTTCTTTTCCTATCTGTTTCTAACAATGACTGTATATAAATTCAAAACTGTAGAGTTAAATTTAATAATCATATAGTTTTATTCATTTACAATTAACTATTTTATTTGTCTATCACTACACTTACAACAGAATTTTGGGAATGTTTGAGTTCAGGTTTTAGTTTGTCTTAAAAATGGGAAATACCTCAATAACAATTGGAGAACTAATAACAATAATTTTTCCAAACAGTCCAAGTCAGGTGGTACATTGAAGGAAGAAGACGGAAGTGTGATCAAGCGGAACTCATCGATACATCCGAGCAAACCTGAGTCTGTGCCTTCAACCCCAGCCCCCAAGCGCACCTCCACCGTCTTTGGTAGGTTAACCTTCTAGATCAAATAAATACAATAAACTAGTTTAATTAGTTTAAATTAAAAGTATATTGTCAAATGTACAAATTTACAGTTCTGAGCACTGAGCCCTCTTGATGGTCCTTCAATTGAATAATGCCACTTGTTAGTTTATTTCTCTATGACACCTAAGAAATAAAGGTTGTCATGTAGGTGTTGAAGAAACATTTTGTCTAAAAAAATTTCCAAATCCTAATGCCTACTAAACAAAAACTGGTCTTCATAATTTGTCATCTGTTACAGTAGTTCAATATATTCAGAGTTGATTTTTATTTGTATAACCCTAAAATATGTAGAGATAAGAGATTTTTTTTTCATTAATTATGGGAATTTTTTATCATTAATTCTGGGAATTTTTTATCATTAATTCTGGGAATTTAGAATGTTTTTAATTTTTGTATTTGCAGATTATTATATAGAGAGAGGCATTTTATTATGGCTTAAAGACTACTAGAGGTCGCCTCCTGATCGAAACTCGATCAAAAATTTCAGTTGATCTGGACCCAAGAAGTTTAAAAACATTTTATAACTGAAACATCTGTTCTTCCTGTTTTTCTAGCAGTTTTTTTTTTTTACAACAGCTGTCTAATGAGTCAATCAATTCTCCTTCCTCCATAAGATTAACATTGGAATTTTGAAAGCTTGTGGGGCGTAGCCCTGGTCTTCGATATGAATTAGAATGTGATTCTGCTCATCTACAGGACTATACCTTTTTAACGGTATGCGCGGATTTCTCCTACGATGCACACGAGCTGAGAAAAAAGGAGGAAATGAAACATGCTTGCGTATTAATATATAGTATTCTAGTTGTCCAATCCCATTTCAGTACAAATTTTATTCCTGTTTTTTCCCAATGATATTTTTACTTCTATAAAATTATATTTATGCGTATTTGGATACAATACAAAAGTGAAATCTCTTAGAGCCAAATAAAGGTATTAGTATTAAACTCTATTACTGCCATAAGGGCGATATCTACCAATTTCAAACTTAAATTATCTTTAGAATTTTTCTCTTGCAGGACGAGTGTCCAAGTTCCGGCACCTCAAGGGAACGCCTGCCCACAAGTCTGCTCACATCGAGAACATAAGAAACTTGTCACGACAGATATCCGGGGAGTGTGACGGCTTTCATGGTGATTGATTTGCTTCACATTTTAAATTACTGTTGTCTTGTTCCTTCCCTTATCTCATAGCATCATACATGGATTTTAATTTGTCCTTTACTCCAAGATTACATTTTAGATTTTTTGCTTCTCTGTTTAATAAAATGTTTACCAACCCCCTTTAATAGTTTGGGCATGTCTGGTCATTAATAGTCTATGAGCTGCAATGCTTACAGAAATTTTAAAAATACCACTTTTAGTTCAGACAGAAACACCTTTGATTATTTGAAAATAAATAATTTAATTGCTGGTTCAATTGCCAATTTTTAAAGATATTTATTGAAAACTGTGAGCGTTCTTCAATCATAAGTTAACAGTATTCTGCTCAGTTTCTAACCGATACATGCTGGTTGGTATATTGTTAAATAATGAATTGCTCATCCAAATGACATAATTGATGTTTCCATTGTACATTTTCAACATTTTGTACATTAGTATATGCTCTATGTAATAATCATTTGATGCTGAATAATCAGAAGTCTGAGTATAAGCTTTGACCTTTCTCATTTCAATCCAATGATTATTTACCCTTCCTAAATTATAAAAATTATTTTGTAATTTTATGAACATTCATATTTTAAATGTAAATTTCCTTAAAGTCTCTTTACTCATTGCCACCTGTAATGTCTCAGCCAACCCAGAGAGAGTGGCAGTCCCTCTGAGCGGTCCGGGAGGCAAGATAGCCGTGTTTGAGCTGTCCAAGACAGGGAAGCTGCCCGATGGTGTCATTCCTGCTCTCGTTCACGGCAACAATGTCATGGACTTTGCCTGGGATCCCTTTAACAATCGGAGGCTTGCTGTCGGTGAGATATACAATATTAAACTTGGAATTCTCAATTCTCAATTAATAGTGCAGAAAGAATGATTATTATACTTCTTGTCCTATCAATCTTCATGTATTAGTGTAGAGTATATAGATGAAAATGTTCATCATTGGTTATGTTATTGTATTATTTTTTTATTATTTAATAATAACAACATCTTTACTACATTAACCCTCTACTATATGCGCGCAGACTTCCAGTCTGCATCCGCTATAACTTAGTATATCATGCATATTTAATTGTTATTTTGTTACATTTATTTTTAGGTTGGAAAGTAGTAGTAAGACAATAACATATTATACAAAGTGATGTATTTTAAGTTAGTTAGTAACATATTTGAAAGTTACTACTTACAAATAAAAAGATGCTGGTTAGGGTACGATAAAATATCTATAAAAATAGTCAAGATTGTTGCTGTACTCATTACAGTTAAAATTCTCAAAAAATATAAATTTTATAACATAAACAACTTATATTGTTTTTGCAAGTTTATATAAATACTAATAATATATCAGAAACAGATTTTTTGTGTTGAATACAATACAAATTGCTTCTCGATTTGACTTCAGCTGCTTTGACAAATTGCACTTTGTCTGATGTAAGCCATGATAAAAGCAGTTTGTTTATAAAATACTGTAAAAAATAATGCTCTTGCTCGAACGTGCTCTTCAAAATTCACGTCTCACTTACACACGCGCTCTTTATGTTTAAGTGCGGACTGCGAGTCCGCAATGCATGAAGTAGAGGGTTAAATTAATTTTAAAATACTCTTTCTTGATATGTATTTATTATTAGAGGTATGGAAAACAAGAAACACATTATCTAAAATCCATTATTTTTTATCCATCTTTTAAAATCATCCATCTTTTAACATCCATCATTTGTTATGTAATGTTGAATCCGTCAATATGTAAGTGTTAGTGTTAAGAAGGACTATGCCTCACAAGATGTTTAAAATGAACTGCTTCCATGTAATTGGGTTTTATAGCCTGTATTGAAGCATGTATTAAATAAATAAATAAATAAATAAATTAATTATCATTTTGCGCGTAAAATAATTCATGATAAATAAAGAAATGCAAACAAACAATTTGTTTTAAAGTTGGGTTAGCTGATTTGGGCATTTAGCAAGCCTAATGGTTAGTGTCTTGGCCAAAAATTTGATAATTCATGGGTTCGTTAAATCCTTGAATGCGTATTGCAGTTCGGGTTCAAACCACTTTCTTCCCAAAGAGTTAATTATTCTCTTACAAAACGTGTCTAGCAAAGCAACGCAATCAAGAAAACATTTTGGTGACTCATAATCGCTGAAAGATCTATTTTAATAATTAAATTTATAGTCCAAGTCCAGGATGTGGTATTTCAGGATAAATATTTTTTATTATTTAGTAATAGGGATGGGTCGGTTGTTAATGATGTCGGTTGTCGGTTTTAACGGTTTTTGACAAAAAAAACTATGACCGAGAATTGATAACACCTGTCGGTTTTCGGTTTATCGGTTTTTTTACTAACTAAAGATAAAAAGTTGAACAGGAATCAATCACAAAGGAAAGAACGTCCAGTTCTAGGAAGATAACAATACAATTGTAATATGAGAGACGATAGATGGAATGCGGAACATCTGCCAATAAGAGCTCTATTGTGTGGCATCCGGCCGGCCGGCGATCGCTTATCTGATTTATGACCTTATTAGTTCCCTAGTGCAATATATTCGGTTTTTGATCCAATTGTCGTACAAAAACAAATTATAGCTCTTTTTTTTTTGTTTGATTTTCACAAATTGAATAAAACTTTAATAAAAATTGTACAACCTATGGTTCAACCTAATATAGGTGAATTAATGTTATTATTAGGGATGGACGGGAATGGATTTTTAGTTCGGGACGGGAATTTTTATTTCCCATCCAATTTCGGGAGGGGATTGCTCTTCTCGACGCTATCGGGAAATATTGGTTTTGACTTTTATCTGAATGTCGTTTAAAGGCAAGTTAATGTTAAATATCAACTGGTTCTGTTTCTAAATTATTCCACTTGTTTTGTATAAGTTACAATGAACCTCCTTTTGTTAAAGATTTAAAATATCTAATTTTTATATATTTGCAGTATACAATGAGAAAGGGTAAAGTATAAATTTTCTTGAAACCAATCAAATTTAAATTGAATCACTAAACAATATACATATTAAAAAAGTTTATTAAACATTTTACAAAAGTTTCGTTGAATGAAATATTAAACTTTTTTATAAAGAATGAAAAGTAAAATTATGTAGACTTTTTTAGATAAAAATATAGATTAAAACAATTGGAAAAATTGTAAAGAAAACAAAACTGTATTACTTACAGTAAAATTACAGTAAATTAGAATAAATTACTGCCGGAGGTGAACAATAGATAAGCTGAACAATAGATCGTCTCTGGCGTCGGTGGAATGTGGCCGCGTGTATACAGTTACAGTAAAAAAACAAAACAAAAAACAAACAAACAAAAAACAACAAATTGAAATTATAATAAATATTCACACTAAGGAATGAAGTGGTTCAACAAACCAAAGCCATTTATAACCCCAAGAAATGTTTAATTTTTTTCATTTTTTATACTTATTGATTTTATTGAGACAGGTTCTTACTTAGAGATAATCATGAAAATTAAAAATATACACTATTAGACCTAATTATTTTTATTTTTATTTCTATATTGTATTTTCAATTTAGCTATTTTTTGCTATTTAAAAAAAGGAGTGTATGATGAAAAAATCAATAAAAAACAATAAAAGTTTAAAGTTATGAACGTCAAAATCTAATTATTTGTAATGTTTAGTTTTTAAAAATATATTTAATGGAATTTGAAGTTTTCATTAAAAAATTATATTAAATTTATATTTAAATCCCTTAGTTTTCTATGACAATTGGTTCTGAAAGTAGCATTTGGTACTAGGAGCTAAAAACACCCCTCGTAAATAAATTACTGCCGGAGGTGAACAATAGATAAGCTGAACAATAGATCGTCTCTGGTGTCCGTGGAATGTGGCCGCGTGTATTTGTGCCGTTCCTGCCGTTCCTCGTTAGCGAGACCGCCGGCCGGGATCGCCGACCGAGATCGCCGGCCGCGATCGCGGCCGCCACGCCGTTCAGCAGTTCCCGTCCCGATAAATTCCCGAGTAAAAAAAAATCCCGCCCGATGATCGGGACAAATTTGCTCCCGAAAATTTTCCCGAAATTTCGGGTCCCGTCCATCCCTAGTTATTATTATGTTGTTTTCAATAATGAACTCAAAAATATTACAACAGTCCTTATTTTTTATAAATATATAGAATTATTATTTTACTGAATTGAATCTAAAAATAATTATCTTAACAAAATGCATTTGTATAACACATAGCTAGTAATTCTTAAAAAAATAGACATGGAATAATAAAAAAATTCTTAAGCCATAATTTGAGGGTGTTTCTAAACTTTTTTCTAAATGGTTGGATTTTATTCTATACTCCCACATATTTCATCAATTCCTACAAAAATACAATAATCAAAGCTTTTATCTTTTAGTTTTATTTTTTTTGAAACATTGCAAATTTGTCCACTAAAGTGGTTGTATTGCTTTTTTTTCTATTTTCAGATAATATATAAGGCCAGTTATATAGTAGGATAGACATTTAATATTTATATATTTTATTGCAATAACTAACTGGTCTTCTTTAAAAAGCATAAATGTGTAAAAGGCAGAACATAGGCATCGCCTGATTTTAGATGGTAATCTTGATTTGTTTCATGTTTACATCTAAAATAAACCGAAAAACCGACAACTGACAACGGGTGCTATTGAAAAACCAAACCGAAACCGAACCTATAAATTTTGCAACCGACCCATCACTATTTAGTAATACAGTAGAGTCCCTCCAACCCAGACTTTGATAACCCATAATTCAGGATAATTCAGAAAGCGTGCCAGAAACACTGGGTTCTAAGACTCCAGGCATCATGGCATCGGCATTAGTCTACAGAACACTTGGTTTTTCTTTAAGTTTTTTTTTTAACAAATGAAGTTTAAGTCTTTACTTTTTGTATTGCGTACATTATGCAATAAATAAGTGTTTCACATAGGAATAACGTAAGCTACTTATACTTTTTCTTATGTTTACTCCTTTCCCGATAACCCGGAATTTTCTCAAACCCCGACACCTTTTGGTCCACATTAGTCTGGGTTTGCGGGACTACTGTTTTCAAATTAGTTAAGACCCAGTTAACTCTATTCCTCAGTTGAAATGTACCGGTAGCATATAAAAGTTGTGGGAAGGCACTGATGGCTAATTCTTCTTTAGACGAGAATCATTTTTGGTCTAATCACTGTCCTAAGTTGTGTTGTTGTCGGCAGCCTGTGACGATGGCACCATCAGACTGTGGGTGATCCCCGAGGGTGGACTGACCGAGCCGACCAACACGCCAGACTCTGTGCTGGAGGGCCACTCGGAGAAGATCTACTTCATCAAGTTCCACCCGCTGGCCCGCGACGTGCTGGCCACGGGCTCCTACGACATGACCGTCCGTGTCTGGGACCTGACCGGGGCACACGAGCCCATCACGCTGACGGGGCACTCAGACCAGGTAACACCCCTCACACAGTAGTTCAATTGTTTCTGATTTTAAAATATCTAGTAATACTAAAAAATATTGATTTTTTAAAAATTCTATGCAGTTAATAGAATGTATTTAAATGTAAAATTAGTTTCATTAAATAATCTGTCTTTCTTAAAATTTATGGAGGCCATCTGTGTGGAACATGTGTAAATTATCAGTAAGTATGAAGTATTTAAAAAAAAGAATTAGTCTAATTATTTTCAAAAAATGGTATATGTTACCTGCCTATAAATGATCCATTATAGTTGTAATATCACAACAGCTGTTTCGTGCCCTTCATGAGCACATCTTCAAGGTGAAGAACACAAATTTAACACATTTCACTCACGGAAGAGCTCGTCAAAAAACGTAAAAAGTACATAAAGTCCACAAGAAACACGTTCATTATTAAAAATACACTTGGCCAAGTAAACGCGATCAACATACGCGATGCGGCGCCGGTGGTCGGTAGGTCATGACTGACGTGTTTTGAAAACGGAGGTATTCACCCCCTCTCCATCACCTGTTGTCTTGTCGGGGCCCTTCTTTTGATTGGTTGTATTCATGATGCGGATGGCGGTGTTGTATATAATATTTGATTTAAATGACAGCTGTTCGTTTAAAATGTGGTCAGGGTGTTCTTTGGCTGCCCTATACATCTCAAACTCTTCAATAGTATCCATGCGTCTCTTATTGTTGCAAAAATACATAACTTCCAAATTTGTTTCTATGTTTGTATAGTTATGGTTGTGGCTTGTAGGGATGGACGGGACCCGAAATTTCGGGAAAATTTTCTGGAGCAAATTTGTCCCGATCATCGGGCGGGATTTTTTTTTACTCGGGAATTTATCGGGACGGGAACTGCCGAACGGCGCGGCGGCCGCGATCGCGGCCGGCGATCGCGGCCGGCATTCTCGGCCGGCGATCTTGGTCGGCAATCGCGGCCGGCGGTCTCGCTAACGAGGAACGGCACAAATACACGCGGCCACATTCCACGGACGCCAGAGACGATCTATTGTTCGACCTCCGGCAGTAATTTATTCAAGAGGGGTGTTTTTTGCTCCTAGTACCAAATGCTACTTTCTGAACAAATTGTCTTAAAAAACTAAGGGATGGCTCGTTTGATTAGTCTAATTCTTACAAATGAAACAAAATGTCAACCAAAGCTGTGTGACTTTCCAATCAATGGGAAAATGGCAAAGTATTGTTAAATAAATCAATCTTTAATTGAATTACTGTTCAGATAAGTAAAGATATAAAGATAATAATGAAGATAATGAAGATTGGCCTACTTTTTGAAATGTTCAAATAAGTGAATGAAATTTTTTGTTGTAATACTGATTGATGACTGTGTATTAAGAAATTCTCCCAATACACAGTATTTCGGTAAGTAGCCCCTAATTAATAGTTTTGCGAGTTGAGCTTCAAGTTTCAAGATTAGTTTCTCTAAGTTTAGGTTTCGAAATTCAAATTTCTTGGTTTTGACCATCATTAATTTTAAGTTACATGTGCCTTTTCCTCAAATGAACAAATGAGCATTTGAATCTCAATCAAGTAGGCTTTAATATTTTGTGATTCTCTTTGTGTTTATTTGTATTTAGATGGAGAAACAAATTGTTCATATTATCGGTCTTACCCGCAGATGTTCTCGCTGTCGTGGTCAACATGTGGGAACCGCCTTGCCACTGTATGCAAGGATGGGGTGCTGAGAGTGTATGAGCCCCGCCGCGGCCCCGCCCCCGTGGCTGAGGGCAAGGGCCCCGTAGGCTCTCGGGGTGCCCGCGTCACCTGGGCCTTGGAGAGTAACTTCATTGTCGTCACTGGCTTTGACAAGTTAGTACAATAGAATTGAAGATTGTGATTAGTTTTGGTGAAATAAAAATTCTGGTTAGTGCTTATTACAGTTGTGAATAATCATACCGAAGCTAATTACAGTACAGTCTTTAGGGTGTGTACCGGTTGAGAAAAGTCTAGAAGTCATGAAAAAGTCTGGAATAAATTGTGAATTCATTTGTAAAATTTGGTAGACACCCTGACTCTGGTTCATCCGCCTCAGTGATATTCAATATTCACTTATTCCAAACTTATATTTTTTGTGTAACAAATAAGAAAATGTTCTCTATAACTTCTGAATAAAAGTACTTGTTAATAGTTCTGAGTGTGAAGGATAAAATTGCTCTGTTGCATCATTAAATCGAATTGATCATTGCTCGTATATTCAGAAACATTACACTGATAGTTAAATATCACCAGGCAAAACCCTCCATTGTAATGTTGTAATTTATTTTATTTTCCTTCCCCCCATATAGAGTCTCAGAGAGGCAGATTATGGTGTACAAAAGAGAGGATCTCAACAACCCATTGGCCACTGTGGGTCTAGATGTTTCCCCTGCCATTCTCATACCATTCTATGATGAAGACAGTTCTACTCTATTTTTAACTGGCAAGGTATGAGTTGATAATCACATTTCTTTAATTTGTCTAAATGTTGGAACAATGTAAGATTTCTTAAAAAAAATTTTCATTAGTGATACATTAAATTCACAGACTCAATCCATTGTGGACTAAGGCACTGTCGAGTTTCCTGGAGTCTTTTACTCCCGTCATTCACTTGTCCATACCGCGTGATATCGCCTCTGATTGTGATCAGACCACGAGTAAATGATTGTTCACGCTAAAATCATGTTAGAAATAAAATATACCGTTTGGAAATTATAATATCAGCTGTCAACGAAAGTTATAATGGAAAAAAGGTGGCCACAAACACAAAAAAATTGCATCTTGAGACTAATAATGGAAAAAGGTGGCCACAAACACAAACAATCGCATTTTGAGACTGTGAATTCCATCTAATGTCAACAGTCGTAAAGGGAAAAAACCCTGCAAGTAACGATTAGCGTGTGTCATGACACACAGTTGTGAACTCCTACAGAGGTGATGAGATATCCAGAGAGTTAATTTTGGGAGAGTTTAACTTGAGCAATAATTCTTATGATACAAAAGACAAAGCCTATTATAATATAAACCAGTATAATTCATGTTGCTTAGTTTCTAATAAATACTCTAGAATCTTGATTGGGTTTGTTGTGAAGTTATTTTGCAAATAATTAAGAAAAGATGACTTTTTGCAGCTGCTCCCATTGGCTTTCAAAGTTCCCATAGGCCTATTGATATTTTTAAAGCATGGTTTGATGTCATTAAAGCTAGGCAATTTAGGTTGAGATTGTTTACAAGTTTCCTACAGGTTGCACTTGATTCCGACTGCCAAGCACTAGAGGTATTTGAGGGCATTAGTTTGTTTCCTTGCCTAGCAGGATTATAACAAAGCGGCATTCTTTGATATTCGGTACAATTATCTCATTAATTAAACTTTCGTTTGCTTATACCAGGGTGATTCTACAATCTACGCGTTTGAGGTGTGTTGCGAGCCGCCCTACCTCTGTCCGCTGAGTCACCACCGCTGCTCTTCACTGCATCAGGGGCTCAGCTTCCTGCCGAAGCAGTCATGTGACGTCACGATCGTCGAGTTCGCCAAAGCTCTGCGCCTAACCAACACCACCATCGAACCACTGTCCTTCACTGTGCCCAGAATAAAGGCAAGTCTCGAGTAGTTTTGCAATAGAAACTACTTGATAATGTAACATACGTTTTCAGATGGGAAATGAACATTATTACTGGCTTATAAAAACCACTTTAAACTGCATGAAATTATAGAGGTATGCGGGTATCCATAAAGTCAGATTGGATCCGATTTAAATGTACGACTGATATTGTTGGGTGCTGGTCATGACTCGCCTCTTTTTGCTGATCTTGCTCTCCCTACTATATACCTTCTCATATTTTTTAAAAGACCTGTTTTAATAAAATATTTTTACTTTTGTTTACAATTAGGCCTACTATTTATTGTTCTTTTTTAGTTTCATAATTAGCATGAATTCTTTCCCCTTTTGCATTCAAACCGCATAAAACTGTTATAATTTTCTTCCCAGCTCAATTCACAATTCATTCAATAAACTTTCAACTGGAGGGGTCTAGAAGCCAAGGGGTACAAGTGCAACATTTGAAAATTTGAAGATCGGTAGATATTTGGGTTGCTAAAAGTTTATATTTTCTTTTGGCAAAGGGGTATAAGCGAATCTCTGACAGGTGCTGATATCTAGCGGTGGCTTTAAGTACTAAGTAAAAAATCTGCTGTTTTCCTTAGAAGCCAATGGATACTGGTGTCACTACTTGTACCCCTTAGCACTTAAAACTGAACCGCATGGCTGAAACTGCCGCCGAACTGTACCCTCTGGCATTCAAGCCTAAGCCGCTTGTACCCCTTGGTCCCCAAGCCTGAACCATTATTTGTTTTAGTGACTATGGTGCCAAGGGTACAATTGATGTTTACAATCTAAATAACTGTTCCTCCGGCTAAGTACCATACTAGACAGGTATTGATAGTATATATGAGCTTAAAATCTACAATCACTCCAATAACTACATTTAGATTGATATGTGCTCTAAATATTCCTTAAGTATACACTAGCATATTTCCTTTTGTTTAAGTATACAGGGTGTCTCACATAAGGTGTCTCAAATCAATTACAGATCAACAGTTTGTCCTACAATCTTGAAATAAAATCATTTCCCACTAAATTGACCCCAAGGAATAATTTTAAAATATTTTTAACGTTGTATAAATACAGGGTGTCCCAAAAACTGGAGGTCACAGGTTCGAATCTCAGAAATTTCAAATACAAACATATGTCATATTATACATCATTAGAAAGGTCTATTTAATACAAACATTTTAGTGGAAACAGAATTTTGTTATCTTTATTCGTTTCAAAATGGCGTCCATTTTTGTAGCCAAAATCAAAATTTACAGAATACCCTGTAATTCTTTTATTATTTGTCATAAATGACTTCTGATTCAAAATACTTATTTGAAATAAGCTAAGCTTTACAATGATATGTCACAAGACAAAATTTATAAAAAAACTAAAATTTCAAAAATTTAATATTTTTAAAAATTTTTACATAAACAAAACTCAAAAATTTTAAATACAAATACATTTTTTTTTTACATCATATTAAAGCTCTCGTTAAACTGAACAACTTTGTAATTTACACTAATGCCGTGTCTCTTTTGGTTTTGTAGTAATAACGTAAAAATGTCATTTTACCATATGATTTGCATGTAAATTTAATGGTATATGGCAACAATGGAAGGACTGCCATACTATCATGTCCTGATTAATTTACATGCAAGTTAAATGGGAAAATGACATTTTTACGTTATTACTACAAAACCAAAAGAGATACGGCATTAGTGTAAATTACAAAGTTGTTCAGTTTAACGAGAGCTTTAATATGATGTACAAAAAAAAACATGTGTTTGTATTTAAAATTTTTGAGTTTTGTTTATGTAAAAATTTTCAAAAATTATAAATTTTTGAAATTTTACTTTTTTTTATTAATTTTGTCTTGTGACTTATCATTGTAAAGCTTAGCTTATTTCAAATAAGTATTTTGAATCAGAAGTCATTTATGACAAATTATAAAAGAATTACAGGGTATTCCGTAAATTTTGATTTTGCCACAAAAATGGACGCCATTTTGAAACGAATAAAGATAACAAAACTCTGTTTCCACCAAAATGTTTGTATTAAATAGACCTTTTTAATGATCTATAATATGACATATGTTTGTATTTGAAATTTCCGAGATTCGAACCTGTGATCCCCAGGTTTTGGGACACCCTGTATTTATACAACGTTAAAAATATTTTAAAATTATTCCTTGGGGTCAGTTTAGTGGGAAATGATTTTATTTCAAGATTGTAGGACAAACTGTTGATCTGTAATCGATTTGAGACACCTTACGTGAGACACCCTGTATATGGTTTAACATGGTGTTTTACTCAGATGAAAGAGTCAGTTACTGTAACAGATGTTTTCTTGTGTTCTGATTTTTACTTCTTTAATGTTGGTTCTTAGTCATCTAATTAATAAAAAAGGTTGAAATATTGCATTAGCATTGGAAAGGGCATAAACCTGGCTCCACTGGTTATCTCAAAAGAAGTGGCAAAAGGTGTTGTTTCCACAGCAGACGTGGTGGTTATGGTGATGACTGAGTGTGAACTGTCTTTTTGCAGAGTGACCTGTTCCAAGATGACCTGTTCCCGCCCACCAAGGTGACGTGGGAGCCGACCATGACGGCTGACCAGTGGTTCAGTGGCGCCAACGTCCAACCGCGACGCATCAGCCTCAAACCCGACGGCATGGAAAACTGTGAGTCCCCCGCCCACTACACTGTTAAAATTCAAGGCTTATCAAGGAAAGAAGTGCAGTTGACTCCCGATTATTGGTGTTGCAATTGTTCATAACCATAACCAATAACCAATAACCATAATAAACGGTATCAGATAACTGACACATACTTTCTCCCAACAATATAAAATGGTGTTAATCATAAATACACCAAACATTAATTTCTTGATGGCTCAGTAGGATAGCTACCAGCTGAGCAATACGAGTTAGACTCTAGGCGCGTTTAAGACTTTTAACAACGTACTCCGTTTACCACTAAACGAAAAATTAAATTTCTCCGCAACTACTTGACGTAGAGCAATAATTTAAAATACTGGATTATTTAGTTTTTTGAATTTGACTTACTTAGTGGTGCTAGCTAAAATTTATTTTGGATTAACATTGTTTGAAAATCTAAAAAAATTATTTTTAATACACATTTTTCTTTATAACTTTTGAACGGGAGTTTTCTCGGAGATGCGGATGGTGTCATGTTATTCAACTTTTTAATCCTAATAAACCACAACACTTTTAGCAAAATCGTTAGGGCAGTTTTTGAAAAATTTTGATTTTTCACTTTTTTGAGGGTTTTTTTAGGGTAAACTACCCTTAAAAATAAAAAGTAAAAAAAAACCTTGAAGTGTAATGGATTTGGACCTCCATACCAAATTTCATCAAAATCGGTCCATCGGAGCCTTCTCTAGCTCTGTTAACATCCAGACACATACACACAAACAGACATCACTCCAAAAACCATTTTTTAGGACCCAGACTTCATCAAAATGGATAAATCCACCAACAACTCTAATTCAAAAATTTTGACGAAATCGATACTTTCTCCATATAGGCTACTATGGTATAGGGGGAGAAAGTAAAAAGTGTACACATGTTCAACATTGTTTTTATTTCAAATAAGACCATCTTTCCTGGTATCTAGGTTATTTTTAATCCCAGCTCGTATTAGAGCCTACTTATCAATTGTGCACACACACTAAAATTTGTAGGGATGTGTCGATACCCAAATTTAACGATTCTCTGTACCGATACGAGAAAAATCTATTATCGATACCGATACCATCGACGTGTAATACGTCTATAACGGTCTAAAAACTTACCTATAATTTTAAAGAATCACTCGCTGATAATATATCTGAAATTCATAAAAGTTATAAATGCTCACAGACTTATAAATAAGGTAATTTTTTATTTCATTGGATAGTAACAGGATCAGATCAAATGGTTCTCGGATTCCTATTTTTGCACAGTCAACAGACAGACAAGCAGGTAGGCAAATTATAGTCATATGAATGTATTCAATGAGTTTTAACCAATTTTTAATATTTCTAGTTCAAAAATTGAATCACAGTAAATATGGTAAGTTCTTTAACTATCCCTAAAATTTTAAAATCAGGGTAAACACTGTGTACAAAACAGGTTTGTTAGTCAAATTTGAATGCAGTAAAGGTCTTAACCCTTTCCGAGCGTTTGACGTATATATACACCAACAACGCTAATGACTTGCGAGCGTTTGCCGTATATATACGCAACTCAATCTGAAGTTCACGAGCGTTTGAGGTACAGATTGTAGAAGATTTATTGGAGGTATCATAATAAAAATGCAAAATAACCTCAGGTAATGGCAAAACGAGGTAAAAACAATTTAAATGGGTTACGTACAACAAAACAAAACAATAGTCAAACAATTAAATCGTCATTAAGGTATTTTAAAATTGTTTTTGGCTGTCTATAGTTACATTAGGCCATAAATGAATATTATTGTTTTAATAATTTTTTATTTCATTGGTAAATTTCTGTTTGGTGGGTTGGCATCACTGATCTCGAAAAATCTGTTCTACCGGCCGGCTGAGTCATTCTCGTGTTATTGTTTCGCGCGCTCAGACAGTATTTGTTTACGTCTTGTGAGATAAAGGTTAGTGTAACATATTCAGTGGATTGTGCTGTGATGTTTAGTAAAATTGACTTTTAGGTTGACTGATCCGAATTTTGAAGAGGACATAATAGAACTACTGATTCGGAGTATTTCAAATATGGTCGTAAAACCTGTAAAAAAAGTTATTGTTATGAAAAAAGTGTGCATAATCAACTTCAAATCAGATGGAAACTGAAAAACATCAAAATTTAAAAATCCATTTTTTGACCCCAACCAAAATATCTTTTGCGTAGTGAGTGTGGCCGCGCGCAGAGGCCGCCACTCGGGAAGGGTTAATAATCTGATACCTTTGGCACTGGGACCCTATCAGATTGTAGAAGATTTATTGGAGGTAACATAATAAAAATGCAAAATAACCTCAGGTAATGGCAAAACGAAGTAAAAACTATTTAAATGGGTTACGTACAACAAAAAAATAAATTTGCTAAGTTAACATAACTCTTAAATCTATTAAATGTCTTACAAAAATATATTGCAAAAAAATCCTACTTATATTGCTCTCAAGGCATTTTTTTATTATAGAGCATGCAGACTAAGTAGTGTCTATTTAGAGCCAACTGTAAAGGAAGTTACAGATCATTGAATGGTTATAATTCCCCATTTTCATTAGCATTAGGTTATTCAAAGTTGTAACATTCCTCTAGGTTTTCGGTTAAAATATGAGCATTAACTAAGGAATTGTTACAGATTCAAAAGGCATTGAATGGTAAATGGGAATTATTAAGCCTATCTCGTACACATTTAAATGGAAAACAGCTTTAGGATTTACCATTGCAACTATAGCTTGGTTTTACTGTTTTATCTACCGATTGTTGCAGTGTCAGAAGCGCAAGGCTCGGCGAGCACTGTGTCTCCCAGCAGCAAGGAGCAGACGACGGCAGCCAAGTCGCAGCCTCCGCCTCCGCAGAACAGGCTGGCCTGGACCCCCGACCTGGTGGCATCCACCAAGCAGAAACAGGAACAGGTACCGTCAACCTCGTCTACAATCATACCGGCTACAGTTTTGTCTGTGGCCACTGACCCCAGGTTGTAATTGATCTCACCGACTCCATCCAACTGTATCTTTTGTAACCTGTCCTAGACTGTGTCTTTTGTTACTCTTATCTTGGTTTTATCTTTCCTAATCTTTATCTTTCTTTATTTAAAAAAATAGTGAATAGGGCTTCGTAGTATTCTACTGCTTGTAGAACTGAAAAATATATCCCTAAACCAATCTTAATTTGACAAAATTTTATCATTAAGAAAGTGAGCCACAAGAGAAGAAATTGATAAAATATCATATGTTTAATTAATTTATTTATATTGAAAATGTTGTTATAAGGTTATGTACTAAACACTGTGATCATGGCATAAATTGTCCGAAACACGTGTTAGTGCTGAATAAAATGAATTTAAGGGTACTAAGGTTAATTATTTTTATAGTAATCCCTAAACCAATTGAGGAACCTGTAGTTTAATTTGATACACCTTGTCTTCGCAGAATTTTTTTCGGCCTCCTTTGTGACCTTCTTGCTGATGGATCCCTTTCCTGAACTTGACGGATGGTGCTATAGTAAGATGCACGAAAATAGTTTGATGGAAATTTTAACAGCTGTGTCTCCCCTCACCTCCTTTCGTCCTGCAATCTTGTCATTTGTAAAAAATAACAGGATTATTATTATCATGTTTAATACAGTAAAAAATGTTTTTCAGAATAAATTTAGTAGCAATGTATCGACTTTCATCGGACTATTTTTGTGAATCCTATTATAGTTTTACTTATTTACTATAAGAATCTCCTTGATCTCCTGATGAAGTGGTCATCTAAGCCTCCTGATTTTAGCTTCTGCAATATTATTTGGTACTTTGAAAAGCCCTCCTAATTCCCAATGTGTTGGATCCTCCACATGTTTCTTTCTTAGGCTAGAAATACTTTGCGTAGGACTTGATTTTCAGAGGATATAAAGTTTTTTTTTTTTTAATTTTTTTGATAACTCAAGGTTCAACTCTATAAAGAAGGACTGGTCTTATATTGAATTTATTTTCAATTCAGCGTGGTGTGATAATAGTCTTGGCTAGTAGCTTACAGGGGCAAAAGCCCCTAATCACAAAAGTAAATTAGGATGGACCATGGCTGATTACCAGCACTTCACTAAGAAAGTTTCTAGAGTGTTTATTTTTTATTTATAGTATTTTTGCAAGTCGTTAGCATAGATCATACTTCTCTAAGGCAATTTTTTAAAATCCTGTACTATGGCACCCTCGTTATGAATTTTTTATTGTGTCCTTTAATTAAACCTTTCTTGATCAATAAAAAAAGTTTTAAAAATGTAATTCAGTCCTTGATGTATAGTCCTCTACATGTCCTTGAAATGCGACGCTCGATGACAATGTCGTCTGACACCGTTTCCCTTGCCCTACGAGTGTTTAAATCCCCCCCCCCCCCCCAATATTGCCTTGTTACAAACTTATGCACATATAGATGCATTGCAAATTAATTGTAACATTGCTACATTTAACAAAACATCTTCTGCAGTTCAGATTCCATAAAGATCCAAGAACTCCATGCTGCTAGTACTTTTTTTATCTAGCATGTATATATACAAAATTTTTTGTGTAGCTCCTGCTACACGTAGCATTTAATTATGTAAGTTGAATGTGAGACAGCTCAGCACAAAAATTTACTTTTTTTCTTGATTTTGTCTGCGGTCAATAATTAGGAAATTGAGGGCTATGTGTGGGATAAGGACAGAGTAGTTAAATTTTTTACAAGAACAGCCGGCTTTGTTGGACTTGGCTTATACAATATGTAATAAAAACATGACACCCAGGAAAGCATTGTGTTGGAGATGAAGATGGAAACAACTGATTGTTTTTGTCCAATTAAGTGCCCAATAATAGAAACAATACTCTGAAAATATTCATTGGTAATTTATAAGAAGTTTGTTAGCTATTGTCACACTGAATTTCAGATGTTTATGTAGGTTCATTCCCATCATTACCTTTAACATCTCTCAGCTTTTCAACGAGTCCCATTGTACCTCACCCTCGCAGCAAGTAACGTCCCTAATAAGTACCTGTTTTCCTCTTTTGACAGGCCAATATCACAGCTTTAGCTGTCAGGAGCACCACAGCATGTTTTCCCTATATTTTATCAGTGGACAAAATGTTTTGCTGTTTGTAGCATATAGCATGGAAAACCACTGATCTAATAATTAGATCAAATTTCCTTCATGTAACATATAGCACTTGCTACATGCAATATCTAGCGGGGGACAAATTTCAAAATTAAAATTTTATACAACATTTAATACATAAAGTCAATGTTAAATGATATGTAGAAAATGTTGCTTCATGTTTTAGCTATGCAGTTTTATTGCTTTATTTTTGAATTATTGAAATCAGTTCATCATAATTTGGTGACAATTTATAATTTTTATATATCTTGTGTTACAAGACTTATGGTTTTCGGTTAAAATTTGAGCATTAACTAAGGAATTGTTACAGATTCAAAAGTCGGTGAGCAGCAGGATGGAAGTTAACTTGAAACTTGAACAAGATCAAATGGAGGGTGTTGATGAGAGAGAATGGGTTAGTATTTCCCCAAAACACTAAGATCTAGCTTTCTTCCCTTGAATTTATTTCACTACTAAGGTATAAAGTGACAATTTTCAATGGGGCCCCAATGAAAATTGTGACAGAGTTTTGAAAAGCAACTTAATACCTAAATTATGAATTACATGGTTTATTGTACTGCCCAATTTATATAAATTTACACAAAAACAAATATTTTACAATTTGTTTACCTTTCTCACTAATAGTAATAATAATAATAATAATAAATCTTTATTGCTGGAAGACAAATACAATATTTGCATAGCAAGCGTCAATAAAATAGTTCCATAAAAAGAGACAAGATTTTCATTTGACTTAAAAACCAGGCACCAGCCGGATCACATTTAAAAAACAAAAGAAAAGTGACAAAAGTGAAGATCTATAAAAGCTTAGAAACTCAAGCCAGCGTTTCACCCTGTGTATGGTCCATAAACTCGCCCACCGAGTAGAACACATTCGACACTAAAAAGCGTCTTAATTTTGATTTGAATTTTGGCTCGGAATTTTTGAATCTGATGCTCTCCGGGATCCTATTTAATATGGAAACATCTGCCAAGGAGGGAAGGCGCTCCATTGCTGCCAACCTGTGCTGTGCTCTTCTGAATACATTTCTAGACCTTGTATTGTAATTGTGTACATCATGTCCCTGTGTGAGATTGGTTTTGAATTTACAGAAGAGAGAGAGCTCTAGAATGTACAGCTCGGCCAGTGTTAGCAGCCCAAGCTCCCGGAAAGCACCTCGACGCGACTCTCTAAATTTAAGTTTAGCTATTATTCTGATGGCTTTTTTCTGGAGAACGAGAACACAATTGAAATTTCTCTGTGAACAACCACACACAACCACACAACCACAGTGCAATGCCATAAGAGCGATGACATTGAAACAACCCATGATAAGCCATCAGTAATAACTCGGTGGGACAGTGTTGCGACAGCCGTCTAAGCAAATATATTGCGGAATATAGCCTCTTGCAAACACTGTCCACATGGTCGGACCACGTCAGCTCATCATCAACGAGCATTCCGAGGAATTTAGTGACGCCGACTTCTTCGATGACAGTGTCATCTATCATAGCTGTCGGTCGGTGTGAATTTAGAGCGGTGCTGCCTCCAAATATCATACAATTTGATTTTAAGGGATTTACTTTGAGATTTTTGCCTTCAAAGTATTGAATGCAAGAATTGATTTCTTCAAAAGAAATGAGTTCAAATTGGCCAATGTTTTTTGAACTGAAACAGAGAGTCGTGTCGTCTGCGTACTGGACAATTTGTCCTCTTGGAATGACTGAGTTCAAGTCGGTCACATACACCAAGAATAACAGGGGGCCGAGAATCGATCCCTGAGGGACACCATATCTCAATGTGGTTTTATGTGAAATCACTTCATTTACATGGACCTGCTGTGACCTGTCAGAGAGGTATGACCTTTTAGGTATGACGAACTCCACAGTGCCACAGCCGGTCAAGGAGTATGCTATGTTCGACACAATCAAAAGCTTTGGATAAGTCGAGAAAGACACTTAATGTAGTGTCGTGCTTATCCATGCCCCTAACAATAATTTCCACTAAACGGATTATTGCATCAACAGTTGATTTACCTTTTCTGAAACCAAACTGATCTTGACACAAAATTTTGAAACCCTCAAGAAAATTAAGCATCCTGCGCATGAAAAATTTTTCGAAAACTTTACTGAGCACCGGCAGGATTGAAATAGGCCTGTAGTTGCTGGGTTGAAAGGATTCCCCTTTTTTGAAAATGGGGACCACTTTAGCAACCTTAAAAGAATTTGGAAAAGTGCCTGTTTTGAAAGAGAGATTAATTGATTGTGTGAGAGGACCCACGATGCCATTGTGGCATTGTTTTAAGAGCCAAGTTGATAAGCCGTTAACATCAGCAGACTTCTTTGACTTGAGGTCGCAATTCGCCTTCGACACCTCTTGCTCAGTAACTTCGCTAAGGTACATCGATTCGGCCGGAACCAACCGACCAGGAACAACTAGAGGGGCGAACGCAAGACCCGTATCCCCGACATTGGCGAAGAATGAGTTGAAAGCATCCGCCACCTCCAGCGGCCTCCGGAGCTCTCCCCTCCACCTCCAGCTGGTCTATTTGTGTTTTTTGACTAGTTAATTTGTTACTATTTACAATAGACCAAGCTTGTTTCGAGAAGTTTTCTGCATATTTTAACTTTGAATTTACTTCGTAGCTCTTGGCAGCTTGTAGAACTTTTCGATATATTTTTTTTGTATGAGTTGTAAATGAGTTTGAACTGTGGGTCATTATTTAATTCTAACTGCCTCCAGTAAATTTTTAACTTCTCTCTCAAAACTAAAATTCTTTTGGTGACCCATCTGTTGTGATTTATATTTTTTCTCGGTTTGAATGTTTTTTTTTAGGACAAAAAGAGTCAAGATAATAATTGAAGCAAGAATTGAAAGTATCAAAACAAAGAATTGTTTGTGCAATTAATTCCCGAGAGGCAGCCCCAGTTTTCTCTTTGCAATTTGATATTGAGAAGCATGACATTGGATGATCTAGTGTCCCTTCCTGTATTGACAGTGGGCTGGAGATGGAGTGGCGGCCGGCCTCCGATAGTAGCGATTTGAGCGTGGTGATCAGACATGGCGGTCGCAACCACAGAAACCGTCACGTCTGCGATGTTGGAAACAACATTATCAATGGCCCGTTTGCGATGTTTGTGTTACCCTAGTAGGCGACTTCACAGACCATTTTAACTGAAACCCCTCTAATAATTCCCTCAAAAGCATGGTTTTAATGTCGCGGGCGTTTAATATGTCGATGTTAAAATCCCCCGCCAACAAAAAGTTGTATTCTTTTTTGTTAAAAATAGTCAACCCACCTGGTCGTTGATGTTAAAAACAAACAGCTGATAGTCTACTCCTGCTGCCATTTTACAATATTTTTGAATGGCTGATTTTTCATCTGACCCTAGGAAATAATTTCTATCTGTCCCAAGTTGGAAAAATATACCTTCTTTGGCCCTACAATGTATGTATCGAAAACAGCCATTTCTACAGTAGTATGACGGTAACTAAATTAAAATGATGCCCTCTTTCACCTGTTGCAGAAGTCTCATAATTCATCTCAACAAGGATTGGTGTGATGGATGAGATTGGAGAGAATAATTGCTAGAAAATCTCAGCATATATTCTAATTAGTTTTTATCAAAGTTTTAAATATGGTATTTTGAAAGTATAAACTGAATGCTTAAACTTGTTGTAGGTACCTTATATAAATTCAGCATTACATATCTATCTCTAGGGGTGGCCAAATATCATATTTTTTTAACGTGTCGAGCAGGGGTGCTGGAAAATTAACTCCTAAAATTTTCCCCAATTGTACTCTTACGGATCAAAGATTTCCCCTAAGATACATGACATATATGACTTTGCCTTAAAACTCAACAGCTTACAATGAGACAGTGAAATGATAAAGACTTTTAAATTTTAGTTTATTGTATTAAAATACAAGTAATTAAAATCAAATCAAAACTACTTACCAGTACTTCTTAATACTTATATGTATCATAAGTAAAATAAAATCTTGATTAGATGCTCAGTTTTAACTCCAATTATATAAAAAATGAAAATCACAAAAAAATTAATAATTTTTCCAAAATTTCCCCAGACACCTTGAAATTTCCACTGATCCTAGATTGCCGTATCAGACATATTCTGCACCCCTGGTGTCGAGTAGTCAGAAAAAAAACTGGAGTTTTGAGTTGGGTCAATTAGTACATGAACATAAAAATATTGAAAATAGCCTTAAAATAACTTAGCATAAAAAGGTTTAAATTACCTCTACTCTGTCGTCAGTGATCCTGATCTGGTTTATTGTTACCTAGATTTCAAACCTCAAAGGTTCATTATCAAGTGGTTTCAATAATTAATCCACTTTTAAAATCTATGTTGGAAGAAGTCTCGTCATGATTTTGACACACTCATGAAACATTTTGGAAAACAAACTGAGAACATAAAACTGGCCAATTTTAAAAACTTCATCATGAAATTAAAATAACTACAATGCCTACCAATAACCACTCAAAGTTGATTTTCTTAAATAAAACTATGTGAAGAAAAAACTAGTTTGTAAATTGTATATTTTGTAAAAAAAACCTAAAGTTAAGAAACTGAAGTCCAGTACTCAGGTTCTCTACATTCATTTTTAAAATTGCAAGATTTTCCAACAAAGGATTAAAGGCCCCCACACACTAACATGCTCACCAGAACCTGACCTAAGGTCAGAGCCAACATCTACCAAACTTGAGATTGAACATGTTGGGTGTAATGTCAGTTGCAAAATGGATTTTGAGAGATATGTAGTCAGACGAGCCGCTCGACGGTCCCAACATGTCAGGTTGGATGGTGCTGTCGAACTAAGCATCCAACATGACACATCTGCTTAGCATGTGGGGTTGAAGCCCACTGACTAACGAACATGTTAAGTGAGCCGTTGGGCCCCGACATGCATGACTGATCCGTGTAGATGCAGTCACTGACAGCTTCACACTGTAAAAAGTAGTTCATTGCCTTGACATCTTTTGTCTTTTGTTTTGAGATACACCACACTTGCAATAAATACACTTTAATTCTAAAGTGTATTTATAAAAAAATAAAAGGAATGGGAATCAAAGGAAAAATTATTAAAGGGAATTGAATGAAATAAAATTAAAAAAAACTTTAAGTAATAATAAATCTTAATTTACAACCTACTCGACTCTACTTTAACAGTCACAAGTACTCTGCCAAGTTTCAAGTATAAAAAAAATACTCGACAGACACTTTAAAATTTAAGTGCTCGCCCACCCCTATATATGTCAGTAAATTCTCATTGAATGTTTTGTTTCAGGACGAGTAAATCTGTCGAGCATCATAAGAGCTTTGTCATTCTGATAAAGGACCTTTCATCGAAATCCTTCACCATCCAAGTCAACGGTTTAGTCAGATCCTTAAATGTCTTTGGTGTTGCTTTCATTTTGCAATCTTTGTTACCTTTTTTTCTTAGCTTTTTAGTGCCATAAGCCCTTTGATATTTATGGTCTCACTCACTTTATTACTTTTGAAAGTGATTACTCCTTTTTTACTTTCAACATTCCATAAGTTGTTGGAATCATTCCTATTTGAACCATTGGACAATAATTGGCAGTATTATTTCAGTTTGCTCAGTTACAACATTTTTGTGTACATTAACAATTAAAAGTTACTCTACATGTGTTATTTCACATGTGTACTATATTTCAAGCTCTAGTTAAGGGAGTGTGCCATGTATTTTCAATGAAGTCCAGATAATGTTGAAATTTTATGTGATTAGTTCAGTTGGTTAAATGTACTTATACATACATTGACTCCAAGCTAACCGAACTTAGCTCATCAGACTGACAGAGTCCTTTGACCAAACTATTGTTTTTAGGTTCAGGTATTAACTTGATTTTGAATTCTTGAGTTTGATTTTTGAAAGCTTGGAAGAAATTTTCAAATTTATTGTTATAATTTTGTTTGGTTGGACTTCCTTAACTTGGGTTTGGCTTAGGCAAATTATTAGGCAAATTGTATTTTTATTACACTCTTATCATACAAAGACAAAATGGGGTTTATTTTATATGTTGCAAATATGCCCTTTATGAGTCTACAAAAATTGTTTCTCCATTACTCCTTGTCTCCATTTTCCATCGGACTACTTACATAATTAGTGTAACACAAATTACCAATTGTACTTGCACTGTAAAAACGTAGAATTTTTCTATTTTAAACTATTTATTTCCTTACGTTTTTCTTTTTAATACATTATTATAGAGGGCAAACATAGATTTTAAAACTGTTTGTACTGTAAAGATTTATCATTTGCCCAACAAACATTTTAATTGCTCCACAGACCAAAAGTGTTAAATTTTACTACCAAGCGATGATATTATTACTCTAATCCTATGTACAAAACCTAATGAAAAAAGACTCTTATGTGATACTAAATACTAAGGCTGTTTTGTCTTTTAGAGCTAGACGTAATCTTTCTTCCTTTGGAATTAGGTAAACAATTTCTTCATAAAATAAAATGATGATATTCCAGCCCTAATTACTGGGCAACCTTAATAATCTCATAAGTACAGTAAACTTCCTCTAATCCGGCATCCTATGATCCGGCACGCTTGATAATCCGGCACGACTTTAAGAACAATTATATTGACAGAAACAAAAATAACGGTTAAGAGTTCGAATTTGTTTGGGATCGAAAATTGCCACGAAGCAACACTGTATCGTACAAAGCCTATTTCACAGTCTAACTTAAGTTATTGTGAGACAGTCATGTCACTCCGTCTCTAAGTTTGTCCGCCTAAACCGCCCGGGACCTGAAGTTACGCAAGGAACAGTGGCTTGGAGCGCTAGTGTGGATTTACTAGCGCTCGTTGTGGTTGGCGTCCGAGTTAACAAAATCAAATGTGATTGCAGCCATCAGCTTAACACGAACACAGCTGGCAATACCATTGACTATACAATGCTGATAAAAAATTGTCAAATTAAATCCCAATCAAAAGATAACTGCCAAAATGTATTTTTGGTTGCCGCTCACGCTCATTGGAGATACATTTAAAGTTCCCACCCATGGCGAGAACGGCCGGGCGGGGACTCCAGTCATGTCGGTTCCATCCGCTTAAAGCGCTAAATGCCCCGCGGACAACATTTAACATGGAGCTTCAATACAAGTGTCGTGACTGTCTCCCAATAACATTGACTGTGGCGTATTCCGTATTGGAATGCGTGGAGGGGAGACGAGTCGTCTTCAGCCGATACTGTATTGTCACTGTAGGTTTGTTTACTTTCGTCTTCGTGTTCAGTATGCCAGAGTACGTCTCTTTAATATGACGCTGTTTGAAAATTTCAAAAGCTTTATTAAATAACAACAAAAGTCAACAAAATATACACTAAACTAAATGATTCCATTAGTTACGCTATACGCTATAGTACATAACCTCCATATTACTGTATCCGAGTTTTTCCCGTAACCGAGGTGGCCTCGTTCCCAATTATTGTATCTCGTATTTTTCATAAATGTATTTTTCATTACAGTAGAGTCCGTTATACAATAGTTTTATTCTTTAAAAGCTGTTTTAATAATAAAATACGTGTTTTATAGTCATGTTTTTGTTTAATTTACATTATTCTTATATTCATCCTGTAATCCGGCATATTCCGTAATCCGGTACATGTCAAGTCCCGGACGTGCCGGATTAGAGGAAGTTTACTGTAAATAATTCACAGATTTAACAAATTTCCGTTTAAGGAAAATATTATCAGGCCTGGGTGGTGCTGTATTAGTGAAAAGCCAGACTAGTAGGAGAAGTAAATATCACACAAGGAAAACATAGGCACTCGAGAGCCTAATGTACTCCTGCTGTTTACTAGATCTGAGTGGATTGCTGGATTACAGACGGTCTGACCTACTGCAGTTGATTTGATTGTAAAAATACTTAACCATCTGTGATTGGAAATCTTAGATTTTAATTGTCCTATTAATTGTATTTATTTTGTCTAGTCTAATTATTAATTTGTTTTTGAATTATTTTGTCTGAATGCCTCTTTATTTCGTCATACTTAGACTACACATCACCAAATATGGAGTAACACATGTTATTCAGTGTTGAAAGTGATCATTTCAAAATTGCTTTGCCTTGTTTGCCAATTGGCACGACAAGTTGTGTAAAATACACCTGTTAAAAAAATTGTATACTCTCCAATTGGCATCATCTCTGTATTGTTTATCAATGGTATTATAAAAAAAAATTGGATGATAAAAAAATTATGTTGAACAATGGTTATGACCTATCCACAACTGCACGGTACAGTCTTGCAAACCCGAACTAATGTGGATGAAATGGTGTTTCAGGGTTATCAGAAAGGTGTAAACGTAATAAAAATCACAAATAATTAACATTATTCCTAAAAAAATATTATTTATTTTATAATTCACATAATACATGTGTATGGAAATAAGGATACAGTATTATGGTTTATCTTATATCAATTAGGGATGGGTCGATTGTTAATGTCGGTTGTCGGTTTTATCGGTTTTTGACAAAAAAACCGATAACCGAGAATTGATAACACATGTTGGTTTTCGGTTTATCGGTTTTTTTTACAAACTGAAGATAAAAAATTGAACAGAAATCAATCACAAAGGAATGGACGTCCAGTTCTAGGAAGATAACAATACAATTGTAATATGAGCTGATAGATGGAATGCGGAACATCTCCCGATAAGAGCTCTATTGTTTGACATCCCGCATCGCTTATCTGATTTACGACCTTATCAGTTCCCTAGTACAATATATTCGGTTTTTGATCTAATTGTTGAACAAAAACAAATTATAGCTCATTTTTTTCGTCTGATTTTCACAAATTTTATAAAACTTTAATCAAAGTTGTACGACCTATGGTTCAACCTATATAGATGAATTAACCCGAGAGAGGTCGCGCAGCGTCAAAAGTTCCGCGGCATTTTTTTTTTTTTGTTTTACTACGCAGTGGGGTGAGGCAGCACGGTGTCGGTCAGTGTATTCTCCCTCCACCTTCCCCTACCCACACCAGCAAAATATCGATCGGTCTGCTGCGAGCATTTGATCTGCGCGTACGTTTGTTTGTGGAGCGCGGTCGTTTTGACACCATGCGACCAAATGTGCCGTGCAAATTTTGTTTATTAAGAAATAACTAAATTTCATTTTTCTAAGTAATAAAATATTAACTATGTAAATTTTACACTGTCTAAGTAAATAAAAATTAATTACAAAAAGATTTCATTACTCTTTTACTGCAATATACCCACAATTTACAATTTGCGGTCATTTTGACGCCATGCGACCAAATGTGTCGTGCAAATTTTGTATATGAAGAAATAACTAAATTTCATTTTCTAAGTAATAAAATATTAACTATGTAAATGTTACATTATGTCTGAGTAAATAAAAATTAATTACAAAAAGATTTTATTACTCTTTTACTGCAATATATCCCAAAATACATTTACGGACATTTTGACGCCATGCGACCAAATGTGTCATGCAAATGATGCGACTTCTGTAGGTTCTGTAGGCATGTTATTATTATGTTGTTTTCAATAATGAACTCAAAAATACTACAACATTCCTTATTTTTTATAAATATATAAAATTATTATTTTACTGAATTGAAGCTAAAAATAATTATCTTAACAAAATGCATTTGTATAACACATAATAGCTAATAATTCTTAAAAAATTAGACATGGAATAATAAAACATTTCTTAATCCATAATTTGAGGGTGTTTCGAAACTTTTTGTTAAATGGTTGGATTTTATGCTATACTCCCACATATTTCATCAATTCCTACAGAAATACAATAGTCTAAAGTTTTTATCTTTTAGTTTTAGTTTTTTATTAACGTTAAATTTTCCCACTAAAATGGTTGTATTGCTTTTTTGACTACTTTCAGATAAAATATAAGGCCAGTTATCTAGTAGGATAGATATTTAATATTTATATATTTTCTTACAATAACTAACTGGTCTTATTTAAAAAAGCATAAATGTGTAAAAGGCAGAAAATAGGCATCAGCCTGATTTTAGATGGTAACCTTGAGTTGTTTCATGTTTACATCTAAAATAAACCGAAAAACCGACAACTGACAACCGGTGCGAGTGAAAAACCGAACCGAACCGATAAATTTTGGAACCGACCCATCACTAATATCAATAACTAAAAACTTAAACCTCATTTTTTTTAAACAAACTTATATACCTAAAGCACCACATCGTGCTCCGGTTGATGGTATGGCGCCTAGCGCCTTGAAACCCAGTGCACCTTACTGCTCTAGCAGGCTTTCTTTGTTATCCGAATTCCAGGCTATGGAAGTCCAGGTTTGTGGGACTCCCTATAATTTCCTTTACTTTTTCATAATTCAGTGACTTAATTTGTAATGTAGAGAGAATTACACTGTTTTTTAACTGTATAAATTGTTTTAAGTAATGTAATTTTTTACTATCTATTTACATATGTACTGATAAGACTAATATAACTTTAAAAAAAATCATAGTGATACTGGGACCATGATTTAATTACCTGTTTAAAACAAAATCTTAACTGTTTTTTAAGTTTATTTTTTAAATGTAGATGTCCATGGTAAATAAATTAATAATATTGTACATCAACTATTATTCTGATAAAAATAATTACATTTTTTACTGAACATTTGATCTTAAAGGAATTTGATCCATTGTAATTTATTTTGTCTTATAACCATGACACACTGAGTGAAAATAGTTTTAAACTGTAAAAACATTTTACTTACCTAGGTGTACACGAAGCCCACTATACCCACGGTGCCACGATACCCTCTAGGTAACACGAAGATGATTAAAAAAAGTCACTAACCATTTTATTTTGGTTATTCTATGGAAACTATACGTACCACAAGGATAAACAGACTAGAAAACAAAAGGTAATTTAATACCATTAATGATACCTAGTTTAATTTTGTACCAACATCAGTCAACAATTGGTGCTGGTGGATTTAAGACATACAGCAGTTGCTGCATAATCTGGTATTTTGGTAGTATGGAAAAAATTGTGTAAGTGCAAGATAACTGTAGTGCCACAGGTGAACTACAGCCCATAAGAGCAATGGTGTCAGTTTCTGCTGCGGGGATGTTGCCACAGAGTTTTTGTCGGTTAAAAAAGTGTTAAAACATCAACATTTTACTCTTTGTTACCTGCAAGTGTTGCCAACGCTGCAGGAAAAAACAATCATTCTTGTTTATGTTGGAGATTTTTTGTCTCAACTATTACTAAAATAAGGAATTTCAAAGCAAACTAGTGTAGATTTATAGTTTTATATTTACCTTGATTGATATAATTGTTCATTTTATCATTACCTAATGGTTGGTTATTAACTAATAATCCAAATTTAAAATAGAGTAATATGGTCTCGTTCGTTACGATAAATATCGTACCCGTAGCATCACTGCTTGATCCGCTTATTCAGTCAGCTGTGTAATAGTAAATATTAAAACTTGACTTCCATTTTAGTTTTCATGCTTTATATCCGGAAAAACAGCTATTCCGCAGACCTTAGGAAACAGTTGTGCCTTTCCTCTACCGACCTTGGTGTAAATGTACGGTTTTTAAAATCAGTTTTAGAATTTAAATGATGATCGAAAACGTAAAATAAATCACAACTACCATTTTATGGCCTTCATCATCATTAAAAATTCAAATCTGATTTCCAAACCTCATATACTAATGAAATTTTTGCTCATATCCCCATCCTACCAGATTTTGCAGCAATTGCATACCATCAATTTACTAATGCTGGTTGTAGACTAAGTTTCAACAAAACCTAACCATCATTAATGGTATTAAATTACCTTCAGTTTGCTATTTTGTTTATCTTTATAACATGTATAGCAATAACAAAAATAAAATCATCAGTGACTTTTCAATCACCCTGTATAAATTCTGGGCTATTCCTATTGTTTTTATAGAGTTTGTATAGTTAGGGTTAATTTTAACATAATTCTGATTTGATTTATAAACCATTCCATGTTATTCTCACTGGATGTAGTTGGATAGATCCTCTGGCCATACTCTGGCCACAATAGGTTTTATTACCTTACATTCAAACAACCTGGGCATTTATAAGCGTAATAATTATGCTCAACCTAATGTTTATTCCAGTATTAATATTATTTGTGGTATCTCCTAGTATCCGCCTAGCCTAGGTAGCAAGGTAGTTTGGTCAGTCAGTGTAGGTTAGCTCTGTTTTGTACACTTTAGTGAAGTGCCATAAATCGTGTTGTGAGAGGGGAGTTTTCCTTTTTTGGTTAGAGTCTTGGTTGTACAAGACCTAATAATCACCATTAGAATACCACTTTTCTTGACATAAGATGTTGGAAGAGAGTTTTTCTAGGTGGCTTTAAAAAATCTACAGTAGAGTCCCGCAAACCCGGACTAATGTGTACTGAAAGGTGTCCTGGTTTGTGGAAATTCTGGGTTATCGGGAAAGGATTAAGCATAAGAAAAAGTATCAATAGTTTATGTTATTCCTATATGCATAATGTACATAGTACATAAAAACTTGATCCTCATTATGTTTAAACGAGCCTTGAATAAAAAACAAATCCTGCTCTCTCTGATGCCATGGCGCTAAACGCCTTGAAACCCAATGCTCTTTACTGCTATTTGAGTTATCCCAAATTCCAGGTCATCAAAGTCCGTGTTTGCGGAACTCTACTTGTTTCAAAATTGCTCTTTTCAAAATTACTTTAATCACATAGGCTACTAAATATACCCACAAATAGTAAGATTAAATTAATTTCAAATAAAACAGTTAGTGATGATTAATCCAACAAACGTACTGTTATTTATCAAAAATCTTAATTTGCTGAAGATGTACACAAAAAAAGGTTATAATCATAATTTTGCTTTGTTGATAGTATTAATTTTCTAATACTCTGTTAGAATGTTTATTAAGAAGACTCGGTTATGATATTTCTAACTTATCCGTGTGACTGGACTGTGTACATAGGCATTTTTCATATTAATACAAAATAACATAAAGTTTGCACTGCATTTATCGTTCTTTACTTTGTTTTCCTCTATTCTAGTCATTTAAAGACATTCACTCCTGAATTAACATGAACAAAAGATTTATATAATCTAATTAATAAAATAAGTTATGTATAGAAGATTGTAATAATTGTATGTATTCATATTGTTTTTGCTTAGAAATGTGTGGTGCTAAGTGAGAACCTGTATGTTGTTTTCTTTGCTGAAGATGGAATATTTTAAGTGTGGGTGTTATTTTGTAGATTGCTGCCTATTTGTCGGTCATTTATATATTGTTTAATTGTAATTGCTATTTATAAAACATTTATACTTAAATAAAATAATCATTACTGTAATATTTTGTTTGTTTTTACCAAGACCAACTGTTAAAAAATAAATATCAGGCAAGAAAATACTTTTTCCTCCACCTACTATCTAAAGCCGTATTTTACTCCTTGGAATAGAGTAGTAAAGTACTAATTTCTATCCCATGTGACTTGAATACTTAATCTTTCTACCTAGGGAAAACTCGAGTTTTTTCGTACCACGGGGCTAAAGTTAGTTACATAAGAATAACATTAAAAGAGAGATTAAAAAGAACATGAGCCACAGTCAGCTGTTACTTGTATTTGTTTCGTTACTCATTGTTGACTAATAGCAGCTGTAGCTGCTGCTCACCCACTGCTGACCATTTAGTCAGCAGTGGGTGAGCAGTATCTCTAGTATTACAGATGGCCGTGGCAGTGTATGTGTTTGTTTACATTTTGCTTGAGTAGGCTATTAACCTAATAAGTCCAAAACATAAGTGTAAAACTTTTGACTAGGCTTAAATTATATTTTGGTTTTTTCGTGTTCTTCAAAATTGATATGGTCTACCTTGTGTGTTTTTTATGTTGATGTGACAGATCCAGCTTGACGGAGCAAGGGATCATATGAAGGTAAAATTAAATTATCTACGACAGGCGTATTAGGCCTAAATTTTATTCCTAAAAAATGTATCTTTTAGGAAACATGTTGTGTGCATCAAGGGACTAAAGTACTTTTCTCCCTCAGGGAAATTGTTGCCCTCGGCTTCGCCTTCGGGCGACAACACTCCCTTCAGGGAGAAAACATTGTACTTTAGTCCCTAGAAGCACCTATTCTTCCTGCTCATTAGTGAAGCCTGGACCCGTGGCAGCCCAAAATGCTAGAAAATCCTTTCTTGTGGATGGGCTACGTAAGAATGAGAATGAGAGTTATTTTGAGGAAGTCTTCTGGGTCATAAGCTAGCCAACACAATAGTGCTGTATTGGAGAAGCAGCCGACTCACATATGAGTCAGCTTGACTATTTTGTGAATTTTTATGCATTGCAGTAGCAAAAAGATAAAAGTAGTTTTACATTTAGTACAGTTAAATAAGGGCAAAAAAACCTTTTGATCCACAACTGATGTACATCCGTGAAATTTTTGGGAGACCTTAATTAATTAACCTCTAGAAAAAGAGATTTGATGAGTCCTCAAAAAATAGTTATTTGTGCTTCTAGGGACTAAAGTACAATGTTTTCTCCCTGAAGGGAAAGTGTTGTCGCCCGAAGGCGAAGCCGAGGGCGACATTTTCCCTGAGGGAGAAAAGTACTTTAGTCCCTTGATGCACACAACATTTTTCCTCCACCTACACGAATAACATTTAGGCCTAATAGACCTACCGTACATAATTTAACTTTACCTTCATTTGATCCCTTTGCTCCGTCTAGCTGGATCAGGCACATCAACATAAAAAAACACACACAAGGTAGGCTATATCATTTTAAAGTACACGAAAAAAAATATATAATTTAAGCCTAGTCAAGAGCCTACACTTACGTTTTGGACTTCTTAGGTTAATAGCCTACCCAAGCGAAATGTAAACAAACACGTACACTGCCACGGCCATCTCTAGTACTAGAGATGCTGCTCACTCATGGCTGACAGAATGGTCAGCAGGTGAGAAGCAGCTACAGCTGCTATTAGTCAACAATGAGTAACGAAACAAATACAAGCACCAGCTGACTGTGGCTCATGTTCTTTTTAATCTCTCTTTCAATGTTATTCTTATGTAACTAACTTAAGCCCCGTGGTATGAAAAAACTTGAGTTTGCCCTAGGTAGAAAAATGGATAGAAATTAGTACTTTACTACTCTATTCAAAGGAGTAAAATACGGCTTTAGATAGTAGGTGGAGGAAAAAAGTTTTTTTAAACCTATAAAATCACTTTTCAAAATGGCGGCTCTTTGGTAATGGGATAAATTTGGATAAAGGTTACCATTTTCATTTTTTACGTTCATCTTTCAATATTGAGCTGTGGGACCAACGCCAATAATTGTTGAGTGGTAAATACTTTATTTTGAACGGTCCCTAATTTTTGGCTGCCATCTTGGATCCGCCAGATTGGATCCAAATGATTTTTTTCTAAAGTAAAGATAGTGTTGTGACACATCATTTCAGAGTAAATTTTTATGGTAATTATAATGCCGCAATTGCTTTTTTTTTTTTTTTTTTTTTTTTTTTTTTTTTTTTTTACATTCATTTGTTTTAAAGATAAACGAAAATTAAAATTCTTCTCTATACATTTCTTATGAAGGTTTCAAACTTTGAATTTATTTATTTTCTATTTTTCCCCATATAGCCTGTTCTAATTGAGATAGGTTGTTGATTTTGGTATCAAATCACTCAGTGGGTCATTGGCCTTCTTTAGAGTTTTTGATAATTTGAATTGGCTCTGTTTGAAGCAGTTTGACCAACCCAAATTTCAGAAATGGAAATATTTTTTAGTGAAAAGTTATAACATCATATTTTAACCTTATCCAATTTTAACAATAAATATCTGGAATTAAAGTCAATAATGTACTTTGTAGTTTAAGACCAGAACGAACCTTAATCTCATTTACAACTTGAGTTGTACATCTTTAACTGAAGACGAATTTCAGAAAACCAATAAATATTATTTTGATTGGACAATCAAAATAATATTGAAGTCACTCGAAATGCATCTAATTTCAATATGTCAATAACTCAAATTAAAGACATTGGTGTACTGGTTACTTTTAGACCAGAATTGACTTTGTGTCTTATTTAGAACTTGAGATATTAATCTTTAACTTAAAAAAATTAAAATAAAAATATGAATTATATTTCTTTCATAGCCAGTCACCAACTTCTGAAAAATATTAAAGATACTCTGCAGTGCATAGCACCTGCGTCAACACATTTAAAACTAAACTAAAACAAACATTTATGAAATGATTTCTCTTTATAAAGCTAAATCCAGGGCGCTAAGCCATTGCAGTTCAGCTTCACTTGCGCAATGCAGACCAATCAATCCTTCAAGGAAAGCACTCATGGGGCATTTGGTGACTATGTGAGACATACTCTGGAACTCCGCTCCACAGCCGCATGACTGGTCTTCTGTCATTCCCCATTTATATTTCCAATAATTACATCTTCCCACTCTAGTGCGGAATCTATTGAGAACAGTCCACTGCTTCTGAGGAAGACCCATACCGTACCTCGGAAGATACTGCTAAGGTCGGGTCAGCAATTAAAAAGCGATTCTGACCTTGGAAAGAGTCCCAGGAGGAAGTACAGTCAGTATGGATGGAAAAGTTTGTGTCCGTCAACTGGGAAGCTGTCCGCAATGGTGGTTTTTGGGACTTCAATCGGCCCATTACCTGGGGTAGGTAATCATAGATGGGTAGTTGAAGAAGATCTTATTACATTCCCTAGTGAGTGCCTCCCTTTGGCTTATTTCAGGTGGAGCGATATTACACAGCACCGGGAGCCATAGTACAGGGGTTGCCATGAGTGTACCACTAAAGGCTCTCATAGTACTGTTTAGCTGGACGTCGATCTCTCTGACATGCACCACTGTTCAACCACACGGGAGCACAGTACTCAGCAGTTGAGTAAACCAGGGATAAAGCAGTGGTTCGCAGAACTTGTACGTCAGCTCCCCTTGTGGAGCCAGCAAGTTGAAGGACAATGTTATGATGGACTATGTTCCGATCCAGTATAACTCCCAGATATTTCCCCTTTTTCTGCAATTCTATAAGCCTTGCAGTGTTAAAGGGTGATCTCTCTAAGGTTGCTCCTCATATTGAAGGGAACAGTCACAATTTTGGAAGGATTAATCGAGAAATCTACCTCTGTGTACACCAACGTCCAAATGACCTCAGGATCCAATTCTTGAGATCCCCATTTGTGTCATTGAAATTGCCTGACACTAGCACCACAATGTTTTCGGGGTATCTCTTTACAAATACACCATCTTCTATTACGAGATTAACTTTCAAAATCCCACCCTAGGGACACCCTCAAGTCGTTCTTGACTCTATCACGGAAGTTCACCTTCCTGTTTTTCAAGGCGTTCAATCCACCTTTTTATACCCCCTTGTGAAATCCATGAGCTCTTGCTGCATTGACGATATCCTGAGTCTCAGTGTTGTTGAGGCACCCTGAATGTTGAGAAAGGCCCCAAGTTCGACCCCATACACTAGTGACTTTTCAACCCTGATCAGCTTATCAAGTGTTGTAGAGTAGACTCACATGATCTGCCTGATGGTAAATAGGCATTCTGGTATTCATGCAGCTAGTGGTTAAGCGGACATGGCTATCTTTTGGAAATCAGAAATCAACATCCATTCAGCGTACAATCGTATAAATTCCACACAATGTTCATTGAATAATCTTGTTCCGATTTACTTACATTACTGACTCATAAAAAAGTTAATTTAACTTTGTGACTGTTAAAAATTCTCCCTTATATAATAAAATTCCCCTCAGTTGGTTAGAGCTTCATGCTGATTACGTGTTAAGTATTATAAATAAAAGATTCCATAAATTAATAAACAAACACAAAAAATGTTTGTAATCATTTGTTTTTTTACAATATAGACACTTTAAAACAGTAGGGCTCCATTCTTAATTTCAACCGCATCATGGTTTGTGGAAGAAGTAAGTTACCTTTTATGAGTAGTTTTGGGAATAATTTGGGAGATTACACCCCCTATTGTACCTGGAGTACTTGTAGTTAAGAGTACCAACTTTAGGTAACTGCAATGGATACTTGTGTTATCGAGTAACAAGTAATTTTGCTGGAGGTCTGTACCCTTTACAGTTACTTGGACTCATCTCTATTTTAAGAGGCAGCAGCAGAGACCTGGCAGTCTAAACACCAATCAGTTATTGAAAAGTGAAGTTTTACTCATGATATAGCCTAAAGATGTCAAATGTTGTTGCTATTGCGGTAGGTACATGTTTTGTACTGTGTTATTTCATATTTTAAATTTTTTCCAAAAATTTTTGGTTGAACGGATCGAAGACGAGTGAAATTCTCACATGACAGTTGGTCGCTCAGTGTAGTGATAAATCCTGATTTCATTGACCGACGATTACGTTCGCAAGAAGCCTCAGATCGACTTCTTTCACACTAGATTTTAGAAGTAATTTGTAAGGTCAAGTTCGTTTTTGAAGTTATTCTGTTAAATAATAAAGTAATGAGAGATAATTTAATTTCCCATAAGAAATGAATTGTGGGCTGTAAATAACGGTGATTAAGGCTATGTTAACCGGTTATTGAGTTGTTTGTTGCCAGACATAGAATAAACAGTGTTATGGAAACTATTTCCTACCAGTTATACTGTAACTGCACTGAATATAATACAGTTTGTTACTTATGAAATATTTTGAAATAGGTTATGAATACTATAAAGATATATTTTGTTTAACAAAAAATATTACCAAGAAAATATTTTCTAGAATAATAAAATTTGTAAAAGGTACCTACTGGTTATTGCATATCTTGAATGAAAAAAAAAACTTAAAACCTGTTTCCATGTAGTTAATATGTGTAATTTTATAGGTGTGTTATTGTTTTTATTTATTTTTTATTTTATTTTAATAGCATGGAACTAAGATTATCATCTGGCTTATGTTGCCAATCATCCCCATACGCGTGTAACAAGCGTACTCCTAGTATATAGTATAAGGGAAGGTATTGGTGGACTGGCCGTGTGAGCAGAGGGGGGTTGCAAGACGGAACTAGTTTTTTGATAATTGGTCTTATCCTTTGGGCTCCTCGCTGTGGGTGGACGCATGTTTGGTGACCCTCTCTCATGAGGTAAGATTTTAAATTACCGTAATTATTCATTTATGTAACTAAAATTGATTAATCTAACTATAATGACAAAATACACCTTCTGTGTGATAATTTTCAAAATTAATACTATTTCTTTAAATTGAAAATTACTAGCTTGACTTGTTTGTGCAGGGTTTCACGTTTTGGGACAAATCCGCTCCAATCCCTTTCCTTTATTTTTCTTTTAAAATTGTTTAAGGTTAATAATACATTTAAGAATTAAAACTTATTTTTTATTTTCCTATATTTTGTAAGAATAATTGAATAAATATGGTACAGTTTAAACCATTACGGTTCATCTTCAGCCACTTTTGATGATTAAAATTAAGCCCATATTCTGACGGTTCATCTCCCGGCACATAAATACATACAGACGCACACAGAACAAACAGAAAGAATAAATAATTACATAACCCGTAAGGCATACGCATTGTTTCCACCCGCACTTTCTTGGTCAGCTATCGTAGGCCTACTGCAGTATCTTGGAGTCTTTATAAATATGTAATTATTTATTAACTGTTTCTGTTTCTTCCGTGTCCGTCTGAATGTGTTTATGTGTCGGGAATTCCTGTTTGACAACCATCAGAAGATGGGCTTACTGTAGTTTTAATCACCAAAAGCAGCTGAAGATGAACCGTAATGGTTTGAAGCATGTATTGCAATGGCAACAACATTTTACATCTTTAGGACTACATCATCAGTAAAACTTCAGTTTTCAAAATAAATCAGGTGTCAAGGCTGTATTCAACAAACAACCAATTAATTAAATTATGCCCTCAAAATGCTTTCTTTTCTTGTTACAGTATTTAGTACCTCACAAAACAGACACGTCTGAACCAAAACTAACAGTTTCTCGATTGACATATGTTTTCATAAAAAACCCCTAATGAAAAATGTTGCTTTGATTTTTATTCTGAACCTTTGTTGTTTTTTGTAACACGCCACTTTCAATTAAATCTGTTCAAAAATTTTGTACACCTATGTAATTACACAAAATTTAATAAGCAAAATCGTGAATACGAGAATTTTACAAGGAAAGGTGAGCTATTAGCATCACACACATTAAACTTGTCATAAAGCTTTATTTTTTAAAGAATTGGACTTTAATTTTGAAGAATTGGATTTTTATTCTTTAGTCATAAAAATGAGAAAACCCAACTCCATTTTTTATCACAAAAGAATGAGTTATTGAGCCTAAAAGCTCTTCTGAAGTTCAATGTTCTTAAATAAAATGATGGACATAAAGAGGAAAAATGTCATCAATCTGTTAGTAATATACAGGGTGGAAAAAAGTCTAGAAACGATATAATATCTTTAAGTTTTTAAGATATAAAACTAATACTTTGTAAATAGATTTTGAGTGAAAAAGACTACTACTTTCTAAAGCACTTAATTATTGTCCTTGAACCTCCAAGGGAGGACAGTCCAAAAGGAGCTAGAAGAAAATTAAATGTAAGCAAAGGTCCATTTGAACAACAAATTAAAAGTCTTTAAGAAAAGACAACAATGCTGCAAACCCGACCTCAAATGAACGACTGAGTCAAAAATGGAAGGGGATCAAACTTTGCATTAAAATCATACAAACAAATAATCATTGAAAACAATAATGCAATAACTGCTGATCCACTTGACCTTTTGAGGTAGGGTTTGTGGCAAATTGTTCAGAATGCCAAGTCCTTTAAAATGTGTCATATGACATAGCCCAATGTAGTTTCCCTGACGACCTCTACTAGGGACGTCCCTAAAGGAAGTCTTGGGAAAAACTTCATCGGCCTACGTCATATGATAAATCATTTTAAAGGTCATTGCATTCTAAACAATTTGCTACAAACCCGACCTCCAAAGGTCGAGTGGATCGTTAGTTATTGCACTTTTTGTTTTCAGCAATATGATTTTAATGCTAAGTTTGATCGCCTGCTATTTTGACTTGGTCATCCATTTAAGGTCGGGTTTGCAGCATTGTTCTCTATTCTTAAAGACTTAATTTGATGTACATATTGACCTATGCTTACATTTAAGATTTTCTTCTGACTCCTTGTAGACAGTCCCGACTTGGAGGTCCAAGGACAATAAGTACTAGGAAGTAGTCTTAGTCACTTAAAATCATAGTGCAAAGTTTAAGTTTTGTAACTTAAATACTTAAAAAAATATTAAATCGTTTCCAGACATTTTTCCACTCTGTATAATTTATATTCCCAAAGGTATTAAGTAAAATAGGAGTTAATAAGTAAAATCATAGTAAGTGAAAGGGGAAATAACATTGGAAATGCCTTATAATTTTAACTGGGAATTTTAATTTTATTATAAAAACTTGCTGGGTAGCTGAGTATGTAGCTGGGTATAGCTGGCAATATGTAGTGATTGCCTATGAATCTTAAGTTTGCCAGTTCGATCCTGAGGAAAATTAGAAGCTTTTCAATGATTTGATTTTTTTAAGGGCCCAGTTGCCATTTGTCATTGGGCTATTAATTAATGATGCTATCTTACAACAAGGTCAAAGTTTGATAGTGAAAAGTTGGATTTTTGACTGTTCCCCATAAAAAGCAATAAAATGCCTCCGGGTAAAAATACACAAAATTAAAATGATAAAAGATTAAATAGTTTAATTAAGTTTGACAGTCTTTTCAAACATATATATTACTTTAAATCAGAAATAAATATTTTATGCCTATCATAAAAAAATTTTTGGCGATAATCTTTCAAAAGAAACAGATTTATCAAACTGTTAGTTTAAAATTGTGTTCAATTTTTACATTTGCTCCCGCATGTCAGCAAGCTGCGTGCAATATTTTCCTAATTTCCTTCGTTTTTCTGTTAGGAGCTAATTTCAGTATATTACATTCTTATGAAAACTTGTTTGGGTTGACCTGATTTTTATATCTCCAGGACTTAAATGCTGATAAGCAAAAATCAAGATCCTACACTTGAGGGTCAAAAATGAAAAATCGCTAGGTGTCGATAGATGTCATCATAAATCTATACTTATTTAATACGCTAAGGGTTTTTTTCGTGTTGAGAACTCCTCCTACGATGTTCAACAGATTTTTTTGTTTTTGGTGTTATTGGATAGAGCTTGGTCTGTAGTTGTTTCTGCCAAAAACTGATGAGAATCAGACTGAAAATAAAGGCGCTATCCACCACTAAAATCTCAAAATTTCCCATCTAAATAACATTGGGATTGAATAAAGCATTTTAAACATCTGTTAATAATCAGCTATAAATAAGTGTAGTTTTGGTGATTAAAGATATTCATAATATTGGTTTGGTCGGATGTCATTGATTTAGAGTTAAAAGTAACATTTGTATTGTATTAAAATAAAATCATACTTATTAAAATCATCCTTAAATAAAATAGCATTAACTTTTTTTACATAAAACATAAACCTACATGTTTATCTGACAAGGGTTACTTTCATTAGGAAAATTTGAAAAAAAAACTATATATAGGCCTACCAAAATATAAAATAAAGGTGATTATATCATTCAGGGATATCAAGGAAATATCATTAAGGGATGTATACTATTTATGACGATATAACTGTTCTCTAAGTTCATGTAATAAAGCATTTCTGATTTCTGATTACTATAGTTTCTTCATCGAAGTATAATCATAGGTGTATTAAAATAGTAGGCTTTACATTAACAGAAATATTGGCTAATGACAAGGATTGCAAAATATTGATCTATAGGATACCAAGAAACTTTTACCAGAAACAAACACCTGAAGTCTGAACATATGATCTAAAGCAGTCTTTTGCAATGTGGTATAATTTATAGATTAAATAAATGACTATTCATATAAAATTAATTAGAATTTATGTCAAAACTATAATAGTGTTTGGAAAATTGGTTAAGTAATAAAAGAGCATAAACAGTTGCACTTGACATAAAAAAACTTTATATAACTTTATACATTCACAGAGAGGAGAGAAGTCTATGTAACAGTTCATCGTGTGAAAGCCGTTTGTCAAATCCTCGGAGCCGATGCAGAATTTGGTGGTGGGACCCTGTTCCATGCTCTGAAACAAACAATTTCAAATTACAGTTAAATCAGACTTTAAGAGCCTGCAATACCCGCTATCTTAGTTTTTTATTCCCATAAGATTAATGTTAAATTTCTAACATCCGCTACACCTTTAATATTGATCGAAAAAGATTCATCTTTATGTCATTTTAAAGGAAATTTTAATACCTAGGGCTCTAAGAAATTAAAAGTTTTATATTATGGATAAAATACTTAATGTTCCTATCATATTGTTTTATTGCACATTGAACTTCTATTTTTGTGTAATATTGCGAGTTTTATGAGGCTGATTGTTATTAATAAACAATATAGTATTCACAACATTATTTGTTTGAAAATGGACTCGTTTTTCAGAAGTTTAATCTCATAAATCACTTATAGTCGTGGTTTTTATTTCACAGTCCCCTAGATATAAAATTTCTTTTAAAATAACTAAAAGACTTTTTTGACCAATATTAAAGGCATAGAGGATGTTACAAATCAAACATTAGTCTCATGGGAATAAAAAGTCAAGGTGGCGGGTCAAAAGGGACTCAAAAGGGTCTTCAAGTCTACTGGAGGCTCAAGAGACTTCATTACTTCCAGCAAAACATCCATCATAGAGTTAGGGTTGGACCATAGGCTTACCCATATACCATACTGTATCTCCAAGTTTGTAAACCATATTGTTAGTCCTAGGTGGGCCTCTTTCTTTTAACATAACAAAAACTGAACTTTAAATTCAATAAGTATCAATTTGTACCATCATTCTTAGTTTTTTGTTAATTTAAAACAGGTTAGGGTTTAGGCAAAACTTAGATTCAATACCTAGGCCTACCAATTATATTTTCTGTCAGTAACCTAGAAATATTAATAAAAACATTCACAACAACAAGCTACCAATTAAGTTAATTAAAACAAGTGATTATTGTATCATTAATTTAATTTGTTAATTCTTCTCATTTCATTTTCTATTACACAAACAAATCATTGTAATTACAGTCCTCTATTGTGTGAATAAAGTGTTACACAATACGAGGAATGTGTTCAGCAACATCTTGAGTGATGTATAGTAAAATACGATGTTGGTCTGTGTACTTAGTTGATGAATCAAACTGAGGTTGTTTATGAAACGGCTCGTAGCCTCTTAGACGGTCTGATTCGTAGGCTCTTTTTTGCTCAAAACATCCATTCACAGTTGTGTATCGGATAACATTTTATAAACCGATTAATGATAATGGTTTTAACAGATCAGAAAGAGTGCCTTCAAGTCTCTTCAAACATTTGACCTAATCTCTTAAAATGGTTTAAAAACAAATGTTGACCAGCAGGGGTGGACTGACACTCTGAAAAGGGCGGTGGAATGGGTACCGGAGGGGCGCCATGGTATATACATAGGAGAGCACTTTTTCACATTCCCGGGAATCCGATTATGACGTCACGAAACTATCGATTGTTTTGTGTCGACCGTATAAAAACAATCGCGTCGCCTGCAGACTCGATCGATTCGATAACTAAACAACAGTTCAGTATGTAATAATAGAAAGTTTTACAGACGTTTAACGATTCCCATTACGCTTATTCCCACTCATAATTTCACTTCGCTTGACTTTGATTCCTCTCCTGCAGTCGCGTCTTCGGCCAAAGTAGAATGACCGACTTAAAAGTCCAAGTGAATCATTACTTCAACCTGTGCCATATTATGTTTTCGGAAAATAGCTGACCTAACTTATAAAAACTACACAATGTTATTTACTGGCATGCCTACGTGATAGATAAGTCATGAAACAAAAATCAGAATTTTGGCCTAAATAACTTTTATAACTAACATTTAAATCTTAAATCACCTGCTAACTAACTTATACTCAATTAATTTATTCAAAATTTCAGCTGATCTAGCGCTAACCTAACTTGTGTAGGACTTAGCCCGGAACCGAATAGGTCTACGAATGGGTGTAACTTACCAAGTCCTTAGAAATTTAAGTTATTAGCTTAGTACAATCCTTTTACGTGAGCATGAAAGGCTCACATTTCTAAATCGATTAAATGAAAAAGGCTATTTCTTGTATAAAATTTATACTTAAACCTAGGCTCGGCATTAATAGGCTACTTACAAAGCCAATAGACAACTCAAGTTAAATCGAGTTAATCAAGTTAAATCGAGCCATTAGGCCTAGCACGGCTATGGAATGAGCTTTTGCCAATGTTTAGTAGAACCAACTAGGTTCAGCCTATTAACTTTCAAAGCCTATTAACTTACAAAGTTAGGCCTAGCCTAGGCTTAACTTTCACATGCAATACACACCCAAACTTTCAATTATTCGTGTTCCACAGGCCTAGGCCCACCATGCTATTGAGTGTTTCAGGAACAGCAGTTTTTAGTTACAAATTTTATGTTAAGCATAATATCCCTATAACAGGGCTGTATCTAAATTTCTCGAGCATTTTTGGTTCAAATTATGAATGATTTTGACTGAGTCAAAATCACCTCTTTCCTTTTCTCAGTTTCCAAAGTCCATGCCCATAAATCCACTTCTTTCTGACTAACTAGTAGATTTAAATAATTTTTTTTTAGGCCTAATGCAATTGTGTAAAAATCTTAGACTTGGACTGATGTCTATGTGACATAAACAAACTCTGACAATTTCTAATGTACAAAATGCTATATCAAATGGAAATAAACTTCTTGATTCTTGAGTGGACGTAGGTACAGTCTATGGTCCACTTTGTTTGTTCTTTCTCTCTCTCGAGTGTAGTTGCATTGACTTTTCGGTTCGATACGATACGGTTTCGATGGAAAAACATTCGATTTTGGAGAGATGAAGTATAAACTGATTACGTCATAATCGGACTCCCAGGGATGTGAAAAAGTGCTCTCCATATACATATATGACATTCATATTATTATGTATATAATAAAGAACATTTGTTATACATGTTTCGACTATCATATAATTTTCTAGCAATTAAAATTGTAACCTTACAATATCAAAGAGTTATATAGGTAGTTGAATTACTTGGAAATGACATAGTTGAAACATGTGACAAAAAATGGATATTTTGTCTTTATTTCTAATGATTATAATAACGGAATCCCTTAAAATTTAAACAATTTACAATGTATATCTATAGAAGTATATTACTATAGTTTGTAAAAAGTAAATAAAACAAGTGTTAAAACAGTAACTTCTTAATTTTCAATAAACATTATAAACTGATATTAAAAATTAAACTGATGAAAGTAAAAATAACTTTACAATAAGCATTTGAGGGCTTTGCAGGCAAATATAAGAACTTGAAAGTCGTAGTTTTTTTATCTTTATGAAAACCAAGTATATTATATTACTGTTTGTTTATATTGCTGCCCATAAAAGTTAAGTCAACACACCAACAGTTTATACGTGAAGAAGTCTTCGTAATTGTTCACTCTTCTCACTCAGCTTGTCGATTATCTAATAATTATTGATCTCGACAATAATATCTCCCTCCATGTTCATGAGAAATAAGGTCTACAGGTGATCATCAGTGAGTCGTGAACGGATAGTCGGAGCCTTGTTTTGATATATTTTAATTTTGCAAGGGGCCGTTCACATGACACTTGGGTAGCTGGTAATGTCAAGAGATATACTTAAAGACTTAAAAAAAGGTTCGTGTACAGCCTTGAAAACAAAAACATTGTACTCAAGTAAGACGTCGAATGCACACTTGAAGCAAGTATTGCATTTTTACCACTTTTACACTGAATATACTGCAAATCGTTTGGGTCTCTTTATTCGTCATCATTTAAGTTGGAAACCAATTCTTCTTTCGAGAGCTCACCTTCAAAATCATCAGTTGGTTATGTTATGTTTACTGGCTTCGACAACTGGCCATGACACGGTGATTAAAATATACTAATTCATCCTCCAGTTTCCCCTCCTCGCAATCGGTAATTAATTCCTTTGAAAGCTAGAAGAGTTAATGTCAATGCTGTTAAACCGCTTTGGATCAAAATATTTTAAATCTAAGCATAAACTTTGTTTTGCTGAGAACTTTTCTTTCATACATTTGACAGCTTGATCTATAACACAGTTAAAAACGGTTACTTCAAATCGGCGATTGCTCAATTAGGCCACGTCTCCTGATGAAGTTACCCCCGGCATTTTCTTCTTCTTCCTACTCTCACCCCAGGCAGATTTGTTTCTATGATGATTTCTTCCATATTGGGAACTGTACTCGACAAGTGTTTGATTTTGTTCGTTATTTCAGTGACGAAGACCTCTGCAGCTTTGAAGACATCGGCAAACTTGGACCTAGCACCTTTTAAATCCTAAAAGCGCCTTTTTTCCTAAGTGCAGCTTACTACCCTCAATGCTTGAACGTAGTCAAGATCCTTGGTTTGCAGGTAATCTGTAAGTGGAGTGGTGTGCTAAAAAATCATCAGGAAAATCATTGCAATGAAGATTGCCTGGAAACTGCATAGTTTCTGCAAAATGCAAATACAGCATCGTTCCTAACCTGTTAAAATTGTCGACTTATTAAAATAATGGATTACAAGAGTCGTTTTAATACACGTATTTATATTCAAAATTGTACATATTCCAGAATAAATACAAATATACACTTTGTGTAAGGTTTAACAAAATCATCCCCCTGGGATTGACCTTCACTCGTACTACGTCGCAATGGTCACGCCCAGGCTGACAGCTGTTTCGCCGCACAGGTTAGCCAACTATGTCGAGTCATTGCTACACGAAAGAGTTCCCAGTTGGAGCAATTTATCAAAGTTGAACATTCAATTTATATGAAGATAAATGTATTATGTTCAAGTCATGAAGTGCAAACACATATTAATCGCTTTAGGAAAAATAAAAATTCACAAATATTGAACTTTCAAAAAATATTTTACAATTCCTTATAATAAAAAAATCTTGTCCTAGGGGCGCCGGGGGGCCTTGATGGGGAGGGCGCACCGGGAATTTTCCCGGTGTCCCGGCGGCTCAGTCCACCCCTGTTGACCAGTAATTTTCCCCTTTTTTAATTGTTGTTTGCAATATACAGGGTGGAAAAAAGCCTTGAAACGGCGTAATATCTTCTAAAGTATTTAAGTTATTAAACTAAAAATTTGCAAATTGATATTAAGTGACATATTCTACTTCTTAAGGCACCGTACTTATTGTCCTTGGACTTCCAAGTACAAAACGGACCCACAAGGAGTCAGAAGAAAATCTTAAACGTAAACATAGGTCAATATGTACATCAAATTAAAGGTCTCTAAGAATAGAGAACAATGCCACAAACCCGACCTCAAAAGGATGACCGAGTCAAAAATGGCAGGCGATCAAACTTTGCATTAAAATCATACTGTTTCTGAATGACATAATTATAGGTGAGGTTGTTTCAATTGAAATTATCTTTTTTGGGCTTCACTCACCTTAATGACCTTCCGGGACTCGTCAATTGTTGAAAACACAAAAAAAAAACACACACACAAAAACACGACAAAAACGACAACACTAAAATCGCCCCGGAGTTGTAGCCGACGTTTCGCGGGACCTACAATAAAAAAACGTCCCGCTTCCTCAGGGCTTGTCTTGAGTTAATTTTTCCTGCACGCGGGCCGAACGCCTAACCACGACTTAGGCCCGCGTGCGGGAAAAATTAATTGTTCTCTATTTTTGGAGACCTTTAATTTGATGTTCATATTGACCTATGCTTACTTTTAAGATTTTCTTCTGACTCCTTGTGGGCCGCCCCCCCTTGGAGGTCCAAGGACAATAAGTACTTTAAGAAGTAAACTATGTCACTCAAAATGAATTTGCAAAGTTTTAGTTTTATAACTTAAATACTTTAGAAGATATTACACCGTTTCCAGACTTTTTTCCACCCTGTATGTTTTCCAATGTTATGGGGTTATAGAGACACACAGGCACTCTTTCTGATCAGTTTGTCACTTTCAATGAAATCAGTTCATAAATTTTATCCAAAACATGAAACTACAAAATGCATGATTTCGACCTTTTTCGCAGGGATGATGAAGACTCTTAATATTCATTGTTATGTACTTTTTAATTTAAAGAGTTTAAGTAATTACTGTAATGATAATAGTGATTTTTTTATCTCTAGGTTTTAACCTATTGTATTTAACACAACCACATTGCAGTGTGAGTACACATTAGAGACAATTCACAACTTGGCTGTTTAGCATTTATCCACTAGGCGTATTACAGCACAGAATAGCAGATGAGTACAGTACAGTATTAGATTTTTTCTAACTAGTGTACCTGGCGCACGAAATCGTGTGCTGTCAAGGAGAAACTCTGTCCACCAATGCGTGTAAGCATAGTTAATCTTAAGTGTTGCTATTTAAAAAAAAAAATCAAGTTAATTCAATAATGATAAAAATTACTTTATTAATAAACCTTATAAAATTTCTCTATAAACAATATTGCGAGTGTAAACACGGTTGTCTCGACGAAGTCGGCCTTGGTGTTCTCCATCTTTTATGTAGATTTTAAGTCTATCAAATGATCGGGCTCTACTTACTGCGACTTACAATTGGCCGTGACCAAACACCGGTTCTGGAAGAACTACTTCAACCTTACCCAAAGATTGGCCCAGTGCTTTGTTTATGGTTATAGCAAATGCCACAATTATCAGGAACTGTGTGCACTGGAGACTAAACGATAACAGGGTATCGTATGAGCGCATATGTATTCGTGGTATAAGGATTCCTCTATTCGTTTGAGCACCAGTCAATACTTCACAGTCATTTGAATTACGATGCAATCTCTTGACTCTCATCATTGTTCCGTTAATTAGACCTTTTTCTGTATCAAGATTACGAATCAACATAATCACGGCGTTCCTCTTCAACTTGAGTTCATTATCCGGAAGTCCGCTAATTGATAAACTATCCAAAAATTCCGTCAGTTGATATCGTCGCTGCCGTCTTCTGTGAGTACATTGTCAAAACTATAAAAGTTATATATTGGCCTGGTATTTTCTCCAAAATTGTTGAATTTAGTGAAGAACAATCTTCTTCGGGCAGAGAATTGCACGATCAACGATTTCATCTGTCTCAATAATCTGCGAAATCGAACCATAAATGTCTTCAATTGGATCGCCGACACCAATGATTTGATTAGGTAACTCGATTATGTCTTTTCCCAGATCAAGCTCCACTGGCAGCTTCCCATCTCCCAAATTTTCAAGAAAGACATGAATTCGGTTTCGGAATGGTGTGTTCTCATATTTGTGCTTGGTTTAAGTTACTTGATTTTATTCCAACCGGGCAAATACTTGACGCAATTTTCGACGGTAACCACACGACTTCCCCGAGTAATAACCGCTAGTGTTTGCCGGAAATCTCCACAAAGTAGAACGGTTTTGCCATCAAACATCTAAGAAGAGTCACAAAAGTTTCTGAGCAAGAGGGCAATTGTTTGCAAAGCGTACACAGGACACATACATGTTTCATCAATCAAAGTACTGTTACGAATAGCATCACCTTTAGCACTGTTCGCAGTTATGGATGACCCTGAATTCTCTAGTATCGGAATTGGAAGTCCAAACCGATGATGTACAGTGCGCCCGCTGCCTAGTAGACTTGCTGCGATTCCATTGAAGGCACACGGGAGGAAAGATATATTGAGTGAACGAAGTTTGCAAAGAACTGCTTTTTGCATGAAGGTTTTCCCACATCCCGCATGAGCAGAAAGACAGAAAACGAAGGCTATCAATGACAATAGTATTATTTGTATTTCGTTCGTTAAAGTTCGTCGGCCTCCTCCCCATGGCCGTACTCGTCGACGTCTTATAGTCTCCATTATGTCAAAAATTTTTTTTGGTTATGTTTCGATTTTGTGCAAATAAAAACTGGTGTTTTGTTGCCAGCTGTACCATGTATGTTCAATAACCATTTTTCAGGGTAAGATTTTATTTGTTTATCATCTTCCTTAAAAAACAGCTGATTTCTCGATCGTTTGTTTGTAACCGCAAATTATGTCTGTGGGGAAAATCGCAACTTTAACCTCATATTTTTTCATGCCCGCGGTAACTTTTTAATTGAATTTTTTTAATTGATGGCAAAACTACATGCTAAGACCTTTCTAACGACACCTTGGACATGGTGATCGGTAGCACCACCGCTCCAAAACAATTATGACAAAAATATGCCTAGCGTATTAAAAATATAGATTTAAAATGGCTCCCATTGTCATTAAGGACCTGGTAGTATGACGGTGAGAATGATTTCTTATGAACAGCTGCAGCACAAGAGTCAATCTATCATAATTTTATTTATAGAAAAAATTATATATGTTGCCGAAATATGCTCAAAAACATGCTCAAAACGAGCAGCTCCAGTGAAAACAAAACCCATAGTACAGCGTCTGGCATGCTGGGGTAAAAAGGGGATCTTGTGCTTATTTAAAAACAAGATACTGCAATGAAATTGTTCCAAAAGTCAACCCTTACTCGAAACTGGGGTATGCTCGTCTGGTAAACTCAATCAGGCTGGCAGACTCTGGACAGAGATTTATTTTCTATATGTTAAGAGATCCTTAGAAAAAATGGTGAGTGTTTATTTTTTATTTACACTTGACTTTTTAAAAATGTTTGCATAATAATAAAACTTATAAAGTAACAGCCAATGAACTTTAAACAAAGGACAAACATTGCTTGTTTTAGAGTAGGCCTATAAGATTGATATTTTTAGTGAGAACTTAGTTCAAAATTTTTACTTTCTCCCCCTATACCATAGTATATAAAGAAAGTATTGTTTTCGTCAAAATTTTCGAATTTGAGTTGTTGGTGGATTTATCCATTTTGGTTCCCCCTGAGTTCAAAAAAGTGGTTTTCGGAGTGATGTCTGTGTGTGTGTGTGTGTGTGTGTGTCTGGATGTATACAGAGCTAGAGAATGCCCCAATGGTCTGATTTTGGTGAAATTTGGTACGTAGGTCCAAAACCACGATAATTCCAGGCGTTTTTTTCATTTTTTTGAATTTTTGATTTTTAAGGGTAGTTTACCCCAAAAAACCCTCAAAAAACGTAAAAAATCCAAATTTTTCAAAAACGGCTCTAACGATTTTGATTAAACTTTTGTGGTTTATTAAGAATAAAATGCTGAATAAAATGACACCACCCGCATTTCCGAGAAAATGCGCGTTCAAAAGTTATAGAGTAAAAAGTGTTTCAAAAATCAATTTTTTGGATTTTCAAAAAAGCTGTTATTTTGAAATAAATTTTACTCATGACCATTAAATCAAGCTCAAAAAACTAAATAATCCAGTTCTTTAAATTATTGCTCTATGTCAAGTGGTTGCGGAGAAAATTCAATTTTTCGTTTAGCGGTAAACGCAGTACGTTGTTAAAAGTCACAGACGCGCGTAGGGTCAATCTCGTGCTGCTCAGCTGTTAGCTATCTGATTGAGCCATCAAGACATTAATGTTTTGAGGCTTTTAACACCTTTTTTTATATTGTTGGGAGAAAGTATGTGTCAGTTAACTGATACAGTTTATTTCCATTTGGCCAACCCTCATGAATTGTAATAACCTGTTAGGTTAAAATCCAAAGAGGTAATGATGAATTTTTAGTAGATCTAAAAAATTTGTAATATAATAAGGATTGATGATATGATTTTTATACATAATAGTATTTCCAAACCAGAAGTTGTGCATAAAAAATTTGCTGCCACTCCCTTGAATAAAAAGAAATCAAAGATGTATTGCTTTTAAATTTGAAATAACTTTATAACTGAATTTATAAATCCCATAGGTATACCAATTAATAACAAAACAAGAATAGTAGCATGGACGAAAATAAACAAAATTTTTTAAAAAGCAAAAGGAGTTAAATCTGATTTTGATTTAAGACAGTGAATCACTCACTTGAGACTGTCGTTGTGGCTCTTGTACTCGAGGACGGTGTTGGGAGGCATGTTGAGCACTCGCCGCAGTGTGTCACGAATGCGAGCCGTGGTTGCTTGGTCCGAGGCAGTCTTATTCCAAACTGAGATCGAGTCTTCCTGCACACACCCCGTCAACATGCCATGCATTTAAGAGTGATGATTAGGTGAAATTTCATAATATTGAATTTCTGTTTTTAAAACTAACTTACTAAAATCTGCTTTTGTAAGCTTTTTTATTTTTTAGTTGAAAATTTTTAGGTACAGTATTTTTAAGAAATTTATCCTGAGTTTCTTGTTTTTAAGTTGTAAGAAATATTTAAGTAAGGGTTAAGAGCTACTACTTTTTACTATTAGCCAACGATCTAACTGGATCAATAGCCTAACATTAACATTGTTAAAAAATCTGAAACCCCAAACCTTAATTGGTCCCACCAAGGAAGCCATTATGGCTTGGTCTAATCGTTATTAGGTTAATACTTTTGTTTGAACTGAAAAAATACATCCAGCAGCCTTAAAAAATAAGTTGAAATATTTTACTACACATAAATTGTGGATTGGATAAATTAGTCCTAACCTAATTGACAGTTTCACACATCCAAAATTAGTCACTTTAAAATGCAATCCAAGTTGGTTGAATTTAAGATGAAAGACTGAAGAGATATATCCCCGAAAAAGACAAAAGCAAAAACTTAAATATTCCCAAGGGACCACCGAACCCCACAATCAACTTTACAAAGCATTTCTAAATCAACTTTACAAAGCATTTCTGAAACAACTTGTTACCTGGAAGCGAATGGAGACGACTGCGCCGCAGATCTCTTCCCCCACCATGAACTGCTCCCCCAGCATCGCTAGAATAAGGTTCTCCCAACATCGGGAGGCGAGCCCCTTTCTCAACCTTACGATCCACTTTCCGCCTTGCTTGTTGGCCTCATCCTGCAACATCATATCATGTTGTAAATCTTGCAGAAGAGATTATTATTTATTAATTACTGTAGAGTCCCCCTAATCTGGAATTATTGGAGCTGGACTCTGTTGTTCGGTGTTTTACCATTTTATTTTTCGTGTTTATAAGTTTATGGAAAAAATCGGTATTTTCCCGATGGAAGGTGATAAGAATAAGCACATTTTAGGATTAACGGAGTTCATATTATCGAGACTTTACTGTACCTGTATGTAAATCATTTTCAACATAGCTTGAATAATGTACCAGCGAGCCCATCACATAAGAGAGAAGACAAACACTTGTACGCTGTGCATCTAAATGAGACCAAATTTGCCACACTGATCCAGGAGCTCAGTTCGCAGTAAAATACCGCGACAAATACTGTCATTAGTAACAAAGAATTAATTTTGTTGAAATTTTGTATAACTTAATCATATAATAGATCCTTGGGATAACAATAATAATCCTTTTGAATACAAAAACAAATATATAAATTAATCAATAAGAATTTTATTGTAGAATTGTTGTATGATTTTTTTTCTAAAAAGTTGTAGATAAACGACCTAATTTTATTTTTATTTTTTACTTTACCTTTTTATTTTACAATGTATGATTTTTTTATCCAGGTAAAAAATGCAGCACATGCTGCTCAGTTGGTTGACTGTTCATCCACATCACAATTGTTTGTCAGATGTTGTTAATATCACAGGCTGCATATTTTTTTTTACAAATTCTTTAAATAACGTATTAAACTACTATAATACACTGAAGGTCTAAAGGTGGGTTTACACGTGAGAGTTTTTCACTCTCGGAGAGTAGTTAGTTACTCTCATAAAAATATCAGACAGCTGTTGATAGTACTCGCAGAAAACTGTCTGGGATTAACCATCTTGGAAAATTCACTGGTTGTGTAAACACCTCTGCGAGTACCTGCTGAGAGTACGAAACTCTCTGAGAGTGAAAAACTCTCACGTGTAAACCTACCTTAAAGTACTTATTTTTAAACAAATCTTCTCAAAGGAATTAATAAAACACTAGTGGCTCATAGGGGCAAAAGACAATTTTAAATTACAATTTAAATTATAGTAACAACAGTAAAATCAGCAGTCAATTTGTAATAGTATGTAAGGTTAACTCTCCTAGTAGAATTTTTAATAGCTCAAAGCAACAAAACGTCTTATTATAGTATTAGTCCAGTCACCTTGTCGTTCAAAAGGGGTGTTTGATGCATTAAATCTGGTATCTCTGATTTTTGGCTCAGTTGTTTAGGATGTTGGCCTGATGTTAAAACCAATTTTTCGCACACGGGTGACGAACGCATCATAGGCAAAATTTGAAAAAAAACCTTCAAAAACTGGCACTTTTTTGTTTTTCACAATTTTCATCATGAAGGACTGGTTTCGCGAACAAAGGTGTGGGGAGCATTTTTGTACAGCATTAAATTCCCTACAATTTGATACCGAAATCATCCTGATAGAACGTATAGTTCTTTATTTATGTAAATTCAAAGTTAGGTAATTTTTTTTGTTTTTGGGAAAAACGTGATTTTAGCGATTTTAAGTTAAGGAATACATGCTATTAAGATAGAAGCCGTGGTCCGAAATAGTCCCGGGACCACGACAAACTTTCATGTTGAGATCTCCAGATTCCAAAAACGCTGTGTTTTGCCAAAATTTATATATTTTTATTTTAGTCAATATAATTTTGATGGAAAGTTTGATTGCCTACCATTTTCGACTCGATCATCCTTTCAGTGCCGGGTTTGTGGCACTGTTCTCTATTTAAAGAGACCTTTAGTTTGATGTACATATTGACCTATACTTACATTAAAGATTTTCTTATTACTCCCTATGGGACGTCCCCCTGGAGGGTTAAAAATCCAATAAATGCCGGAAAAAGTAGATTTGGATGCCTAATACACATGTACAAAGTTTAATTACTATAACTAAATTATTTTTAACTTATTAAGCCATTATGGGATTTTTTTCACACTGTATAAATAAATATGTAAATGTTCGTATAGCCTATATATACTGTATATATGTACTAGGAACAAAGCCCGTTGTGGTTAAATACAACGGTCTCTAGAAAAATGGTACCTATAGGCTATTTCCGGTGAAATAAAAAAAATTGTAGTATTTGTTTTCAATATTGAAATTTTATTTGAGAAAAATAATTGGTTCGTATTTCAGCGTACTTAGATTGTGTTGAATGGCATAGAAAAGATAAACTTCTAAACAAACAGTTTCAGTCGCGATCTATATTACAAATGGTAAAATTATTCATTTTCAGAACAATTAAAAATTTATACTTGTAATTATTTAATTTAGTTCAGTTTCATAGTAATTTAGTTTGATTTAATTTAGTTTAGTTGTTCAAATAACAATTAATTTATGATTGTAAAAATCACATACTGCTTAAAACCACACACTGCTTTATCACATAACTTTATTTAAAAGCCATCAAAACGTAAGGAACTTACAACCACAAATCCTAAATGTAAACATCAAAATGTAAACAAAGAAAAGTCAAGGACACAACAATGCATCAATCAGCTGTTAAATTAATAACATGTGTTTCATGGACACAGTTTAAAGGAAGAAAATGTTTATCTTTTTAACTTTTTCACCATAACTGCTGAGAAAAACATGAAACTTTCACATTTTTGAGTAAATAAACATAGACGAAGCTTTCGGAAAACACATAAAAGATTATTAAAATCGGTCCAGTACTCTAGATTTAGCTGTACAAAGTTTAATAAAAATATGTCTACCATAGTATTTTTTCAACGTAAACAAATTGGTAGTAGCTTTGGTTTTTTGTAAATAACCTTTTAACGATGAGGAAATGGACCAAAGTGAATGATAGTTTCCTGAAAGAGAATTAAATTTCCTACAAATTACTAATAAGCATTTCTTAAATAACCGCAGTAAAAGTAGCCAAAAATTGCCTCCAAATGAAAAAAAAAAACTTAAAAACCCGTTTTTAATGTATATCTTATGGAAAACATGTTTCCTTATTTTTTTCACCATAAATACTAAAAAACATCAAACTTTCATATTTTATTGGCAAATCTACAGGATGAAAGCTTTCCAACGACATCTTAAAAATTAAAATCGGTCCAGTGAAACTCCAGATTCGATTGCCCCAAGATTTTCAAAACTGAATTTTTAACGCAAATAAATTGGTAGTAGCTTTGGTTTTTTGTAAATAACTTACAAACGGTATGGAAATCGACCAAAGTGGATGATAATTTTTTGAAAGAGAATTAAATTTCCTACAAATTACTTATAAGCATTTCTTGAATAACCGCAATCAAAGCAGCCAAAAATTGCGTTCAAATGAAAAAAATTAAAAACCCGTTTTCAATGTATTTCTTTATTTTTTCACCATAAATACTAAAAAAACATCAAACTTTCATATTTTTTGGCAAATATAAAGGATAAAAGCTTTCCAACGACATCTTAAAAATTAAAATCGGTAAGGTGAAACTCCAGATTCGATTTCCCAAAGATTTTCTAAACTGAATTTTCAACGCAAATAAATTAATTGGTAGAAGCTTTGGTTTTTTGTAAATAACTTATCAACGGTGAGGAAATCGACCAAAGTGGATGGTGATTTTCTGAAAGAGAATTAAATTTCCTACAAATTACTATTAAGCATTTCTTGGACAACCACAATAAATGCAGCCAAAAATTGCTTTCAAATAAGAAATTCGTAAAACCCCGTTCTCAATGTATTTTTTATGAAAAACATGTTTCTTTATTTTTTCACCATAAATACTAAAAAACATCAAACTTTCATATTTTTTGGCAAATATACAGGATAAAATCTTTCCAACGACATCTTAAAAATTAAAATCGGTCCGGTGAAACTCAAGATTCGATTTCCCAAAGATTTTCAAAACTGAATTTTCAACGCAAATAAATTGGTAGAAGCTTTGGTTTTTTGTAAATAACTTATCAACGGTGAGGAAATCGACCAAAGTGGATGGTGATTTTCTGAAAGAGAATTAAATTTCCTACAAATTACTATTAAGCATTTCTTGGACAACCACAATAAAAGCAGCCAAAAATTGCTTTCAAATAAGAAATTCGTAAAACCCCGTTCTCAATGTCTTTTTTATGAAAAACATGTTTCTTTATTTTCTCTCCATAAATACTAAAAAACATCAAACTTTCATATTTTTTGGCAAATATACAGGATAAAAGCTTTCCAACGACATCTTAAAAATTAAAATCGGTCCAGTGAAACTCCACATTCGATTTCCCAAAGATTTTCAAAACTGAATTTTCAACGCAAATAAATTGGTAGTAGCTTTGGTTTTTTGTAAATAACTTATCAATGGTGAAGAAATCGACCAAAGTGGATGGTAATTTTCTGAAAGACAATTAAATTTCCTACTAATTACTATCAAACATTTCTTGAACAACCACAATAAATGCAGCCAAAAATTGCTTTCAAATAAGAAATTCGTAAAACCCCGTTCTCAATGTATTTTTTATGAAAAACATGTTTTTTATTTTTTCACCATAAAAACTAAAAAATATCAATCTTTCATATTTTTTGGCAAATATACAGGATAAAAGCTTTCCAACGACATCTTAAAAATTAAAATCGGTCCAGTAAAACTCCAGATTCGATTTCCCAAAGATTTCACTTAATTCAGTATTTTGGAAACGCAAACAAAACTGGTAGTAGCTTTGGTTTTTTGTAAATAACTTTTGAACGGTGAGGAAATCGACCAAAGTGGATGGTGATTTTCTGAAAGAGAATTAAATTTCCTTCAAATTACTCTTTGGCATTTCTTTAATAACCACAATAAAGGCAGCCAAAAATTGCCTTCAAATAAAAAATCGTAAAAACCTGTTTCCAATGTATTTCTTATGGAAAACATGTTTTATTTATTTTTTACCATAAATACTAAAAAAACATCAAACTTTCATATTTTTTGGCAAATCTACAGGATGAGAGCTTTCCAACGACATCTTAAAAATTAAAATCGGTCCAGTGAAACTCCAGATTCGATTCTGCCAAGATTTTCAAAACTGAATTATTATAAGAATAGACATGAAGATAAACCAGATGAGATACACAGCGTTTTTGGCATCTGGAGACCTCAACATGAAAGTTTGTCACTGTCCCGGGACTATTTCGGACCACGACTTCTATCGTAATAGCATATTCCATAACTTAAAATCGCTAAAATCGCGTTTTTTTCCCAAAAACAAAAACATTACTTAACTTTAAATAGAGAACTATACGTTCTATCAGGATGATTTAGGTCTCAAATTTTAGGAAATTTAATGCTGTACAAAAATGCTCTCCACACGTTCGCAAAACCAGTCCTTCATGATGAAAATTGTGAAAAAGTAAAAAAAGTGCCAATTTTTGAAGGTTTTTTCAAATTTTGCCTATGATGCGTTCGTCACCCGTGTGCGAAAAATTGGTTTTAACATCAGGCCAACATCCTAAACAACTGAGCCAAAAATCAGAGATACCAGATTTAATGCACCTTAAAAGTACAAAGTGACTGGACTATATTACCACTCTAGGGTTAATTTTTGTCATTTGGCTATGAATAGTTCTTTACTAAATTTTATCATCTGTCTCTCGTTTTAAAATAAAACCAAAACATATGACATTTTTCAAATCCCCATGCTATTCTTAAGGAGGGCGTTTCACTATATTTCTCATTTCCTTGTAACTTTATGGATACGCTTTATGGGACCGAAACCTTTAATTTTAAACTCCCACCATCTTCCTGCGATTTGCAAAACGCTCACAATTTTGCCCAAGAAATTTCGCTTACAGAATTATTATATAGATTGCTTCTCTTGGTGTGAAGTATTATGTTATCTTCACTCAATGTTATCATCTGTGTCTCATTTTTAAATCAAACCATAACACATGTTTTAATGTATACAAAGCAGACGTTTTTTTGTATCCCCATGCTATTCTTATGGAGGACGTTTTACTGATTTCTCATTTCCTGTTAACATTATGGACACGCCGATAATTTTCCCTCGTGTATGGGACTGAGACCTTTAATTTGAGACCCCTCCCATCTTTCTGCGATCTGTGCGACGCTCACAATTTTGCTCAAGAAATTCGGCTTACAGAATTATATATATAGATATCGCCACTTGAGAATAGTCAATTACGGTACATTTTAATGAAGTAAAAACTGCTTATACTTTCTGACTTATGGCTTTATGTAATTTTGGTTATTAAATAAGTCGATAAAAATATTATTAAAACCATTTGATATTTATTGTTCTCAAAAAATTTTAGTTTTGTTGAGATGTGACTCACCTTTGTGCTAAAAATTTAAGGACTTACACCAATTTCCTGAAAATTTAAGGACATTTCCCAAACATTTCAGAGCAAACAAGAAATTTAAGGATGACACACCTTAGATCCGGTTGACTCACCTTAGACTTATGAAGAATTTTATTACCTCACTTGCAATGAATTTTCATTCTTACATAGAAATATTTATTAGCTATAATTTTTATCAATGAACAAGAAGTGATCATCATAGCTCATCAGAAAAAAAATGTCGTCTTAGGAGATAAATTCAAGTTTACTTATTAACCAAGTACAAAAATAGTCATTTTTGTAATAATATCGTTCTCTCATGAGACATTATTAGGAATCTTAAAACTAGGCCATCTAAAACAATTTTTACAAAGTTGGCAGATTTTTACTGCACTTGCTCTTCTTTAGGAAACCTTAAAAAAAGTTCAAGTTGCAGCATATAATAGTCATGTAGAGAGAACAATCTATTAGAAAACTGTTGCAATAGACTTAACATGTTCGCTACCAGCCGCCGCATATATGCGGCGGTCCGGCCAATCCCACAGCCCACCAAAATAATCATGGACTTCCCTGTAGACCGGCCCTGGTGGTTGTGACTTATGCCACAGACCACGAATAGAAACCGTCCAAAATTAGTTTTTACACTTCAAAATATCTTAATTTCATTAAATAAAAAATATATACAATTTTCTCTTCATTTTTGGCAATTTTTTGAGCGCCGCACATTTGCGGCGCATGGTCAGAGACTAAGTGACGCATGTTAGCGTCGGCACTAATATAACCCTATTTTTAGTCATAACCTTTGAAAAGCGAAAAATAAAATACGGCTTATACATAAAAACATTGTATTGAAATATTTAGTTTACAAAAAGAGTTGTTTACAATTCATTTACGTAGTATAATTATGATGTTTTACAAGTTTACAAAATGCAAATGTTTATACTTTTTTCTTACACAATAAACTTTTTTCAATGTGTCATATAAGAGATTGGATGAATATTTGCGTAAAGACATATCAAATACGTTAAAAAATGTTACTTTCAAAAATACATTAAATAAAAATGTACGTAAAACATTTTAGTGACGTCAGTGATCGTTTTAGCCACAGACCAAGCGCCGCACATATGCGGCGGACTATCCCGTAGACCGCGCCTAAACTGTCTGACCATTAAAATAGACCGCACTGAAGAAATTTCGTATTTAGTATCATGGAACCATCGACGCAGATATGCGGCGGCAGTCTATTTTAATGAGCCCAGCCGCCGCAGATATGCGGCGGTGGGCTCTCAGTAGAACTCGCCCGCCGCAAAATTGCGGCGGCGGGCTGTGGTTACGATTTTTTTTTTAACATTGTGGTAGCGAACGTGTAACCGGACATAATAATGCAGTGTTTACGACTCATTGATTATTGAGATTAATTACACCTACTTCTTATACAAATTGATTTTAAATCCTAATTTCATTAGAAAATTTATTACTTCTTTGTTATCATTTGAATATAATAAATGATAAAACATATAGACCTAGCAACTGAATCCAGTATAATTTACCATTTCAAGTAAAATGACACCATCAATCAACACTATACTAATTTAAGCAAATAAGTTTGCTGCGTCGTTTGCAATGTGGCTGACTACAGCCCGTGTGATGCATATCGACAGAGTAGAAAGCGGTAAAGACCATGTTAGAGGAAGTTGTCTGTCTTGATGTACAACATCTTGTTCCGCCCAGTCGGACCGCCAAGCAGGCTTCGCTCCCGCGCTCTGTGTAGCATCCCTCTTATTCTTTATGCTCGCTGTGTGACTGCAGCACTAAACTAGCACAATCTAGCTACAATGTCTCTCTTGACCATCCTCACTTCGACCACCCATTAAACTCAACTGTACTCGCTGTCCACCCCCTTCCTAAGATCTGACTTAAGTTGGCACCGGAATTTTATAGCGAAAACCTAATTTTTATTATGATTAAGTACAGAATTAAAAAATTAAAACTCATTCATTTTCCAGCAGATTATATTACAATGCCAATTTAAACATTATTAATTAGTAAAACAATTGTGTACCTAAACATAACTTATTTTTCATGAAGCTGTACATACATCGAAAAAAATACCTATCCTATATGGCAATGCGGCTTATAGCGTGGGACACTATAAAAAATGTATCTGTTCAGATACATTTTTTCTCAAACTTCAAAGTTTAAGATCGGAATGGTATACTTTTTATCAAATAGAGCTTGTTAGTTTATATACCATACATATTTAACAATTTAAAAACTTAACTTTTGAAGATTTTATTTATATGCTTCAATGACTTTACCCTAATGAATTAAAACACACTTAATTTACCTCCCACATTGGTTTAATGCCAGTTTTGAACAGATGAAAATCACAGTGACTTTGGAGTTCCGAAGGTCGGATAAGATGGCTGTAGAGCGCCCAGAACTGCTCGACCGACCCAAACCGACCAACAAGTTTGAGATTCTGATCATAGCTTTGGGTGTAAGACTTTCCTGGCGCTCTTTTACTGAACCACAGCCAATATGTGTACTGGAGTCTGTGATCTTCTGGTGGTATTTCTAGAGGCACCTGTAAGAAAACAATTGTGATTGTTACTACCTCTGCCAACTGACCTCAATGAATGACTGTTTAACTATATAATGTCCAGCTACCTACATATGCAGAATAACACATTATGAATGTTTAAATAAACCATAGAATAAGATGAGGTGAAAGGAGGATGTTATAATTCTGTATATAACAGATTTTTTATTTTACTGAACAAGATATTTATAATAGGCCTATTTTAAAACTACCAGCCTGTACTACTATATTGTGCCCTCCTCCGGTATAGACTGTGGGAGACTTGCTCGGGTCAATTTTCTGCTGCGGCGACTGCAGGAATGTGTGACCGAGCAATGTTACCTGGTAGTGCTCTACCATGCCCTGTTTCACGCAAGTATTGGACAAATTCTGAAAGTTTAAGGATATTTCAAAGGGTTTCATGGTCTGTTGACACCCTAGGGCATCCTATACCTTGCCTCATTCAATATAAAATTAAAACAGTGTTCACATACATAATACCCAAGGCCTGGGCCCATACCCATGACACAAGGATTCCTCAGCAGTTGGATGGTGAAACCATTTTATTTTATTTCAATTTCAAGAGAAAGGAAAGTTAAATTTTGCCACAACGGGCAACAGGCCACATCACCCTGTATTTATCTTATCAGCTGGATAAGGAAACAGCCAGGACTGAGAAAATTTGATCACATATCATGTGAGCGGGAGTCCCTTGGCTTATTGCCTATGGCCGACTTATGTTTCCTCAGCACATCTTTTCTCATCCAGAAAGTCCTGGAAGAGGGGAGGCCTGAATACCTCAGAGAAAGGCTGAAAACCCGCTCTGAGGTACGTTCCCGCTGCACCAGGCAGGACACCATGCTTGAGTTGCCTCGTGTGCTCTGTGAAGGGGATAGAAGAGGGTTTTCTTATTTTGCCCAAAAAACTTTAAATATGCTGTTGTCTAGGTTGGGGAGTGGCCTGAGTACAAATAAATTTAAGAGGGCACTTCTTGACTTGTTGTACAAAGAGGGCACTTTTTATAAAAATTAACTTTGTTTTCACCTGAAACTGTACTTTATTTTATTTATTATAAGTTTGTATTTATGGCACATTATGTTTAGCTATTAATTTTTATTTATGTACAAATATGACTCGAGTTGTTTTGAAAACCATGTTACATGAAATACGCTTTAAATAAAAGACAATTTTATTTATTTATTTATTTGAACAATGCTGCAGCTCCAGCTGGCCCGGCCCAAGGATTTAACTGAACTTCATTGCTTTACGTCAGACTGTACTTTGCTCTAACCTCACCCACTCACCCCTTGCCCTCTGCCTACTAGGAAGTTACTCCTGTGTAGTGTGAGTTTTGCTGCTGAAGACTCCGTGTCCCCTGCCAACGCTTAGCTCCCTCCTTGCCCATAATCTGGATTTTGCTGAGGTGAGATATTTTTTCCCTATTTAATATTTCTTGCTGTTAATTTTGAGAAGGTCCATTTTAATGGTAAATCATGAGTAATTTAAAGTTTTTTTTTTTTTTTTTTTTTTTTTTTTTTGAGGGAGAGGCGGAAAAATGCATTACGCACACAGGTGGCCAGCCTGTAGTGTGGGGCTCCCCTAAAAAAAGGTTTACCCACTAAAAAACCTCATCTACTCTTTAGGAATCTAACCTGGAATTGTTTGTCACATTACGTCAGGCTAGGCCAAAAATTTGGCTTACGCCCATGGGGCTCGCTCCTTATCCAGCCGCTCGATCAAGGGATCTGGGCCACTTCGCGGTCCAGATCGGTTTTCTTTTCCAGGAGGATGCCCCAGACGAACTGTGACAAACAATCCCAGTTGCCCTCATCCTCCATAATCTTTTGGCAGACCGTGTCCACCGAAAAAACACCGAGTTTTCTTGTGGCCTCCAGGCGGGGCCTTTCCCAACGCGAACAGCGGAAGAAGGTGTGTTCCGCGTCATCGGGAATGCCCGGGCAGTAGATGCAATCCGGTGAACCGGTCTTGCCCATCCGGTTCAGGTACGACTTGAAATAGCCGTGACCTGTCAGGAACTGCGTGAGGAAGTAGTCCACCTCCCCATGCCGCCGTTCCACCCATGGTTGGACCTGCTTGATAAGTCGCGCAGTCCATCGTCCTCGGGTGTCGTGCTCCCAGCTGTGTTGCCACTGCTGGAGGGTTCGGGAGCGCTCTTCTGTTCTTGCCGTGTCCTTGCCGATCTCGCCTTGTCTCTGATAAATCGCTTTCCTCTCCCCTGCCAAGAGCTTGACAGGGATGACTCCAGCGACCACCAGGACGGCAGGCTCGGACACTGTCCGGTAGGCGGAACACACCCGGAGCGCAGCTTGACGCTGAACCCGGGCGAGTCGCAACCTGTAGCACTCCTTATCTAGAGCGCCTGCCCTGTAAAGGAGCACGGACTGGACCGCGGACATCAACAGACGTCTTCTGCTGAATCGGGCCGACATTGGCCATCAGCCTACTAAGGTAAGTGACAACCTTAGCGGCCTTGTCCGCCGTACGGAAGATCTGATCCCTCCAGCTTAACTTGGTGTCCACCATAACCCCGAGGTATTTGGCGGCACGAGTTGATGTGACCACCTCCCTTCCCACTCGAAACGGGACGACGGTGTCGATCCTCTTCTTCGTGAGAATCACGATCTCCGTCTTACTGAGAGCAAGCGAGAGACCGTGATCGGACATCCAGTTGTTGACCACCCGCATAACTCGGTTCAACTTCAGTTGGGCCAGCTCAACGTTGCGTGCAGCAATGAGAGCTGCAACGTCATCGGCGTACCCAACCAAAGTGGTTTCCTCAGGCATCTCGGACCTCAGGAGGCTGTCATAGGCAACGTTCCAGAGATCCGGGCCGAGTATTGAACCTTGGGCGGCACCAGAAGTGACTTCCATATTCCGGATTCCGTTCCTCGTGTCATAAATCAGGCTTCGAGAGCGTAGATAATCCTCGATGAGCCGCAACAGATATGCAGGAATACGAAAGGTGTTGCGAAGCGCATCCAACATATCGACCCACCTCACCGAGTTGAAGGCATTCTTGACATCAAGCGTAACAAGAAGCAATACTCGGCGGGAGAAATGGTTGTGGCTCTCAGCTCTCTCCACAGCTCTCTGAACTTCGGTGACAGCGTCGATCGTTGACCGTCCCTTGCTGAAGCCGTACTGACGGGGGCATAAGTCCCCGGCAGCTTCCACGGCAGAAGTCAGACGGGAACGGATCAGCTTCTCGAACAGCTTCCCAGCCGTGTCCAACATGCAGAGAGGCCTGTGGGACGACGGCAGCTCGGGATCACCTTTGCCCTTGCTGATCAGTACAAGCCTGGCTGTTTTCCAGGGAGCCGGAAACACCCCTTCAACCAAACAGGCATTGTACATTCTCAACAACAAGTCAGCGTTGATTGAAAATACTTTCTTTAAAGCCTCACTGGGAATCCCGTCCGGGCCAGGAGCCTTGTTGCTCTTCAGGGAGAGAACGGAGGTTTCCAGCTCCTCGAAGGTGAAGAGTGGAACGTCCTCTACCCGTCCGAAGTCAACCGGCGGTCGCTGTGGATGTTCAGGAAACAACGCAGCGACGATCCTCCCCATGGTGGCGCCCTCCATGATGGAAGGTGGAGAGCGGGCGCCGAGTTTCTGTGTTACAAGTTTGTAACCCAGGCCCCACGGGTTGGAGTCAACGTCGTCACGAAGTCTCCTCCAGCTATTCGCCTTGCTCCTGTTGATCGCCTGGCGGAGAGATTTTCTCGCAGCTTTATAGGCCTCCGACTTACGAACTCTGTCTGAGGGAATTCTCGCTCTAGTGGCGGCTCGTCTAGTTCTTAAACATGTTCTTCTGAGTTCCGCAATCTCTTCAGTCCACCAGTAAACGGGTCGTTTGTCGCGTCGGGGTTTCCTTCGCGGCATAGACTGGTCGCAGGCCGAGACGATCAGTTCCATCGTGGATGTTACTAGTGCCTCGGCCCCAGCCTCACCAGGATTCCCCTGCGCTCCCCGAGAGATGACTTCGGTGAACTTGACCACGTCCAGTTTGTTGGTGTTCCACCGGCGTGGCCCTTCCCGAGATGCGGAAATTCGACGATTTGCCTGATCATGCAGGTCAAACACGATGTATTGGTGGTCGCTACCCGTGTAGTCCTCCACAACCCTCCAGCCAGAGATCCTTGGAAGGAGCGACTCAGACGCAAAGGTGACGTCAGGGATCGTGCCTCTCTGCCCGGGGCGCCGAAAAGTAGGTGTGTCGCCCTGGTTGAGGACGACAAGACCGGCCCAGGCGATGAAATCCAGGATGTATTTCCCCCAGGAGCTGGTAGAGGACATTCCCCACTCGACGGCCCTGGCGTTGAAATCGCCACCAACGACGACATGCCCAGTGGTGCAAAGAACGCACTCCTCTAGGCTATCTATCTTGTCGCGGAAGTCCTGGACGGCCTCGTTGGGGGTGAGGTAGCAACTGAAGATTGTCACGTCCCTACACCTAACCCAGGCAAATCCTCGGCCCCGACCATGACTCCGCACCGAGACATCCCGCGTATTACGCGCCCAAAATGCAGCAGTACCGAGGCTGTCGGAGATCCAAGTGTTTGGGTCTCTGTCCCGATACTGTTCGCTGATAAGGAGCGCGTCAGCACCAAGTTCTCGGGCGAGCTGATCTAGAAGGTTATCAGCTCCCCAGGATCTATGAAGATTGGCCTGGAGGATGCGAATTACCGGCCGCTGCCTTTTGCCTGTTCAAGTGCGGTTCTGAAGGCACCGCACTGACCAGACCCGGGTAAGTGACCGAGGGCACTTGAGCCTGAATCCTTGCAGAGGAAGCAGGAGGGGCTCGAGGAACATTCCTTGCGTTTGTGGCCCTGGCTTCCACACTGGAAGCAGTTGGCACTCCTGTCGGGCCCTTTACAGTTTCGGGAGGAGTGGCCGAAACCGAGGCAACGGAAGCATCTCGAAACTACCACCCTCCGTTTGAGCCTGCAACTGACCCAACCGACTCTGAGGTGCTGAAGGCTAAGCAGCTTATTGGTGTGCTTTTCGCCCATCTCAGCAACAGCCATCCGGAGTTGACTTCGGTTAGGCTTTGTCAGCCATACCCTCACTCCATCAGCCGGTATCTCCGGGAGTGCCACCTGGACCGCACTGGTCACCTCGTCTTCGGTGGAGAGGGCATCAAGGTCCCGAATCTCGACCGAACACTTCGGTTCTAGGGCCTTGATGGAGCCTTTGTCCCCAAGTGCAGTCTTGAGGGAAGCGGCAAAACCGATCTTGTCACTCGACTTCCCCAGTTCAAGGAGGACAATTAATCAAAATGAAACTTGCAAAATATCTGATGACCATGTGAGATTTAAGAGTACATAAGGTTTAGTATTGAATATAATTTACTCAGGGTATTAATTTATAAATCCCAGAAGTATGTTAAAACTGTCTTATTATTTTTTTTTTAATATTTGTCTAAAATGTCGTAAAGGATAATTTTTATGGAAATTTGTGTCAGATTATTATTGAAAAATCTTGCAGATTTTCATGTCCAAGCAAAACTGAAAATGAGTCAGACCTAGCCTAGATAAGATTCTTCAACAAGCTTTCTGCTTCCCTGAGCACACTGAATGACCAGATATTTAGGGTGGAAGTCAAAAAGTCACCAGTTGGAATGCCGAAGGCTACTGCAGCCTAGATAAGTATTGGAAGGACAACCTCAACTTTGAAATGTATGCCCTTGGCTGCACGTCCTGCCAAGTGCAAGTTTGAGTAACTTATTATTATTATTATTATTTTTTTGTAAATCATTAGTTGAAAAATTGACTCCATCCATTTCCCATTCCATCCATCCTTCTAGAGAGTTAATGAGGATGAAAAAAGAAGTTTGAATCAAGAATTTATTTCAACAATTAACATGATATACAGCTTTTATAGTTGATGTCATAGTAGGCCTATAGTTACATATTAGGCTATCCCAAATAAATGCATCAAAGTAAAAGTGACAAGTTGAAAGTTACAATCAATAGACATAGGCTAATCTTTGATAAAATATAAAAGTTGTTCATTAGGTCTCATCCAAAATTGCCAAGTACATATGCAACAAGATAAAACTAACACATGACATAAAAAGACATTAACATATAGTTAAAAAATTTATGCTGATAAAAGCATAAATAAAAATTCTTCTAGGCCATAAGAAGGATTATCAACTAAACAATTATAAAAACTAGATTTAAAAGACTTAATACTGACAAAATGAGCTTCAATAGGCAACTTATTAAACATTCTCAGACCAACATAAGAGTATGATTTCTGTGTTTTAGTAAGCCTGACATGAGGTAAATCAATCAAATTCCTGTATCTTGAGAAGTGAGAATGAGTATCCCCTCTTAAGGTGGCAGAGCTGAGATTATTTTTTATGTACACCAAGCAAGTAAAAATATATAAGTAAATACCCCCCGTCCCAGCAGACCTGCGTACTCAGCGAATTTCCAAATTAGTAATATTAATTATCACCACATAAACCTGCAAACCAAATATCATCACATGCTCATAAATAGGGGGTTAAATTTCTATTTTCCTTATGATTAATATAGGGAAAGAGTATGCAGGTATGCTGCCATGGGGAACACTAAAAGAAGGTTTTTAGTATAAAAACAATTTATTTCGTCCATATAAAGCCATATACTAAGTTTTATCAATATCAGTCCATTGCTAAAGGAGTTCGCCTATTCTCCATATGATTAACATGGGAAAAGAGTATACAGGTTTGCTGCCATGATAAGCATAAAAACCAAGATTTTTTAGCATAAATGGTTAAATCTCAACCAAATTATGCTAAATACCAAGTTTCATCCAAAAATGTTGGTTAATAAGAGAAATATTAACACATCCTTATTCTCCATAAGATTAACATTGGAGCTTCAAAATACAATATACTGTCTTTAGACTTTTTAATATCTCGGTAACCAATGGAGATAGAGCAAAGCTTCAAAATACTAAATTGTGTGTTTTTTTTTAGCTAAATCCAATGGTCCAAGTAAAAATTTAAAATTTTTAAAAATTACAAATGAAAAATGCAAAAAACCCATTTTTGGGGTATAAAACCCCCCAAAACTACCCCTTCCGGTAGGTCGATATTACGAACTCATCCGAATAAACGTAGGATTACACATCTCTACCAAATTTGGTGTCGATCGGACGATTTTTACGAGAGTTATCGTGCCTAGGGACACATACATATAAATATATACATATATATATATATATATATATATATATATATATAAATTTTAATGACTATTATTTTTGGTGTCTGGGCACCTAAAAACGAAAAAGTAACATGGTCCCGGGCTTAGGTCTTACCATGAGACCTACGGTAATAGCTTATTCCCTATGGGAAATTCGCTAAAAACAGTGAGAATCTTTTCCTGTTTAAAAAAGGGTTTACAATGAGACCTGTAGCTGGAGAAATAAATTACTCTATAGCTTTCTATTGTAACAAAAGGACTTTGTTCATATCATGGCCACAGCCCAAAAGCAAAATACCATAACTAATAAAATTGTTAAAAAAAGCAACATAAGCCATTCGCAAGTAAGATATAGGAACTAATTTTTTTTTTAAAGTACGTAAAAGATATATAACTATAGAAAGCCTACAACAAACATTCTGAATGTGGAGACTCCAGTTAAGCTTGGGATCCAAATGAATACCAAGCAGTTTGACTGTATCGTTCAATTGAGAAGGGATTATGCTAGATTATGCTCATGATTACGAAGAGTGAACAGAATACTGAGTCTTGCCATTATTTAACAATAAGCCATTACTTTTAAACCATTCAGAACAATCAGAGAGACAATTTGTCATTTGAATTGAAAGGCTGTCAAGGTTAATATTACTAGAGAAGAACGTAAAGTCATCAGCAAAAATTACTGAATTACTAGGAGCAGATATAACTTACTTAATGGTTAGTCATTTATGGTAACTAGGAAGAGAAAAGGGCCAAGGACCGATCCCTGGGGTACTCCGCTCTTCATTACCGCCACAGCAGAAAAGCCATTGTTATAGAGCACTTGCTGTGTGCGGTTGGCCAAATAAGTTCAAAAAAGGTTTAGCTCCACACCATTTATGCCATTATGTTTCAATTGATTTAGGACGATGTCATGTGGAACGTAGTAAAAAGCCTTTGACAGATCACACATGGTGGCAAGAGTGCTTGCATGGTTCTCAAAACCATCTAATACAAAGGAGGTTGGGCTTCCCACTGCGTCCACATTTGACAGTCCTTCCCTGAAGCTGAATTGGAATTTAGAAAACAAACTATTGGATAAAAAAAAAAGTTTACCTTGTGTATCACTGCTTTTTCCAAGATTTTTGAAATGATTGGTACGACAGAGATAGGTTGATAACTCTCCGGACACTGAAAATCACCTTTCTTAAATATAGACACCACTTTGGATAACTTTGAAAATGCTGGGAAGATACATGAATTTAAGGACTCATTGAGACACGAAGTAAGGGGATGCAAAATTTCAAAAATCACTGATTCAATGAGCTCACTGGTGATATAAAATATATCACGACACTTACTGCTTTTCATATCTTGCACAATTTTCCACACATCTTCACAAGACACAAGTAGCACCTTGAAGTCTGGAGTGTTAAAGGTCCGTTTCTAAACCAGATAAACAGCCTTAGTAGTAGATGGTGGGACCTGTTTACAGATGTCGTCAACCGAAGACACGAAGTAGTCACAGAAGATCTGCGGCGTAAGTGAGTCAGCGGAAGGGGAACGTTTACTTGAGGTTGTTTTGGTGATTACCTCCCATGCTTTCTTACACTTGTTTGGCGCAGCAGCGTTGGTGTTAGCATTAAAGTTGAGCTAATCTTGGGCAAGAGCTTTTTTATAGTTCAGGGTTGCCACAGAATTTTGGAGGCCATTTTTCCTGACTTTTCCTGACTTTTACTGACCAATCTGAGAGATTTTTCCTGACTTTTTGGAACCGCGGGGTTTTACAAATAAAGACTCGTTTTTTGTTTTTAGTGAATTTTCTTTTGAATATTTTTTTTAATGCAATCTCCTCCATTCCCTAAGTTGCCCATCGCTAAAATTTTTATTGAAATACCCCCGTCACAGCGAAATACTCAGTGAATTTCCAATGGTTAAGTTAATTAACTAAAGAAAAAAAAATTATTTACATATAGCATTAATTAAGCCTTTTGAGATTTTTATTGGTAAATGTTAAAAAATAAGCAATATACCAGGTTTTATTGGTTTCCCATAAAAATTAAATGGAAAACTTGTTTTTTTAATTTTCTCCGTAACCAGTGAAGCTAAGTAAATGATTCAAAATACAAAATAATTTTTTTTAAGTTCTTTTGAATGGTTTCTTTGAAAATTGATGATTTAAAATTTTTAGGGTGAAAAATACCAAAACCCCCTAATTTGACCTTCTTGTAACCCCATAAAACCCTGTTCCGAATGTCCTATCAACCTGGTTTTCGAACTTAACCTGAAGAACGCTGTCTTACACCTTAAAAAATTTTCATCGAATGAAAGGTGTCTTTCAAAATTTATTGTGTAAATGGACAACATATATATGAATTTGAAAAAACGGTGTTTTTGGCTCCTATGGACCTCAAAACAAAAAAGCAATATGGTCCCGGCCTTAGGTCTTATCATGAGTATTATCGTAATAGCGTATTCCCTAGAGGGAAATTCGCTAATATTCCCTGTGGAGAAATTGGCTAAAAATAAAACAAAGTGTTCCAATAATAAAGTAAAAACTAACATTATAACAATGAAAAACGCAATAGAAATATACATTATTAATAGGTAATTAATGTATAAAATTAATACATTTTACCCACTACTTAGTAATTCTGATTTATGAGAGGGGTCAAAAATCAAGACGGTCGGATTGTGCCACTGCAAATTTTCCTGACTTTTGGCACTTTTCCCCTATTTTTTCCTGATTTTGAGCATTTTTTCAAACTTTTTCCTGACTTTTCCTGACCAAAACCCAAAAATCCTGACTATTCCTGACTTTTAATGTCTGTGGCAACCCTGTAGTTCCACTTAGCTTCAATATATCTTTGCTTACAAGTTTCAACAAATAAGTTGTACCTTTTAGCCCATTGCCAGAAATCATAGAGTTAATTCATTTCAATCCGTTTATCCGACAACTCTTTGATGTACCAATTAGCTAATGATTTGTAGGTCTTGCACTGCCCTTAGGCCGAACAGCCTTGTGTGGAAAGCAGTTTGAGGTAGAAGTAGCATGGGCCAGGGAAACAGAAATGGTGAGGAGGATGCAGTGGTAGTAACATTGATATTATATTCATTCAGTATAAGCTGTTTTAAAGCAATTGGCTAACGAAAATGGTTATATTTTACACTTTTACTGAAACCCAGATCCCACAGGCCCCTTGCATGGCAACTTCTTCTGTTGTTATTAGAAACACTGATCATTAAAATTATTTACCTCTTTTGGTATCTTTCAGAAATTTCCAACTCTGTAAGGCTACTAACCAAAGTTGCAATAACTCAATATCTGAACATCAACCAGTGATATTTTCAGTACTTATGTTCCTAAAAAACAGTAATAAGAATTTGTGGGAAATGGTGGTTATGAGGGTTTCAGTTGGCGTAAGTTCTAGTAACATTGATGGTACCGGTGAATAGTGATGGGAACAATTGACTGAAAACAGCCGATTCAATCGGTTTTTGTAATGAATCAAGTATCCTAGTCGATTGTTTTTCTGCAAATTATTGACAATAGTCAAAACCAGACTGAAACCAGTCAAACTCATCTCGTCGGTTGTTTTATCAAGTTACTGTACTGCAAATAGTCATTTGAGAGTATACAGACTGGAATAGGTCCTATGACTGCAAATGTTTGAATGGCTGTTTTCTAGCATATTGAACTTTGAAAACAATTAGTCATATGTTTTGTTTATTTAATTTTTATAAGAAAATTCTGAAGTTTAATATGTCAAAATGTATCTTTAAGGCTTAACTTTTTTGATTTAGTTAAACTGTTTTACATCACTAAATTAATTCTAAGAAATTACATTTAGAACTAATACATTTAAAACTAATACATTTAGAACTAAATGTACATTTTTAATGGGAATACACTTACGTTTTTCAATTTACGCAAACAATACAATATTTGTGGAAAGTGTTAAGTCAAGGGAACGTTAAGTGATGGGAACAATTGATTGAAAACAGCCAGTCAGTAGTCCCACTAATGATGGAAAACAGTCATCGCACGTTCCCTGGTTAGAACGCTATCGGTTTTTAATCAGTAAATGATTGAAAATATTCATATCCGGTGTTAAGACTGAAACAAGTCAAACCGACCTCGTCGGTTGTTTTGTGGACCAACTGTAACAAGTCGCCCAACCAATGATTAAAAACAGTCATTCCTCGTTTGCCGGTTGTTTTGAAGCGCCATGTATCCAAGAGAACGGGAGTTGCTATCAATCAGTTGTTCATTCGGACTGAAAAAAGAGTGAATAAAAAAAACGATTGACCAGTCAATTGTTATTTTTAGTCGGTTGTCCTATCACTACCAGTGCATGCAGTAGGAGTCTTTGTTCAGAAAAATTTATTTGAAAAAAATGTGTCAATGATTAGGCCTAAAAAAGTTTAACAAATAATACTCACTAATGGTAATTTGTCTGTATTCTGGAGGTCTCTTGAACCGTTCTCGCCATCTTCACCACTGTCATCGCTGTTTTTTAACCTGAAAAAATGTAACTTGCTTTGATTTGTGAAAGTAAATTTTTTTAAGGACAAGTGATCTTTGCTATAAAGTTGTAAAGAAAAAGGTCAATAATTGGGAGTTAAGAAATTGTGGCCACAGGCTAGAAATTAGCGTGACTTGGCCACCAAAAGCTGATATGACTTGGACTTTCACTGACACTCATGTCATGCTCATTGAGCTGTAGGGCATCTGAGGTATGGCACAACCATCTTCCATCCTACGAATGTTACAACACGGATACACTTCAGTCATTTCGTTGTTTCCATTTTCTTAGACCAATTATGTAGTTTGTTGTAGGCTATTTTATGCCACTGAATTTTTAGCGTAGTTGTTTTTTAATGAGGAAAGAGATACTTAGGTAAAATATGAACTACAAAATTTAGTTAAAATAAGCCATATGAATGAAAAAGTTACCTTATGAAAAACCATGCATGTTAGGAGTAACAGTACTATTATAAATTATTGTCCTGCCTTGTCCTGATGGTACTTTGCGATAACCAGCCAATTGGTCCTGAATGTGATAGGTCAATAACCCAGGAGGGCTCATATTTAGGTTTGTTTACTTTATTACTAGCTTAATACAGAATAATAAAAATGTACAATAATACAACTATTATTGGACAGTACTTATTAGTTTAGCAATAATTACTTCTAAATTAAACAGATATCAAAACAGTGCCCACTATTGAAATATACAGAATAACATGAAAATGTTTTCTAAAACCAAAGCTTATTTGTAAGGGGATTGTTTAGCGGAAATACCTGGGGATGTATTAAAAGAGTTTCCTATTTTGAAGTCTGGTGCCTCAACTGACATTTGGGAATTTTGACCAATTGCTAGTCTCTAACCAGCAATCGCCAAGGTCTTTGAGAAACTTGAATGCTCTCCACTGTATTCCCTTGGCTCAAAAACTCTACCTAGCCTGTATGCAACTCTCAACATGGATTTATGACTGGAAGATCTACGTCTATATAAAAGTCTTTTCAAAATTTTCGTGACCGATTTGACCAGCGTAATCTCGTGATCAAGTCATTGCATCTCCTGTTTTCTGGTGGTGTCAAAGTATATTCATCTATTTCTTCCATAAATGACTGTACTTGATTGCAGGAAAGGGATACTGTTCAGGTATGGTGTGGCGCAAATGGTATGAAGCTTAATGCTGATGAATGCTCCTCCATTACTTTTGACAGAACATCCAACCCACTCATCTTCTGTTATCACCTGAAGGACAAGATCATTGAAAAAACTGAAGAGATCAGGGATCTTGGTGTGATTTTGTCGTCATCACTTTCACTTGAATCATATATGTAGTTCTCGTGAGTGGTCTAGTCTACACATCAAAAGTCATTCTGTTTATTAAAAGAGTTGAAAACCTTCAAATGAGATTTCTTAGACTCATGGGAATGTGCCTTGTTGCTCTACCAGCAACAAGTTCCTGTTGTTCTATAGCCTCTCAGCTTTGTTTGCCTCCCTTGGTGCTGTGAAGAAATGTTCAGGTGATCCTTTCAGGTGAATAGTTTTCCTTGTGAAACTAGTCAATGGACAGAGTGATCGACTGCGGACCGCTTGTAAGCTTGTAAACTTTCGCATATCAGCTGCAGTGACTAGATCAAGAGAATTATTTAAATGCGTGTCTTGATGCAATCAAAAGCATAAATAAATAAATAATAAATAAAAATGTCTTTATTTATCCAGCGATTTTCAGTAACAACTGTTTTTCAAAATAACTTTCGTCCAATAAGTCTAACAAGTTCAAGCAAGTTACATAATTTACGTAATAAATAAAAAACAACAATAAATTAACTTAACAATAACATAAATTGCTCAATTCAAGAAACAAAACATTTTACCCTCTGCTTGAATGTGACAAGAGACTGATCTTTGAGGCTCGCCGGGAGTCCATTGTACAATGACGGACCAAAATAGGCGAAGCCCCTTCTGCCAACCTCATGACTGATCCTCGGGAAATGGAGGAGCATGTCTTGCCGGGTGCTACGCAAAGCGACATCTCGCCGAAGGGAGAGTTTGTCAAAGAGGTACTGGGGCTCTCCAACAATAAGAGCTTTGTGGACCAAACAGCAAGTCAGCACTCTACATACGGCATCCATGGGGAGCAGATGTAAAGCCTCTCTAAAAGGTGACACATGATCACGGCGGCTGAGACAGAACACAAACCTAATGGCACTGTTCTGAACCTTTTGTATTCTCCCCATATTCTCTTTCGAGATACTATTACCATATGCAGGATAGCAGTATTGAAAAACTGATAGAATCAGTGACTGCACAAGCTGAATTTTCGCTGCCTCTGGTAATAATTTCCTGAATCTGTACAGCCCTCTCAATCTGCCAACGGCACGCTGGATCGTTTGGTTAATGTGGTCAGAAAAGGAGAGATCTCTGTCCAATGTGACACCAAGAGTTTTTAGGCTGTCATTTGTCAAAAGAACTTCACCATTTAACATGATGGACAATGCTCTCTCGTTTAGAGACTGTACAAGATTCTGTGGGCCTATATAGATCGCATTGCATTTTTTTACATTTAATTTCAGGCCATTTTTGGCAGACCAACAAGAAATACTCTGTAGGTCATCATTTATGCAAGCAATCGCGTTGTCGACCGCCTCAGGGCAATAGGATAGCTGTAGCTGACAATCATCTGCATACATGTGGACAGTACAATAGTGTACTTGGAAAATCAGATGTAAACAGGTTGAACAAAATAGGTCCAAGACAGCTACCTTGAGGTACACCTCGATCCTTTACAAGCAAATCAGACGTCTCATTTCCCACTCTGGTGACCTGCACTCTGTGATCCAAGTATGACAAGAACCAGTTCACTGTGTCCCTGCCAAAACCGTAATAGTGCATCTTTGCAACTAAAAGTTCATGATTTAGAGAGTCAAAAGCTTGTGAATAGTCCAGCATAACTACTGTACTGTATTTACCCTCATCTTTGGCTTTGAACAAATCATCAAACATGTTCACTAAGGCAATGCACGTACTGTGGTTTTTTCTAAACCCAGACTGTAATTTTGGCAAAATACATTCAGAATTCAGAAAATGCATCATCTGACGGATAGCAGCTTTCTCCAATATTTTTGAAAATGCAGGCAATATCGATATAGGTCTTAGTTGCTGTACACTTTTTGGATTCACAGTTTTAGGGAGAGGATGTACAATACTATTTTTCCAATTCTTAGGAAATCTCCCTTCTCTCAGTGACTCGTTCACAAGGTGTGTAATAGCCGAGATCGCAAATGGGCTCACTGATCGGATCATGTCTATGGAAATTTCGTCGCTACCCACTGCTCTAGATTTAATTTCTTTCATGATTTCTTTTACCTCATTTTCAGTGACAGGTCTAAAATGAAAGGTATTCACGGTTTCACGGAATCTATTGTTTCTGAAATAACTTATATTTTCTTTTGTTGCGCCTATGTCAGAACCCATTTTCTGGAAGTAGCTGTTTATTTCATTTGGGGTAATTTCTAATGGTAAATCGATGTCGTTGCTCTTTCCCAAAACATCACACCGCCTCAAGCAAGACCAGAATTCTTTTGGATTCTTACTATTGCCAAGTTTTTCAGAGAAATATTTTTTCTTTTCACTCCACACCAGTCTGTTCAACAAGTTCCTTACATTTTTATAGTTTTTCCATTCTTTGTCACCCCTGGTCTTCCAATATTTGTTTCTTAGTTTGTTTTTCGTCTTAGTTAGATCTTTTATTTCATGTGTTCTCCAGGGCGCTCTTTTCTTTGTTACTCTCTTGCAAACAATTGGTGTGTTGTACTTTACAACGCAATACTTTACAAGACTCTACAATTGCGCATACTTCTAGGCCTGAACCTTGACCTTTGATATCATATCATTACGGATTACGGTATTGTTATGATGTCATCTTTTTCTATTTAATATTGTTTTGTTTTATCAACACATATTTTGCTATCGTTGTAAGGTCACCATTAGAGATAGTCAATGTTACCGGTATGTATAACTGTATACACTAACATGAACAGACTTTCTTATCCAATGCATTTTGTTTGATGCTGAAATTTGGAAGATTCGGGTACGCTACGCCAGAGGTGTAGCAATGGATGTTGTCAGTATTCAGCTGGATTTGCAGTGCTGCAAAAACACTTTGCCACAACATAAACATAACCTTCAGGTATAAAGGTTTCATCCTTTGGTTATAAGAAGGGTAGTAATACTGATTTACCTATCATATGTCATGTCACTTGTACTTCATGCACACATCCGAAGATCGCACCATTGTAAATAGTTTATTTACATTTAATATTAATATTTTAGTTTGTCATTACATTACAACTAGGCCTATCAGTTCAGCATAAAAGAAAATTAGTTTATAGACTTATTATGAGACAAATCAGAAGGAGACAGTTTAGTTCAACTGAACCAAAATCAGTTTCTATTGAGCATCATCAGTACGGTAGGTAGTTAAATTCCAGTTAGAGTAAAAAATTTAACAAATTGAAAATTGATTTCAGTTATAATTTAGAGAGGGGCTGTTCGCTAGGCTACATTGGTCACCATAAACGAGAGTACGGACGAAACTTTGTTATCCGACTACACCGTTATTATCGATGTTGAAATATTGCGATAATATTGCTATTCTATCGATGATACAATTACATGATACTATTGTGATTTTACCACCTGCTTTAGTTTAGTTCTAATACAATTAAGCATACATTTTGACAACGAAACAAATAAGTTAGCCTATATTTGTATTTTGTGTCTATTTATGCCAGAGGCATTTTTTAACGTTTTTACGGGGAACGGTTATTGCAAACAAGAAACTGAAAAAAACCAAAAACAAGTAGGCCTAGGGCCATTCCACCGAAACAGGGAACTATCACTTAAAAATTTAAATTAATAATTTCATGGTAAACTGTCTAATTTCTGTTCCATAAACATCTAAAAAGCTAAGAAAAGTTGCATTGGATTTTTTTTGTACTCTTCTATTTCGCAATAACTTCAATCAAACGAGTCACATTATCAGTTGATTTCTACTTATAGTAAAAACTGTAAGTTCAAGGCTGCATTTTCCTACTGTACACCTGAATTAAAAAGTTGGAATGAGTTTTATTTAATAGTCATAAATGGTTGACTTCATATTTGCAGACATTCAGTAGTTGTATGTAAGTACAAGTTAATATAACACATGAATTTTGATTGTTAAAATTGTTCGTCCTGTACGTAACATGAAACATGATTAAGTTTAATTTTAGCAAACCATATAATTAATATCAATAAATGATTTATAATCTAAACACGAGGTGCCTATATCTAACTCTGTATGTAGTTAAAAAAATTTTGTTGCATCATTCCAAAATGTAATTGAAATTTTAAAATTGTCCTGTACGTAACGATACGTAGGGGACACAAAAGTAAATGTATGATTACAATGATATTTTCAGGACTCTAAGGATATATTCATTCATTTTTTTATTTTTTTTTTTAATGGATCAAGGTATAGTGCTTTAAACACTGCAATTTTATTGTATTAAACATTTAAGTACCTCTTAATTTAATTTGGTGTATATTCTGTTACATTGGCAGTCAAAGTTTCTGATGTTCGGATGAAGTAAAAACTTAAACTAGTCTTTTGTATTTTGATTACAGTTTTAAGTCATCATTGATTTTTTACTTTTGCTGAGCAATGTATTTCTGATAATGTAGGTATGAGATTTTAAGATATATACCACAGATCACCGCCTGACCGATTTTCGACAAAAATCAGTTGAATTGAACTCTGAACCCAAGCAGTTTAAAATATTTTATAACTGAAACAACTGCTCTCTGTTTTTGTTAGCATTTATTATTACAACACTAACAGCTGTCTTGATGGTTCAAGCAATTGCCCTTCTTCCATAAGATTAACAATGAAACTTTGAAAGCCTGTATGGTGTAGCCCCGGGGGACGATGTGAATCATGATGAAATTCTGCTCATCTACATGACACTACCTTTCTAACGGTATATCCAGATTTCTCATACGATTCCCACAAGCTGAGGAAATAGGACAAAAAGAAACATAATAGCCTATTAATATACAGATTAGCCTTATTAATATTTTGGAGAAGATAATATTTTCACATACAACTGATTAAAAAAAAAAGACATTGGGAAAATGTAGCTCCTTTACCTGGTATCAAATCATTTCATCAAATTTTATACATGGATAGATCTATTTTCCCGATTAAATACTTTGTCTCCAGAGATGAGTATTTGAACAAAATAAACTAGCATGGAATTTATTTCTTCTATGTTGTTAATTATGAAGGACCACTTTACCCTGGAGAAATCCTAAAGGTTATAAGTGAAAATGTATTTGAAGTTTCATTAAATGCTAACAAATTCACCCAAACACTTCAAGTGGTGATTTGACTGCATTAGTTTTTACCAAAATGATATTGTTAAAACAATCTTGCCAACTTAAACAATCTGGAGGTATTTTTCTTTTTGATGATTTGTAAAAGCCAATTTCCTTCAAAATGTGAGTTTTCATGTTTGGTTGTAATGTTGTTTTGCAAGGCTGGTTTTAATTCCTGTTCTTACCTTTTGTATAAAAATATCTTAGTTGGGCTACTTACTACATATGGTATTTAAAAGGTTCTTCTTGTCTAGCTAAGGATCACTAAGGAATGTTATTTCCATGTTAATTCAATTCCTAAAAATTTGATATTCCTACATAAAATATGGTTGTATTTCATTACTGTAGGCACCCAATTAGGTTAAAAATATAATAATTTAAGTAAACTTCATTGTATAAATGTATTTTAAAGAATTCTTTAAAAATAATACATAATGCATTCTATTATTTGCAAAAGTCCCGTACGTAACAACGGCTGTCCCATACGTAACAGCCATAAAAAAATTCTCTACTAATACATTTTAACAAATTAAGAGTTAAAATTATTGTTTTGGTAAAGGGTATAACAGTATTTATTTGTAAAAAAATACTAGAACAATATATGTTCAATAACTGAGCTGAATTTAGGGTTTTTCACTCGAAATCAAAAGTAATGGTAGACTTGACATGTCCCGTACGTAACAAAGATATTTTGTTATTATTACATCCACAAAAGTAAACATATTATTAATTTCCAAGTGTCAAAATTTAGATGAAAGTCAGTTTGTGACATAGTATAATAATCATCAAAATTCAGTTCAGCCAAATAGGCCTAGGATTTAAACAATTGCCAAGATAAGAAATCATAGTACAAATGTCCCGTACGTAACGGTGGAATGGCCCCCTACAAATTTTAGGCTAGCTAATGTAACCAGTAATATTATCAAAGAACAACACAAAATGAACTACGGTACCCAAGTTTATTGTGTAGGTGTATCTTAATTGTTAGAAGAAGCAAACTTTGATAGACCTAAAATGGTGTCACACAAATGCTGCAAAATATGAATCAGAAAGATATTTTTTTACTATTGTTTTGAGGGAATATGGGTTTTAAATGTCTCCAAACACCATTGATTTTGTTGTTATAAACATCATTGTCAATAAAAGTGACGGAGGTTTATGGTTAGATAGCCTTGTTACGGTAGGCCTAGGTTAGATTATTATTATTATAGGCTAATATATTTCTGAACTCTAGCAGTGGCCAATGTTAGAAGTGGGAAGTGGCCAGGCGAATTTGGCAAATTTGCAGACCTTTTTTTGAAAATTCGTATAAATTCCAAATATAATTGAAACCTAGTCAACCTTATATTCATTTTATTTGTAAAACATTGTAGATTCTAAAAATAATGAAATAAATAACATCAGAAAAAGTAATTTGGAAATAAAAACAAAAAATGTAAAAAATTGTAAGATATTTATATTGAAATTTCCAAAGCGGCCTGGGTAAAAATTTTTCTATGATTTTTTTATGAAATCTTCATTATATACATTTTGTAGACAGTTTATTTCTGTAGGCTACATAAAAATATAGCATATGTGGGGATTTTTATTTTTTGCATGAGTTACATACAAATATATGGAAACCCGAAAGACCGTCAAATTTTATGGTGTAAACATTTTATAAATATTGATAGTATAATTATATTTTTACCATCCATGAATAACTTATTTTTGTAATCCCAATGAAATAAGGAACAGAAATAAGCCATAAAAATAATGAAAAACCGGTACTGTATTATAAATTTTATATACCGGTACTTATAAATTTTATAAAATTTGAAAAATTAGAATTTTTTTTGTGTTTTTATAAGGTATAAAATTATGTTGAAGGTTGTTCAATTTCCTACAAAAAAATTTATAACACTCAGGGTTTATTATTATTTCTATATGTGTTATGTTTCATTATATAAAACAACAACAGCCGCTTGATTGTAGGCCTATTCGCCAGATATATTGCTAAATACAAAACCACACTTTATAAACACTATTTTCCACACTTCAGTAATATTTATGCATAATATAATGCATAAACATTACTGTTATAAACACACAAACACTTCACGAACAGCTAAATAAATTATTTAGGCCCTACATCAGAAAACACAAAGCAACGCGAACGTAATACACCACGTGTTGAACAACATAAACAATAACGGCGAGTCAGCTGACGGCTGTGGCTCTCTTTCTCCTTCAAGATGGCAGCGCCAGTGATGCCACCCGCTAGGAATCGCAAAACTAAATTATTCTACGTTTCCTCTTCTTCAAAATGATATATAATTTGACTAGTTTGATTTTATATCGAAGATATAAATACGCATTTTCCAAACCGTCGCATTGCGACAGTTGGCCAATCCTTGGATTTTCAAAAGTCAGCTGTTTTCAAAAATTCGTAAATTCAGATCTATTACGATTTCATAAGAGAAATAATTATTAAATTAAAGGGTAATTCTTTGTGTATCCATTGGTACCACCTGGAATTGTCTGCGACAAAAACTACCCAAGATATGGAATTTCAAAAAACACATGTTTTGCCGTTGTTGGCGCATCGTCTGCTCATATGATGTTGCACCGTAAATTGTGGCATATTTCTAACTGTCGTTTCAGTGTTACGGAACTCGCTAAATGTTCATTTATGTATTAAAATGAAAGTTTAGAATCTTATCTTTCGAACGATATAAATATTATCCACATTAGAGTTAGTTAGTATTGGTTTTTAACCGTTAGAAAATTTTCGGACCCATACTGTCGCAATGCGACAGTGGCCACTCCACACCGCATTGCCATACTGTCGCAACACGACAGTTGGCCACTGCTAGGGTTAACTCAATATCGTTGTTGATTCGATGGTTTTCACTACACAATTTTAATGGCAAAATCGAAATTTCAACATCCATAATAACGGTGAAAGTCGGAAAACGAAGTTTCGCCCTAGAGTGTAATGGCGGAGACAGTCTACACCATGGAAGAGTTTTATTTTAGAGTCAGACAAACACATTTATTGTAAACCGGATTTCCTCAGACTCAGTTTCTTATTGTTTTATTTTTTTATCATGAATGATATTGTATAAATTGTAAATTGTTCTGTATTGACACATATTCTTTACTTGATGTGAATGAATAAAGTAATTCTGATTCTGATTCTGTAGACCTCTAAGTTGGCCTACTACTAGGATTGTAGGCCTAGTATTGATGAAGGAAATGGATTGGTAATTGAGCCATAGACAGATAATTTAGGAAGAATAATAAATCCAAAATACATTAAGGGGCAACTAGGCTAGTTTAGAAACGGCCTACTTACTGCCACTGTGTGATTATCTACACCTAAGTTACTAAAGATTTAACTAATTCTTTTCAGGTATCATAGGCCTACAATGCCATGGTGGGGCCAAGGTATATATGCCTAATAGATTTAGAGCAGATAGTCCATATCAAAGGCCTATCACTAAAGATTTAAACCTTAGACACAATGGCTCTAAATCCACTGGGGAAGTAAAGAGAATAAAGTTGATAAATCCATGAACCTTGCGAACCGCAGTATACCAGTTGATGATATGGACTTCTAAAGACAATCCTGATAACATTTACAAAAATGGCAATGTTTATTTTTGACACAGATGTTAGGCAAAGTAGGCCTAATTTAAAGTTTGATGTATCACAAGAAACCTAGCCTGTAAAATAATTGTATTTATAATTGAAAACTTACGCTTCAAATTTATTGGTCATTTTAAAATGTTTCACGAATACAATATAATAAATTAAATATTAAAATAACCACAAATATTGTTTACGAATAAATAAATATAAATATAAAACTGTACACGATATTAACACATCAACTACTACAGACAATATCCAGCTGTTCTAAATTTTTTCCTTCTTGTTTTTTTTTTTAACAACAGCCAAAGAGCACAATGAGCCGAACAGCCATCACTTTTTGCCGCAACCAACGCATTCTTTTTATTTATTTATTCTTCCAACGGTTCATCATTAAATCATTTTATTTAGCCGTTAAACAAAAAGTAATGGGCCATGTAAAATTAACAGGATTATAAGTCCACTTGACTTACAAACACAGTCCATGCTCAGTCACTATAACTATTATTGATATAGTATCTAAAGTCAATGGTTTCATCATTCGCTTAAAATACTATTTATTTCAAAATCAATGGTTTGGTGCCAATTACTATTGACTATAGAAAAGTCAATGCCATCACTACAAATAGTCTGTAGTCTGTACGGGCATTGACTATTTTTTGTGGGTCGTTTTGTTTTTTATCATTTTGAATGTCAAAATTTAATTGTTTACCTATCTTCCTTTTCTAAAAAATTATTGTGTAAACTATGTGGAGATTTTTCATAGATAGTATTTAGTTTTCAAATTATATTGTTAATTGTTTACTTTCAAAGTTTCTTATTCTTATCAACTAAAAAGTTATATTATTGTTGATAAAAGGTATAATTTGTTATGGTTTTGTTTTTATTTATTTATTTTGTGTGTAACTTATCTACGTCTGTAGAATTTTTTACGTTTTGACGGGGAACGGTCCCAAACCCAAACCCTAGTCTTATTAGAGAGTTTTGCACATATGGTAAATGAATACGGTAAACGCTATTTAAATAATGACGGATTTAGGTAAGGTAGCCTACTTTTGCTGTTTGAAGGTACAAAAGCTTGTTGAAAAGTGATCAATAGTAACCATTAGACACCATTCATACAGTTTGAAACTATCCTGTGTAACGTGATATACATAAATTTGCCAACTTTAAATAGGTTCTAGCGTTTACCATAAGATTTACCATATGTTGCAAAAACTCTCTTTTATCTAGCATCGACCAGTTGTTAGAAAGCATCATATTAATGCCGGCAGTACACTATCGCCGAATCAAGGCAAGCAAGGACGAGCACGATAGTGTACTTGGTGTGCTCGTCTCAGTTCGCCTTGGTTCGTGTTCGTGCTCGCCTGTGCTCCACCTGGAGTCGGTTTTTTGTGCGAATCAAAGGAGGCGAGCAGACCCGAACAGAGCCGAGCACCGAACTCGAATCCTCTCAGTAACTTACACACTCCCTTTCGCCCGACTGTTCGCCCGAATGTTCCGAGATCAGTGCTCGTTCAGTGGACAGCGATAGTGTACTTGGTTAGTTCGCCGAGCGAGTTCGCCCGAACTTTTGGCTCCAGCATTTGCCCGAATATTCAGCGAATAGATTCGACGATAGTGTACTGTCGGCATAACAGCTCAATAACAAATGTCAACTGAACCCTTAACAACCTACAGGAATTAACTGAACCTTTTAAAAGCTACCGCACTAACTTTTATTAGGGTCGAAACGGCAACCTTTTTGGATTCAAAAACACCATAGGCCTAACCACAATTAATAATAACTACACTTCCAAAGGTTTTATTTAATTTGGGTTTTATTAGCCTAATTTGTTTACTTTTCCGTTAAAAGAAATAAAAAATTCAACAAATTTATAATGTATATGAGAAATTATAAAAAAAGTATAGGTTACTGTACTAAAATTTTTTAGTGAATAACAAACTACCAACTTTCACATTATACCTAATGATAGGAGGTTCTTAGGTATCTTTCAATTCCAAAATAAAGTACTCTGTGACTTACTGAGATAGGCCTACAGTATATTAAGAAAATGTATTTTCATATTCAAAAGCAAAATCTATTTTATAAAATGTTACAGGTAAAATGGACTCTTCTACAATTCTATCATCTGCCACAAGTCATGAAACAGAAACAGTGCCTTTTGTGCATTTAGAAGATATTAATAGAAGCCCAAAGTTATTGCAAAAATCTCAATTAAAATCAAACATCCCAAAACCAGGTAGCAGTATGCTAAATGTTAAAAATATCAAATTTTCAACCAAGATTTCATAGCATTTAAGCCCATACTATATGGGAAACAAACTCATGACCATTTGTAGCGCAAATTTGGATCCATGAGATAAAATGCAAAAAATGCGAGATAAAGTCGCTCGATCATTTACACAGTGCCATTAGAACCCTATACATATAGCCGATGCACTTTTTTCCGCCGTGATACAACCGCATGACTAAAACCCCCATAAGAAGAACGGATGTTGGATGTCAGATAATAAGCCTTTAACAATTTATATAGAACCCAATAAGTAGGTAGTAAGTCAATGTTAATCAAATTTAGTCGACTTTTTAGTTAGTTTACTTCCATTTCGTTGTGTTTAGTAAAGCATTGACTAACTTATATCGCTGCCGCCCCTGACACCAACTGCTCCGCGCTATGAATCTGATTCGAGCGAGCGCTTGCACGTATCAGTTGTCAAGCCCGTGTGCAACAATGCCGCCCCTACTACACTTTCCCTTCCCCCGCACCGTCCGCACTTTTGCATAACGTGCTTGCCTATGCGACATTGATAACATCTAATCATCACGTTTTGGGTTTATTATATAAGTTATTCAAATAGGCTACTTAATGGCTACTTAATAGGCTACTTTTTTCATTTTTGTCAGTGCCATCAGGATTATATTTATGTTTGATGTGTATTAGGTTTATGATTTACAAAGTAGACAATTAAAACTTGCTGTAACCTGTTAACCTGTGAACATAATCAATATCTTGATCATAATAAAATGTTAAAATGCTGCTAATTAGATTTTTTTGTGAACTTTTGAATTTGGTTAATGTATTGAAATTGGATGTAAAAAATCCAAGCTGAGTAAGAGTAGTCAGAGTTGGGATCTATTTGGTTTTTTCATATTATGCCACCGGTAGCGTTTTGCGCACCAGTGAAAGGGTGGACCTAGGTTGGATTTATTTTCCATAAAAGCAATGTTAAACCTTTCCTGCTATTTGTCATACACCTAAAACTTCATTATTTTTTGTCAAATTGATGAGTTAGAATAAATTGTATTCCAATCTGAATCATATAACATAATGTTTTAGTAGACAATTTGAAACGTTCTTCATATTTAAAAAACAAAAACTATATTACTTGATATAAACAATACACCTCACAAACTATATCACGCTTGATTAACCCTTATTTATTTAGAACTATAAACCATAATATTTTTGATCACAAATAAAAGTTTTACTTAATTTCTTGTTTAACATTGGTCTTATAAGGAGTAGATCACGCAATTGGGATTGACTCTTTCCTTCTCCCCGCTTGTAGCTGTAACTGCATTGCCCCACGAGAACCGATCAATCCAGCAAGTCAGTTCCTGCGCTTTACTGCATGCTACTAGGCCTACAGTGGCAAACACTGCGCTACTCCAGTCTGTCGAATCCCTTTCTTGTTCTTTAGTTTTTTTTAATTTCATTGTTGACCCATCGAAGTAAATGTGAAAAATAGTTGACCCATCGAAGTAAATGTGAAAAATAGAATAGAGAAATAATACTCACGGAAAACAATCTTCTGTGGAATGTAAATTTTAGTAGATATTTTAATGAGGATATGGGTAGGTTTAGAATGGGGTAAGGAGGGGGTCAGAACGGCAAATGTAACCTTTGCCTAGGGTGGCAAAAGCGCTAGTGCCGGCCCTGCTTGCAAGCCTTTTATTCCATGCACATCCTTGTTTCAGTGCCTTATATTCGAAAACCAAGAGAGTTGCGCCCAAAAAGTTGTTCATCTTCTTGTTTTAAAGAAAAAGCAATTTCTTCATTATGTACCCCAAGGCCTCTCAATAGGAGTCTGTCTCAGAATTCTCCCTCTTCTGAGAATCGGCTGACGAGTAGAAGTAGAGAAACACAAACAAATAGGTCCACTCAAACTTTTCAATCACGGTCTGGGTCTACTGGAAGTAGTGGCAAGAATCAATATTCCTATGTAAAAGCTAAGGTTGACAACAAGACTCCATCTTGTTTACTCTTAAAAAGACAAAGTCTTTCTTCAAACGTATCTATTAAGAAGCCTAATGATCTGGTGAACAGAGCCATAGTATGCCCTTTCATGGAAGAACCTCCAGGTGACCAGGTTCCAAAAGGAAATTTGGTTTGTGATGAAGACAAGTTAGAAAATGAGGTAAGAAGAAAATATTGCAAAATATTTAGATTCAATGTAAAAACTGTTATTTAGAAAAAAAATATTAAGACTGTTACTAACATTAGCTGTACATAAGTGCTTTTTTTTAAGGAAAGTTAAATGGTAAGAGATACACATTTTAAATAATAATATTACTGCGAGTTTTTTTCACTGCTCAATGACCTCGATAATTAACTTTTTTTTACCTCGCTCACTTGCTTTCATAATGAGCTCTTTTGCTATATGATCACTAATCTATCATTCCACCAATTTTATGATTGTTAGGATTGATGCATTCTGTTGTATACTTTTTGAACTGTCTACATCTTATAATCTTTTAAACATGTTCTTTAAAACATTTCAGTTTTTTTTTTTTTTTTTTTTTTTGAGGGAGAGGTGGGAAAAATTGATTACGCACACAGGTGGCCAGCCTGTAGTGTGGGGCTCCCCTAAAAAACAACACCAAACGCACAAAAATAAGCTGTCACCTCTGGCTAGCCTATATGACTTAGTGCCGTGAAGTACCTTGCTGTCTTTACATCACCGCATAGGCTGTTTAGCTAATGTTAACGGGCTGTGGAGGTTAAAGAAAATTTCATTTAGAAAATTGGAAAAAACAAATTCGAAGCTTCATTAAAATGCCTCATTACAAGCAATCAAGCTTTATTACAATGTTTGATTAGTAAGGGGCAGTCCACATATTATGTAACGCTCAAGGGGATAGGGAAGGGTCCAGCTTAGTGTTTCACAGCGTTACAAGGGAGGGGAGGGAGCTTTCAAGATCATTACGGTAACGGTCCAAACAAATACATTTTTTCTAAACTTCCAAAATGATTAAGCAGTCTTTTTTTTGGTGAAAATAGTTTAGATATGAGTTCAATTTTTTTTGTTACTGTTGATGCTATGCAAGTATATATAACCCAAGAAAGTCAAACAAACAAAAAACAAGTATAAATAATATCAAGTTTTTAAATAAATGCCTTTGTCATGAAGTTATGCAGATTCCTGATTTCAGGAAACGTTGGCGCTGATTGGCAATATTCGCTTTCAGCCGGGAGTCCTCGTCTTCGTCTCATCTTATTAACAAAACAAACAAAGTTACAGAGAACACAGAAAATCTGGCCCAAGACATACTCCACTTCTTGATTCAAATTAGTTAACATATGGGACTAAAAACAGTCTACAACTTAGTCACTCTACTCCAATTGTTTTAGCTGTAAGTGCCTGTCACAGGCCAAGATATTCCGTGTTATCTCTACAGGTGTGACAGACGAGTGGACAGTAAAATGTGAAAGGGTGTGCGTTGTTTTTATCTTTAACTTTTAGTAATAAAGATTGATCGGCAAAGGGTTCCAATAAACTGTTAAATTTGCTCTTAAAATGTTTGTTTTTCATTAATAACATTACTTCAAAACCAATTCCAAACTATTGATGTTAGTTCTGGAAAAAATTTCACTCTGATTTAATACCCCAAAACCTTGTTTAAGATAAATATCTGGAAGCGTTACGTTACAGGGGGGAGGGGGATTTGGGCTTGCGTTACACAGTGTCTCACAGGTAAGGAGGGGGGGGGGGGTCGAAAATGACAAAAAATCGTGTTATGTAATAAGTAAACGTCCTTTAAATGCCACAAATGTAACACTGTTTCATAACCAGTGGTAGCTTTTCCACGCACTTAAACCATTAACATTTGACGATACAATAAGAACTTATCCAGGAGCTGAAACAGGACTCGGTTCCATTTAGTTTACAATTGCGGTACTCTACTGTAATATATTGTTTTGCAGGGTCTAAAAATAGTAAACAGAGCACCAAGTAACCAATCTGCCAATAAAATACATATTCCAAAAGGCGATACGTGTCTTGTGGGGAAACAAGACATCAATTTTTACATGATGGAGGGAACAAGGAACTATTTTTTGAAAGAATGTAAGTTTAGATATAATTTAAATTCATATAAGAAATAGTTTATTCATTGTGACGAAGAAAAATTAAAATATAAGGAATGTTATGAAATTAACCTCTGGTTCCTCATTACAAAGATCACAAAGTGTAAAACCCCATAATTATTGCGCCATTCAGGTCTGTTCACTTTAAACTGTGGTAGTTTGAGGATTGCAGAAGCAATAGTTATTTTAAATCTATTGCAAACATTTTGACTGCAATGAGAAATACAGGGTGCGGCAAAAAAACCGATCTATTTTCTTTCGAGCAACATTCAGCGACAGGACATCTGAGAGAGATGGAGGAAGGCTTGTTGGAACGCAAATTTTATGCCATTTCAGTTGTCATGGAGTAGTAGTGGTCGCCTAACCTACCTGTATACATTAAGCATGTATACACTCGCGTTCGTTATGAGGGGGGTTTTTCGTGCTCCTCGTCAGTAAACATAAAAATTTTTTTATCATCATTTTTTCTAACATTTGTTTGTAAAATTTATTTTGCTTTACATGGTCAGTGAGCTTTAACTACTGAAAAATAGCGAATTAATTGGTATGGCTGGAAATTAAGATCGAACCACAAAATTTGTCAAACGGAGGGGTCAGCCATGTTCAAAGCATCTCGTTATAGCCTATACCGGTTAGCGTCCTTGACTTTTGGTTTGGTTGACTTGACATGGGTTTGATTCCCGGGGTCTCTATAACAATGTGATGGGGTTGGAATACTCTCCCTTAAAAGCATTTAGTGTACATTGTAAATTTTCTTAACAAAATTCCTCTGGACTAGACACAAGCAAAGCACTAGATTGTTTTCTGGCGATCCGACCAGGACTGTTTTCCAGGCAGCAGCATGGACTCTATCCATGTTCTTTGGCGTCCGCACTGACCTTGGACGGCCTGCTGGGTTCGTTTTCAACTCAAAACAAGTTGATCTAAAGTTAGTATACTACTGCTTAATTGTGCTAGAGTACGGAACTTATTAATGTTGACCTAATTGAAAGAATGCACGAAACTGACGCTGAGTTGCAATGATTAAATCACCACTATTGAAATACGTCTTGATAACGAACTTGCGTTGTTCAAGCGACCACTACTCCATGACTACTAAAATGGCATAAAATTTGGGTTTCAACTCGCCTACCCCCACCTCTCTCTGACGTCCTGTCGCTGAGAGGTGCGCAAAAGAAAATAGATCGGTTTTTTTGCCGCACCCTGTAATACCAACTGTAAATTGTGTGATGCCTTTAGATTTTTCACTGTCACTCATTATTGGAAACAGAAATTCAAAGAGAATTGTTGAATTAAGTAGAATAAAGATAATTGTAAACTCTTTCTGAAATTTATTTCTAATGTCTCAAAATTGTTCTATTTATTTATACCAGAGATTATACTAGGCCTAACTGAAATTCGACCAAAATTTCAGTTGATCTGGGCCCAAGAAGTTTAAAAACATTTTATTACTGAAACATCTGTCCTTCCTGTTTTCTATTAGGGTAGTTGTTTTTACAACAGCTGTCTAATTATTTAATCAATTTTCCTTCTCCCATAAGATTAACATTGAAACTTTGAAAGCCTGTGGGGCGTAGGCACATGGGCAGATGTGAATTATAATGGGATTCTGCTCAACTATAGGACACCACTTTTCTAACGGTATGCCCGGTTTTCTCCTACGATGTGCACACGCTGAGAAAAAAGGAGGAAATGAAACAAACTCGCCTATTAATATGTATAGATTATTACATTTATTTTTGTCATTGGGATTGATAAAATATGATTCAAGTAAAAATTGTTTCATAACAAATTCTTTTTAGTACTATATAATTCTATATTTTAGGTGCTACTGAATTCTTATTAATTTTTGAAAAACAAATGGAGGAAGTCTCAGAATTGTGGCTTCAGCTGATATGTGATCTAGTTGTGACAAAAATGACAATCGGGAAAAGCGCTTTATGTCACCTTTCCCTCCAAAACCCCAAGAAGAGTTGGAGGGACGAAATAATCAAGTTTTTCAAGAATTTACCAACTCAAGGTAACTTATTTTACAGATTTTCTAACTTTTCAGTGTTAATCAATATAAGTCTCAAGTTATTGTAAATGCATAACAAAATTAAAAGCTTTATCTTTAATTTGTAAAAATTTTTTTTGTAATAAATTGTTGGACAACATTATTGGGCAAAAATGGGAAAAACCTAACTGTCTATTAGGGCTATTCAATAACAAATTTTAGGTTTTCTGGTTAAAAAGGGTAACACATGATTCTATAGTAAAATTAATGTTAATAAATTTATTTGTCATAAATAACGCCCTTTCTTATCATCCAAGCAATAATATATTTCACTAGATGTTGCGATTAATGTGAATTTACAAAAGAAAATACGTTGTCATAATGGGAATTGTATGCAGGCCAATTTCCCAGGAAATAGCATACTAGCATTCTCGAGAGAGGGCTCAACAGTTTTGTTTCCTCATATTGTAACAGTCTCAGTTTAATAATTTTAAAACATGAATTATTGACTTTTTACTTTTACAAGGCCCAAAAACTAAAAGATTTATACCATTTTTTTTAAACTGTGGAACTTTGGTAATTTCCTTCTCTTCATCGGCAATCCATGTACAGATTTCTTTCTATTTATTTCAATGAATTCCTTTGAGTCACATTGACAAATTTATTTATAAATTTAAATTTAATGACTCTGACAGTTATCTTTGAAAATGGTCTGTTAAAACATTCACCATGGCAGACCTTCCGAAATATCCACTCAACAACGGATGTTACCTCAAACGGTGTGTTAGGTGCTGGTGACATTACAGGATGGCACCCGTTCATTTTTAGCGAATTTCCTATAGGGAATAAGCTATTACCGTAGGTCTCATGGTAAGACCTAAGCCCGGGACCATATTACTTTTTTGTTTTTAGGTGCCCAGAGACCAAAAATAATAGTCTTTAAAATTTTTATATATATATATATATATATATATATATATATATATATATATATATATATATATGTATGTGTCCCTAGACACAATAACTCTCGTAAAAATGGTCCGATCGACACCAAATTTGGTAGAGATGTGTAATCCTACGTTTATTCGGATGAGTTCGTAAACCAGAAATATCGACCTATCGGAAGGGGTAGTTTTGGGGGTTTTGTATGCCAAAAATGTTTTTTTTGCATTTTTCATATGTAATTTTAAAAAATTTCAAATTTTTATTTTAACCATTGGATTTAGCTCAAAAAAACAAACAGTTTAGTATGTTGAAGCTTTGCTCTATCTCCATTGGTTACTGAGATATTAAAAAGTCTAAAGACAGTACGTTGTATTTTGAGGCTCCAATGTTAATCTTATGGAGAATAAGGATGTGTTAATATTTCACCTATTAAAAAATGTTTTTGGATGAAACTTGGTATTCAGCTTCATTTGATTGAGATTCATCCATTTATGGTAAAAAATCTTGGTTTTAGCGAATTTCCCAATAGGGAATACGCTATTACGGTAGTAGCCATGGTAAGACCTAAGCCCGGGACCACTTTACTTTTTCATTTTGAGGTCCCCAGAAACCAAAAACACCATTCGTTCATTTTCATATATATGTATATATTTATCTATATATATATCTATGTGTCCGTGGCACTGATAACTTTTGAAGAGGACCTCCGATTTTGATGAAATTTGGTATGAAGGTGTAAGACCAGATCTATTTTCATGAGTTCGCGAACCAGCATGATCGGGTTGTGGGAACGGGGTTTTATGGGGTTTCAAAGGGGTCAAAAATGGGTTTTTGTTATTTTTGGACCTTAATTTTTAAAATTCAACAATTTTAACCAAACCCATTTAAAAGAGCTTAAAAAAACAAACAATTTAGTATTTTCAATTTTTAACTTGGCGTAACAGGTTACGGAGAAAAGCTAAAAATAGGTTTCCAATGTTAATCTTATGGGAAATCAACAAAACCCTGTATCTCGCTTATTTATAGGAATACCTTGATAAAATTTGGTATGCACATTCACTAGTTAGGGTTTAACTGATATTTGCTTAAAACACCCATATGGCGGCAAACCTACATACTCACCCCCATGGGGTTTATGGGGAAAATTTAAAAGTGTTAATATTGATACAATTTGATATTTATCTTACCTAACTACTACATTTTCTAACAAAACTAACATTTTCTAACAACATCCAATGGCAGCAAACCTACATACTCATTCCCATGGTGTTTATGGGGAAAATACAAAATCTCAAGATCCTTTGGAAATTCGCTGAGTACGCAGGTCTGCTGCGACGGGGGGTATTTGTGCTTGTCATGGCAGCAAACCTGCATACTCTTTTCCCATGTTAATCATATGGAGAATAGGCAAACTCCTTTAGCAATGGACAGATATTGCTGAAACTTAGTATATGGCTTCATATGTCGAAATAATTTTTTTTTTAAACCTACTTTTAGTTTTCTCCATGGCAGCATACCTGCATACTCTATCCCTACATTTATCATAAGGAGAATAGGTATTTGATTTCCCTATTTATGAGCTTGTGAAGATATTTGGTTTACAGGTTTATCTGGTCATAATTAATACTACTAATTTGGAAATCCGCTGAGTACGCAGGTCTGCTGCTACGGGGGTATTGTTTTTATTTGCTATGGACAATTTAGCTCCTTGGGAATATTAAAATGTGTATCTGCCACTTATAAGGGGATACTAGATGGGAATCAGCATGGTTTTTGGCCTGATATAGGTCTACAGCCAGTGCAAGTACTGAGTTTGATGAATCCATCATTAATTCAGTTGACAAGGGAGAGAATCTTGTTGGCATCTTCATGGATCTAACCAAGGCCTTTGACAGTGTTTCTCACCCTGAGTTTATCAAGGTCTTGAGTGCGCTTGGCATTGGACATAGAGAGCTGGCATGGTTTCAGTCCTATTTGCAAAGGATGAGACAATTTGTGGAAATTTCCTACACAACTGAAAAAGTTTACTTTTTCACTATGGGGTCCCTCAGGGATTAATTCTCGGTCTCCTTTTATTCAGTTGTTATCTGCAGGGTGTTACTAACTTTCCCCAAGTAGGTGAGTTTTCAGTCACTTTATATTCTGATGTCATAAATTTTGTGTTTTCTGGTAAATCGGCTGAAGAAGTTTAATCATTCATCATTCATGAACCTCACCATGATAAAAGATTTCCTTGCATTTTAGAATCTTCTGATTAACATGAAAACATTTTTATCATTTTCTACAAAGCAAAACAGACATCCTTTTAACTCTGTGATATCAATAGATGGGGAACAGGTGGATAATGTAAGCAATAGTGTTGTCTTGGGATTGAACATTGACAGTAATTTGAGCTGAGATGAACACATTGATTCAATCTTACCTTAAATATCTTCTGGTCTGTTTGCTTTGAGGCGCTTTCCTGAGGCTTGTCTACTTTGCCCTGATCCAATCCCACATATCCTATGGTGTTTCCATCTATGGGGCCACAACAATTAGGAATCTAAAACAAATTCTTATTATGCAAAAGAAAGTCCTAAGGATTATGACTGGTATCAGGGCCAGAGAATCAGTGAGACAGTTAGTAAATAAAAAATTTTCTTGTGCGCAACCAACAAAAATCCATAATATTCGCTCAAATTTTGTCGTTGAGTCTCACAGACTGGAATTTTTTTTTAAAGAAGCCATCTTATATGGGTGTCAAGTTTTTAAATTTTATTCCTCTAGAAATAAGAGATATATTTCGCACCAGGAAGTTTACTAGGCTCTTGAAAAGTTTTTTAATTGAGAATCCATTTTATTCTTTTGATGAGTTTTATACAGTTAAGAGATCCTAGGTAATAAGAATTGTATTGTTTGCCTAAGTGGGTTTGTTACTTTTGTAAATTGTTTTTTTATGACTTAATATTGACACTATTCTGTATTTCTGATTCTTATTCTAAGGACTTGCATTTCCTGAATTTTCAACAATATAGAACTCGATTTTAGATAGCATCTAAAAATAGTGTTTTTTAGCAGTAAACATGTTATTAAATATCAACTGATAAAACTCTTATAATGATGAGTCTTTGTTGTGATTATAAACTTACAGGTCTTGGTTTAATACAACAGTAGAAACCCTCTAGTCCGGCCTCGGATGGTTTGAATGCCGGATAATCTGGCTACGGTCCTCCGGGAATGAAATATTCGGATGCCAACATTTCCCACGACTGAAGTAGCCACGAGTCAACTAGTTCCATGTTCAATTTCTACAATATATCACAGTTCAATAATTGTTGATTTTTGGACAGTTCAGTTTCAGAATCCCTGAAAGATTATACTTCTGTACTTGATCTTTATTCTTGGTATTTATCATGGAACGGAAGCTATATTCATTAGTGTGTCCGTCACTATTTCTACATATTAGACTATAATAATAATAATAATAATAATAATAATAATAATAACATTTTTTCCATTGACAATATTTGACGTTGTATGGGAATTTACATTGATAAAAGTTCACATTCCTAGATTTTATTTCATTAAGTCTTTTCATTTATTTTTCCATAGTTTTTCTTCTTTCTTCTAACTTCTCTCTTCATGATGTCATTTTTATCTCACTTTAGTTTTGGGCTTATCCTTCTTTTGTTTAGTTTTTAATTTTACTCATCCTTCCATTGACTTACAACGAAGAAGTTAGAAGAATGAAGAAGGAAGAAAGAAGAAAGGGATAGAAGAAAGAAGAATTAAGGAATACTATGGAAAAATAATTGAAAAGACTTAGTGAAAAAAAATTTGCAATGAAATGTTTAAATTGTGAAACAAAGTAAAGGACTTGCGTAAATTCCCCAAACTATGTACATTCCCATACAATGTTAAATATTGTCAGAGGAATAAATGTTATTATTTATTTATTTATTTATTCACTTTCGATGTCCCATTCTTTCGAGGTCTTTGTTGTTATATTTTTCTTTTCAGTTAGGGTGTCTCAAGTGGATACCGAGAACAGAAAAGACAGGACGAAAGAGTGTGTAACTATGCTGTTTATATTATTAAAAATTATTATGAACGCAATTTCATTGGGTAGCGACCACTTGTCCATTGTATACTCGTCATTTTGGCTCTAGTAAAAATAAGTCTGAAAGCTTAAATTATGTCTGTTAAAGTTAATATCAAAGCATTCATTATGTGAGTTCACTATACCCTTCACAGTTAAATACATCATAATAGTTATTTTTAGAATACACAGTCATGGGTTTTTGTTTCATTTTTTTAATAAACCGCTGGTTAATCCGTCTACTTAGAAGTCTGGCTTGGATTGGCTCCCGAGATTGCCGGATTTGAGGGAATCTACTGTAATTATTTCTCTTATTTTAGGTGAGTTATTATATAACAAGCTTTGTAAAATAGAGGAGGAACAAGTAAATGTTTTGCAAGTGGTGATGAAAAATATTTTAACATTAATTAAAGAACACAAAGAACTTAAAGATAAAAATTTGCTATTGGAGGAAACTTATGATCGGACCCAAAATCGGTTGAGAGAGGAACTTGCCATTCTTGGTCTGGAAAATAAAGAACTTGATAAGAAGTACTCAATTGCTGTTGAAAAATATGAGTTAGAGAAATTAAAAACAGAGGAACATGAAATCCACCAGGTAAAGTTGACTCTTGTTTTTACCAAGCAGTTCATAAAATGGAAACTATTAGGTATTTATAAAAGTTTATCTAGGAAAGTGTAGTAAAAATCATTGAATACAGTACAGTCCTGCAAACCCGGACTTCGATAACCCAGGAACGAACTTAAGGATAATTCGGAAAGTCTACAAGAGCAGTAAAGTGCACTGGCTTTCAAGTCGTTAAGCGATATGCATCGGCCAGAGCACGATGTGTTGCTTTGATTTTTCTAGGCTTAAGGTTTAAGGTTAAAAGCAATTTAGGTTTCAGTTTTTTTGTTTGTGTACATTGTGCTAGATACCATTGGCTGTTGGGCTGTGAATTAACAGTCCTGTCTAAGGAGAATGTTGGCCTTAGTCAGTAACAAAAGACTACAAGATCACGCCACAACCATCCTACACTCATCTCTCATTCATACTTGGCTTTGAACTACCTATTGAGTTAGGTCGCCATTTCAGTAAAGGTATTAAAGGTAAGGTATGCAATAAAATAAATGTTTTTTTGGAGGAATAAAGTAACTATTCGTGTTTCTTCTTATATTTCCCCCTTTTCTGATAACCTAAAATGTCACTAACGAAGGTACAGGTCAGTCCACATTAGTCCGGGTTTGCGGTTCTCACTGTACATCAAAATGAATATGTGAATGGGTTATGTTCTATTGTTAAACATATCATGTTGATACATTAGGGGCCGGTTTCCGAGTTCAGGGTTATCTCTATTCTCAGATTAAAATCCAGCTTAAACTGGAATTCTTGTGGTGTGGAATTCGAAGTGTTGATGAACCAGAGCGGGTATTTCTTGCACCTCTCTCATCCAAAAATTCTAAATTGATCGCAAGATAATTTGGGATTTCAAGTTTGGTTGCAGAGTGTGTGATCCTGACTATTCGCAGCAGCCAGAAGTTTCTCACTCCGAACAGTGACACCTCTCGTCTGTACAGCTCCTGGCGAAGTTGTGTCAGGTCCTCCTTGATTGTGATGCTGGTCCCCTTAAGTTTTTTTCTTCGCCTCGAAGACCGTACGCCTTGCGCGATAGGTGGCAAACCGTACGATGATGGGCCGGTGGCGCTCCCTGCCGTCAGCTCTCGGCTCCTGCCGAGTCACCAAACTCGTCACCAACTCGTCCGTGTTTACCGCCGTAGTCTCCTTGACGCCGAAGATACGGATGTTCTCCCGCCGCTGATACTGCTCCAGCTCATCCGTCCTGTTTATTACGCTCTCATTGAGATCTGTCACCATTTTCTGGAGCTTGGCCACGTTGTCCTGCAGCTTGCAAAAGACCTCATTGAACGTGGTCAACGCTGCCTCAACGGCTGTCTTCATCGCTCTCTGCACAACAGCCTTGACGGCGGCGCTCAGGGCAGGGTCGATGTCATTGTTGGTTAGAGGCATTGTTGTGGCAGCAGAGGACGGGCTGGCGCTAGCGATGGTGATGGTGGCAGATGGCGACGTTACTGGTAACGAACGCTGGACGTTTCTCTTCTCTCCCAGATAGCAGCACTGGCTTAGCCTTCGTTCCTGAGCGTAAGTTTGGTGTTGATCGGAACATGAAATATTTACAGGTTATGTGACCTAAAATTAACTTAAAACACTCACAGTCACAGAAATTTCTGCTGAATTTATAACGCAAGTTATTTTTGCACTTGGTATGCAAAAATCACTTCAGGCGCCTATCTAATAACTAAGAAACACAGATATATCGCGGAGCCGAAACTGCACGTGTCTCACACTGACAAACTCGTCCCCTCCAATCTAAAGAACACTAAACACTAGGATCACTAGAATCTAAAACACTAGGATCAAAGAACACAAGGATAATACGAAAAAGAGTTTAGTAGAAAAATCTAAAATTGCTCAACACTGCTGGTTGAAAATCACCATATGCATTTTGAAGAACCAAAAATAGTACGGTACACCACAAACCTCATTTTTTCAAAAGGAAGATAATTAAAACTTCATATATTAAACTAGCAGACCAGCCAATCAGTCAATCTTAAGTTGAAATAAAGCCCTTATGACAGCCTATTTGAAGGATAGGGAATGTGAAATGTCTTCTAATAACAAAACAACTAATGATTCTATTCCAAATTCACACAATATGTTAACTCGTAGAAAGGCTAAAAATACAATAGTTTAAAAACTAATCAGCTGTAGACAGGAATTCAGGACATTTTCTTCGTCACTTGTCTTTTGTTTCAGATTTAACCTGCGTGGAGCCCCTGTAGCTGGATTTCCGGTGCGCTGATGTGCCGCCATCTTGTTTTGTTGGGGCAACATCATTACATGCCCGGCATTGTTGGCGTGTGGTTGGCTCCAGTGTGCTGTCTTAAGATTGGTGCAGTGTAACTTATTTGAATTTTTTATGCTTTGCTTTGACTGCTTTCACAGTTTTATTTTTAAGCTTTGAGCATTTATTCATGTTTTATTTAATTTTTGTGACTGCCTTTTCCAATTTCAGGTTTGGCTAGGCACTTATCCAGTTTCATCTTTTAAGTTTATACTAACTTTGTTATGTTCTAGGTATTACTTCCACCTGAAGACAGGATCAGATTCCAGATTCTGAAACATCGTGAATTTGTTTTTATTAACGTTATGCATTTGTTTTTACTAATCAGTGGTGGAAAGTGTCCGCAATAATTTACTAAACTATAACAGTTGAATTTAGATCAATATATTCTATATAATTTAATTATTTTTAAATGCTTGGATTTAAATTTAATTGATTTTGAAATTATGTTATTTTGAAGACCAAAAGATGAAAAATAAAATTTAATAAAATGATATAGATATATATTCAATATACTTAAATCAGGAGAAATGTACCACAAAAAATTGTAAGACGCATGCGCAATAAGGGCAGGCCACCCGGGCTTCACATTAGGCGAAGTGCTTGAAAAACGTGACATTAGTGGTGCGTACGGCGTCTGGGAAACTACTGACCCCGACGTTAGAGTAAGCTCGCAATAATAAAGATTATACTTTATAAATAATCAAAATTTTTCAGTTTTAAAATAATTTAAATAAAAAAGATTACCTTGGTGTACTGTAGTTGCTTTGCTCTCAGATAACAGATTTGAATTCATTGCAATAAAGCTCCGTCAAAAGTTTTAAATTGAAAAAAAAACTGTCAAAAAACCCAGTTGAAAACTTTATTTTAGGATAATTTATTTAAAGACTGCCAAACTGTAATTTATTATTATAAAACTGAAATTATTAACACTTTCAGTGCTAAAAAAATATTACATAACTTTTGAAATGTGCTGGGGAATTATTCATATGAATTCTGCAAAGTGCTAGGGCTGCCAAGGGGGTGGAGGCAAGTGCATGAGATTAAAAGTTTTGATCCAAAAGTGCTAGACAACAATATTTTATAGCTTGACCGTATGCAGAATCGAATTAAATAATTGGTGTTTCGAAATAACAATCAAGACAACCGATATTTCTGTTTAAGTCTGCTGCCGTATCAATATTGGCGGTGCGCCAATATATTGTTCCATAGCACTGAAAGGGTTAAGGACAGCATTTAAACTAAAATTATACTTTTTAGGCTGAAATATTTGAAAAACTAGTCGAACTAAGAAAAGTTGTCAAACATGTTGAGGGCAAATGTAAAGAACTAGAGAATAGAGGGGAGAAACTTGAAATTAGGAGACAAGAGCTTGAAATGCATATCAGTAATGTAGAAGAATTTTACAAAAAAGAGAACAAAAAACATGAAGATATAATGAAGCAACTCTCTCAATCTGAAATAATTATAACTGAACTGTAAGTGATTTATTTTTTGTCATATATAATTCATTTTATTTATTAGTTTTTTACTATTGAGAGCCATATCATGAACTGGGAAAGGGTGCTATTAAATCTTTTATCAGTACCACACTAATAAGAAAATTTCAAGCGGCAGTTCAGGCTAAAGGCTGTTTAGAAATAATGAGGGCTGTTGAGAATAAAGTACGTTTCCTTTATATCCTGTGGAAGTTCAAGCATCAGCTATAGTTAGTTAGAAAACAATAGTTTTAGAAAATATACAAGTCAACGCTTGGCAATTCTGGAGCTAGAGATATCACAGCTTGCGGTGGCGGTGAGGTGATGTGTATTGGCTGAAGTAAATGTCACTACTCGGCCATTACATTTGACTTCGTCAAATGTATTTAATCAACAACTATGCGTTAAAAATTATAATTAATTTATAATAATTCAGAGAACTGCTTACACAATACCTGTAACTTCCTTCTATGGCGGTCTCTGCCCTGAAATCTTACAAAAAAAGAATTGTTTTTATGATGAATTCGTTGTTGACTGAAGTAGCAAGTCATAGCTCACTGTAAGTAGCGTAACAATGCACCATAGCCGTGAAAGGATCTTTAATTGAATTTCTCAACAAATATAACTGTTTGCTGCCAACAGCGAGCTGCATTCCACACTATTTGTGCATGTAATATGCACCTAAAAATGTATCCAATAAAAATAAATAATCTATCAGTGTTTAATAGTAGTGTGATTTTGTTTGATTAAAGGAAACAAGATGTAAAGAAAAGTGAAAACTCTAAAAGACTATTGAAAGAAAAAATTCAAGAACTTCAAGAAGAGAAAAAAAGTTTAAAAACTACCTTAGATAATAGTTTGCAGAAGAGGTAAATTATATTTTATTTAACTGAGTCAGCTTGATACTGACACTTTTTAATGTAATGTGATTGTGCCTTGATATTTCGATCAATAAAACAATGAGGATCTGATGTGAAATTTCAAGGCGTTTTAGATATTACAGTTGACTCTCGCCAACTCGAACCTCAATAACTCATAATCTTCTGTATCTTGAATTATTTTCAATCTCCTTAAAAAAAAAACATGCTTAAATCATATAAAAAACCTTACAAAACTAAAAAAAAATTTATGATTATAGTTTACTTCTATAGCTGAAGATATAAAAAAATTACCTCTATAACTCAAGTTTCAGAGGATAACTCAAATTCGAATTTATGATTTACCTTCACAATTAAATTTTTACCTCTGTATTTAGAAGTTCTCTCTGAAGACCGGGGGTAACTCGAAACGCTGGCGTACAGGTTAACTCTAGTCAATGACACATCCGGTACAGCATCTGACCGCTGTCATTACACTGTACTGTTCATTATCTCTGTATAGCTGCGCCCGCACTGGCTGAATATTCACGGCAAAAATGTTTGGCGAACACAAAAAATCAACAAACATTTCTGATGATTATGTTTGTTGAACACTTCTTGTTCAACCAGAAGTTCTTCTGTTATTGCAAACAGATATTTTCTTTTCGGTGGGCTTAAGGTTAAGCAGGGTGTTTGGAAACTCTCTTCCGAAACTCCGTGTGGTGATTTTTTTTTTACCAAAATAAACAAAAAATTTCATTGGAATATGTGTCCTAAAATAAGCGCTAGCCGCCATTTTGTTTTTTACACTTAATAATTTTTATTTTCGTACCGCATGGTTGTATTGGGTTCATATTTGGCATGAACCTTATTCAAACCAATGGTTATTTTTAGGAAAAACATTGTTTTTTTTCTGATGCGTATTTTCAAAATATCGACCATTTTAAGTTTTTAAACTCAAATATCTCAAGATTGGTAAGTGCTATCAAACTGGTAAAAATAGGAAAAAGGTGAAGAATTCAATTATCTAACCAACGATACCAAGTTTATAAGAATCTGAAAACAAATGACAGGGTAATTGCCATTTTTCTGCAGAAAAAAACATTGATTTTTTATTAAAATTCAAGCAAATTAAGGTAATTGTAATAGAAAAATCAAAATAACTCCTTTATATGTTGTCAAATTCTCACAAACTTGGTATCATTGTATCATTGGGTAGTTGAATTTTTCACCTTTTTTGCTATTTAAAACAGTATGAAAACATTTACTGATTTTAAGATATTTGAGTTTAAAAATTTAAAATGGCCGCCATTTTGAAAATACACATAAGAAAAAAGTATTTTTTCCCTAAAATGACCATCAGTGTGATAAAAAACAAAATGGCGGCTAGTGTCTTAACGAAACATATTAGGACATATGTTCCTATGATATTTTTTTGTTTATTTTAATCCAAGGAATCAACACACAGGATTTCAGAAGAGAGTTTCCATACTACCTGTATATTTGATTTCAACAGTGTATTCATTTCAATACAACAAATTTAATTGGAATAAAGTTTTTAAATGGCACAAAGAGCACAATCTCTCTGATAAAAAGAATGGTAAACTTATAAACATTTTAATAAACACAATTTTTATTGTTTATTGGTAACTTACACAGTCTATAAAGTAATAGTGAAACTTGAAGAACAATTTACCAAAACAGTATGTTTAGACATTTTGTCTAGACACTTCTCAGTTCAGTATGATACTTTGTGTCTATTGGCGAAATAAATTCAGAACACTATTCAATAATGATAAATACAATAAGTTTGTAAATTTTTATTTACAGAATTAATAATGGTTATTGGTGTGGAAGGGGTGGAATCAAGAACCCAACATGTCCACCAAAGCTTATTGTGAACCCCAAAAGCTGCTAGACGGGTAAGCAGGGTAAGACAGGGTGCCTGTACCCATGACAAGGTCCAAGATTTTTTGCCCAATGCTAGCATCTGATTCGTCACAGGGTTGTTTGTAGCCAAACAGGCTTTTCTTCCAGCCCAAAGTCTTTAACCTTCGAGAATAAAGTGCATGGCAGTCTCCTCGGACTGATGTAAGTCTACACTCCTGCTTATCTTTGATGATGCTAAGAGCGTAGAGATGTTTACTGAAGTGGCCATGTCCAGTGATTATGAGCCCTGCTCAATTTCAACAGCCACCTGGTGAAAAGAGCACTTGGTCCTCTAAGTAGCTTTTTGCCCAATGCTTGTCCAAAGTAGTCACTCAATTTCTGGTGGTGTCGTCCCCTGGACCATTTGTTGATGGGATGGTGAGCAGTATACCATGGTTTACGTATGCCAAAGCATGGCTCCAATCCAATGAATGGCATTCTAGCACCTTCTTTTGCCAACTTATCTCGTTGCCGCCTACACCTATATGGCCTGACACTCACTCGAGATGCACAAAATTGCATGTTTCAAGATTGGTTAGATCGTTGGAGCACTCCCATAACAATTTTGAAGTGATTTAATTTGGGTTAAGAGCCTTGAAAGCAGCCTGACAGTCAGACAAAATCACTATATGCTTCTTTTGATAGTGTCTGGCGAAACCTAGGTTGGCACAGGGCAGAATGCCATAGATTTCTGCTTGGAAGATTATGCAGTTTCGTCCCAGGCAGATATACAGCTCTATTCTAGGATATTGGCTGTAGGTATTGACAGGGTCTTTAGAACAGGGGCTTTGGTGATGTTGCAGTGGCCAGTTCCAGACAAGCCTTCTCTCCATAAGTTAGCAACTTTCAGCCCAATAATCTGATTTCCGAGCTTCGGATTTCATGTATATGTTTAGGAGCAAGAGTCCAATAGCATCTTCAAGTGTTGCTGACAGGCTGCTCCTCAAGGCACCAGTGGTTAAACGTGTGCCTATAGCCTTTGAAGACTTTCCAGTTTGGCTATGACCGTGGTCTGGTTCACTTTGGTCCACCATTCGAGCAAACCGTATGTTGTGGCCTTGATATTATCTCATACAGCCAAAGTGGTAGGGTTTGACTCCTCAGGTGGTTCCTGCAAACCTCCTGGACGTCAGAAACGTCCATGTGGCCTTGCGTACTACGCTGTTAAGATGATTATTCCAAGTCAACTTGGATTCAATCATCAGTCCTAAATAATTGACTGTATGTGACACTTCCAGTTGGGTTGTACCAAGTTTTAACCTAGAAAGAGAATTTAAGTCCTTTTTCCTAGTAAAAGAGGTTGCCATAGTCTTAAGACACCATTCTGTAACAAATTGGAGATTGATATTCATGATGTCAGCAACAATATTAGTAAATTTTCCATGTACCATGAGAACTATGTCATCTGCATATCCCTGGACAAAGATGCTCTTGCTAGTGAGTTCATAGAGAAGACCCACCACAAGGTTAAACAGAAGAGGTCAAAGCACACCTTCCTGCGAATAGCCTTTTGTGGGTGCTATCAAAACTGATTCACCCTGAAAATCTGCCATGGTGCGCCTGAAGTGAAGCATGTTCTCTATTCACCTGCATAGAGAGTGCTCCAGTCCTTGCTCGCGGACTCCTCTGACCATAGCTGAGTATGTTACGTTATCAAAAGCTCCTTCAATGTCCTATAAGGGGCGTATAGGTATTTCCTTGACAGCCAGGCTGTCCTCAATCCTAATGACCAGCTGGTGCAGTTGTCATGAAAGCAACTAGTCATTGCAGATGCAACTAGTAAATTAGATGCAATTTGGTCAATGTCAGCAAAGCAGCCAACCCTCTACGGATTCCAATTGGAACTGAAGGACAGACTTAAAGAGTGACCAATCTAGGGTTCCAATGGCATGCTCGCTTTTTATAATAAAGCAGATGTACCTGTGGTCAGATAAAAATACCTCCAGACAAACGTGCCAGTTATCAGTGACCCTGAAGATTCGTTCTGAACTTATTGTAATGTCGATATCCTCTCTCCGATTTTGTGTTACGAAAGTTGGATTATTACCCTCATTAAAGAAGTACAAATCTTTTGACATATAAGGTATTGAAGAAGGGTCTCACCACTAGCATTGGTGTCGGTGATTCCCCCTCCGTTTTTTGTGGAAAGCGTTGCCATAATATTAATTTAGAGCAACCGAATAAAATAATAATGTATTTACAAAACTGGGGGTACGAGCTAAACTTCATGACTTCTTAAGCTGCGCCCTTTGTGACGTCAAAATTACGTAGTGTTTTTTTTTTTTTCATGGGGGTACTTTTCCTGGGGGTAGAATTCCGCTACCCCTGAAAGGGCTGTCTTCTTCCAATTTTTTCTTTGTCAGAAGTTTCCTTGGCTGTGGAAGCTTCTGTGTGAGAGAGCGTCAGAACCTCCAGTGTTCTTGATGCACTACTCTGAGAGTGAAAGTCCTGCTCTGAGAGAGCTGGTCCCGATGGTGGCAAAGCAACTTCTGGAGTTGTTACGATATATGGTTTTGAATTTTTCGGAGCTATATCCATAACATTTTCACGAGTAGCTAGGGAAGTGTAGGTCGACCCGAGCAAAGTCTCGCATGCCCGAGTAAGGCTGCTTACTCCAGGAGGTCGTCCGGTATCCTGGTGGCCTCGTATTAATAATACTTTGTAAGTTGTGTTGTGTTAACAGTTGTCACTGACTATTGTAATCTCCCAATTTCCATATTTCCCCAAAAAAGTTATCAAAGTTATCAAATTAATTTAAATTTACATTCTTTGTATTACCCCAGCAGTTAACCACTTTGATACAGTATTATTTATTAGTATAACTACCTACTTAAAGAGAAAATGCATACCATGTTTACCATACCATAAAAATTCCTTGGGTGAGTCGGTGGCGTAGTGGTTAGCGTGCCGGACTTCGGGACTATGGCAGCGATGTCGTGGGTTCGAATCCGCATTCTGGCCAGTGACTTTTATCAGTACCTTTCACCTTGTACTGTAGCAGCTCACCCCCTTACTTTGTCTAATAACGATCCACGCACAGATCAAGAGTCTATGTGGACGGGGCAAAGTAAGGCAAAAAGAGGTCCGCCAACCTCTTTAAAAAAAAAAAAAAAAAAAAAAGTATTTAAATAAAAGTATCTCCTTGCAAGTATGCTGTCGGTTTGATATTTGGACGAATTCTGCTGAGAGTTCGGGCCCATGTTCAGTCTAACAGCGAACATTATCTTTGAACATTATATTGGTTATAGCCAACTGTGATAATTTTATGTGGTTAAGTAAACAAAAATTCCTTAAAATAATTATCAGTTTTCCATTCAGTTTTCAACACATTATTTAAATTTGTTTGGAAACAAATCCGCATTCAGTGACCATTCAACAAAAGCTCGGCAAAATACTGTTCGGCAAACTTGTTCAGTCAGTGAGGATCAAACTAAGTGTAGCTCAAAGAAATTCCGTCGTCCCTTGAATTTTGAGTTAGCGAGAGTCAACCGTAGTTGCAAAAGTACTGGGTATAGAATTGTTTTCTTTGTTTAAGTAATTGATGTTTCTTAACATATAAAGTGTGTTGTAAACTCACGCTGAAGAATCAAACTTTTCCTGCAAAAATCATATTTGTGTTGTGGTTGAAAGTCTCTTCCCCCCTTTAATTTTGTTGTTGGCAAAGATAAATAACTATTCTTTGGAGAATGATTGTAAAATAACACGAACACCTTTTGACGTTATCCAAAGTTTTGAGTCTGTAAGGGGGAAGGCCCACTAGGAGTCAGAATATAAGCATGTTCATTTATATGTACATCAAATTTAAGGTCTCCCGTAACATAATACAATGCCACAAACTAGATTTCAAGTGGGTGACCGGGATGGAAATGGTAGGCAAACAAAATTTCCATAAAAATCATTTGGGTAAAACTTAAAAATGCAATAAATTAGACTTTGTTTGCCTACCACTTATATTTTGGTCATCCATTTGAAGCATATATTCAACCACATTCAACATTCAACATTCACATACAACCAGAATGATACTTCTTATTTGCATACACTATCCTACGATCTATTCCCAATAAACTAGGGGGGGGTTATAGCTCTATTTTTAGCAATCGTAATTTTATCAATGTACTCTACTTAGTAAGACCTTTAATGTGATTTACATATTAACCTATGTTTACATCTAAGACTTTTTTTCTGACTCCTGGTGGGCCGACCAACTGACATGACTCAAAATGTCAGTATAATGACCAATATAAGGTCAAAAGAAAAAAATTACCAACAACAGAGTTTTATATAAAGAACAATCCCATAATTTCATCCAAAGTCTTCACATTAAATATTTTGTAGGAATATAAATAAAATAGTGTTCTGAACAAGTCCTAAAAAATTTTTTTTTTTGAGATTTTTGGTTAGTGTTTAGATTAAATTTTATTACGGATCGCCCATTGATCGAAATTCAACAAAAAATTCAGGTATTTTATAACTAAAACATCTGTTCTTCCAGTTTTGCTAGCTATTAATTGTTTTTACCCTTCTTTCTTTAAGAATAACATTGATAATTTGAAAGCCTGTAGGGCATAGCGCTGGTAGTCAATAGAAATTATAATGGGATTCTACAGGACTTCTACAATGCACACAAGCTGAGAAAAAAGGGAGGAGGAAAAACATGCTTGTATATTAATATATAGCTTGATTTGAGATTTAAACATCCCATATCTGTTGTAAAAACAATATTATTATATGATAAGGCCCATGGTTTGTATATGACACGCTATGGGCCCGAGAAATATTTGCCTCCCCCCCATTGATTTGAATTGCTGAATAAAAATACCCTAATGCCATAGGCATTGAACGATTTGACACACACACTCGCAGTGACAGAACTAGTTTTATTGTGTTCACTTTTTTCGATCATTATTAAGTACCCTCATTGTCAAATAAAAATGTGAACTGTCAATAAGATGTCAGTTTTACCTACATTCATACTTTATTACCAAGAACAATTTTTAAAAGGTGAAGTAGGTTAAGTTCAGCGGGTATTCGTCCTGTTATAAGTTATAAAAAAATACGCTTGGGAACAAAGCGAACTGACAAAGAAAGGCATCGTTTCCAAATATTAAGTAGAAAAACGCATGACGCAGGCACTGGCAGTAATGATTCATGAGCGGGACCAAGAATAGGGGAAGGATTCCATTGCCATTCAAAATCTTTTCGTTTGCTTGTGCCCCCAGCAAACCTAAAACCTCTTTTATCTCTGGGCCCCGGCCATTTACAAAATCGGTCCTGAAAATGATTTTAATTTTTTAACTATGAAAGCTTTGTACTGTATTTTATAATAATGATCATGTAATAAACTTTGCAGAACTGAATTGGAGAAGGAGATTTGTGACAGAGCTGAGAAGATTAAGCAACTTGAATCTGAGATACTTTTGCTGAAATCCAATAAAAATGAACATAAAAGTGATAAAGTAAGTACGTTTTCTTGTAAATACCACCTTATTCTCTTTTATTTCTATGAGTCAACAATTTACTAAATAAATATTATTGTAATTATAAATGTAAGGCTTAAATTAAAATATGTAGGAACAGTTTTACAAAATTAATAACTTTCATAATAAAACCTTTTCCCTTGAAAAAATATCTACATCTATGAATGAAATTCACATAAATAGTTTTATTTGTAAACACTCCAATGGAACCTGAATAATTAAAAAACTTCGAGGGGTCAGTGAAAACTTTTAAACCATCCAAACTTCATATGAACTAGAGGTGTGCGAGTATTTGAACTTAGAATAATTTCAGATCGAATATTGTGATATTCGATTCAATTAGAAATTTCAGAAAATATTCCAAGTATTGAACCGAATAGTTTGAACCATTTAAATAGATTGCTGGTTACCCGAAATCCCAAACAACGGCCGACAGCTAATTATAATTAAAAAAAAAGTGTTGGAATGAACAAATTAGCGTAGTGTAAAGCAGAACTATTATTCAAATGCAATGAATGGATCTGCAACTATTAAATACTACTTAAGCTATATTGACAAACGAATACAGTAGTTCTGAGTTTCCAGTGTCGCACGCGTCGACCAGTTGTGCAATACTTCAAATTATAAAATGTTTGCACTTTATTGGCGTATGCATAAGAATTTATATAATATTTAGCACAGCTCTCTTTTGCTATCTACAAAGTTGCATAGTCCATCAACATATTAAGATTGACTAAAAATAGATGTGTCACGCATGTTATACTCGGACGGTGAGTATACCATTCATGAATTGAAACTTGATCATACTCTGTGTCAGCCAAGTCAGGACGGGCTAAAATCAAAATGGCGCTCGAATAAATGAGTGGGTAGGGGTCAAGACATGCAACGCCCTCTACGCATCAGATGTTTTTGCACCTATGACGTCATCCTTATTATTACAAGTATTAGTAAAAATGGTGATGTTAGTTGCAAAAGAACACCTGATACATAGAGGTAGTTGCATGCCTTGACCCCTACCTTTCTTTAGCCTATTTATTTTAGATTCCTTGTATGGGTTGTTGTCAGTTGTGATCATTGTTGCCGGGATACGCACACCTTTACCTTTAGTTTTGTATAGGCCACTGGTACCTAGGTGTTATTTTTATCTACTATTGTTTATCCCATCTTCTTGATTTGCATAGTTTATTAGAAAAAATAAGTAGGCTATTGGTCCTAAGATCTCAAAATTTGTTTAACAACCAAGCATTGCTAATATTATGTTTAAAATAAGAAGCAATCAAAATATTAAAACATATTATATTTCAATATTTTACAAGTTTTATTTCAACTGTCTGTTATTAAATTGCAATGTTTCATTTCTATAGGCCTGTACTTTCATTTTAAGCTAAACATTGTTCTGAAAATTACCATATTTGCTCTAGACTAGGAACAGGTACCAAAACTTTAAGAACACAATAAAAAACACTTTATGTTGACAAAATAATATGTAATGTGGTTTGGTTGTGAAATGCTTATATTTTGAATCTACGTACCTGAATTTCATAGTCAATCTCAGTTGACAAAAACTATTTGTAAGAATAAAATTTCAATGTTACGGTACCATTAGATTTGAAACTAATTTATATTTGGAATAGTAAATTTGATTCAAACCCAAAAATCACACCCCTAAGATGAACCCATATATCTAGACTTATTTAATACGCTAAGGGTTTTTTTGTGTTGAAAACTCCTCCTACAATTTTCAACCAATATTCAAGTTTTTGGTGTTGTTGGATAGGGCTTGGTCTGTAGTTGTTCGTGGCAAAAATTGATAAAAATTGGACATAAAATAAGAGCGGTATACACAAATCAAATTTGAAATTTTCCCATTAGAATAACATTGGGTTTGGGTTGAACATTTTAAACATGTGTTAATGTACATCTGTAAATACGAGTAGTTTTTGGTGATTACTGATTTTCACAATATTGAATTGGTCGGATGTAGTTGATTTTAGAACTAAATGTTACTTTTCTACTATATAAAAATTAATTGCTCGATTTCAAGCAACAAGAAGACTAGTTTCATTTAACGTTCTGGGAACTGAAAGAAAGATTCAAAGTAAAGATAATTTTGAATTATAGAAATCTGAACTATCCATCAAGTTTAACTATACATTAATTTCTCCATTGTGTCTTCCTTTTGGAAATTTCCTGTATAGTTGTTCCTGTGGATCAATGGTGGCTAGTGTTTTTAAACTTAGAGCCATCATGATGATGACATCAGAATACTTACAGCAAACGAGTCAATTTGAACAATCTTGTCTAAATTAGTTGTTTTCCCATTTTTAAGCAGGGTATGAGGTACAATATTGCAGTGAGTGTACATTGTACAATTAGTTTGAAGCGGCTTGACAAAATAACATAATCTCACTTAAATAAAAAAAATAAAAAAATCACATTGAATTGTTTAATATTTTAAATACAAAATGCCACTCTTTCCTTGATTTCTTAGTTTAAAACTGTAAATTGAAACTAACCAATCAAATAACTTTGATTGACTCAAATGATTCAAATGATTGACTTTGACTTTGAAATCACTGTGGAGTAATATGGAAAATATTCCAGTGACTTATTTTTATTCAAGCAGTTTTTTGTTTGATTTTATATAGATACCACCATTGGATGAGAATAATCTAGAATTGGTCAAAGATCTAGTAAATGACATTGAACAGAGAAACACACAAATTCAAGAACTGAAGAAAAAAATAAATCGATTAGAACACATGCTGAGAGACAAGTATGTATGTTTTTGTTTTGTGTAAAAAAATGTCTAGTACTAAAAAATGGAGAAGCACAGCTTGTGGCTTACTTAGTTATTGAGACAATTATAATTAAATTATATCCTGCGTTGTCCCAGTCGACCAAGCTCATGGCATGAGACCAGTAAAAAATCTTCAGTTGTAATCTTATCTAGTGTTAGCTATCCTTCTTGGATGTTGTCATTGGCAGTTAGGTTAGGTTGGGTGAGAGGTTGGGGGTGTAGGTCAGGCAATTAGTTGAGGTAAGTTGGAAGTTGACAAAAACATTTATGTATTAAATACTTTTGTTGAGTTCTTTATTAAACTTGTTTAAATTGTCTATTTGAGAAATATGAGAAGGGAGTTGAGAGAAGAGCTTGAGTCCACTGTATTCTTCATTCAAAAAGTCACACTGTGGGAGTTTTGAGAAAAAATCATTGGAAATATTACTAACACTGTCAGGGTTGTCTACCTTTGAACCATCAATCTAAGGTGATGTTTTTAGAAGTAGGATTTACTTTATTTCTGAAACCATTAATAAACTGTCAATTAGTTTTGTTTGGATTATTAGAAGTTACTATTTTATGTTTCACAAATTCAGAGTTCGCTTCTTTTATTACTTTCTTATAGCTAAGTTTTTGTTGATTGTATTATTGCTTAACTAAATATATTCTTTGTTGAGACCCATTTAGAGTAAGAGTTCCAGTAACACAACTTTCATGACTTTTATTTCATTTGTGATCCAATCAACCTTTTTCGTTTGAGAAAACTTAAGTTTTCTTATGGGATAATTCTATTTCCAGATGAAAAGTGAATGATTCAATGAATTCAATATATTTACTATTGCCAGAGGTGTTTTCACAGGTGACAGCTGTTTCAAACCAATGCTTGAAAGTAATAATGTATAGCTTATAATTACCGTACTTGAGAGTAGCATTCTTTTATTTTTGTTTACCTTTCGTTGTTATTTTGTTGCCTTGATAGTAACCCTTAGGACCAATGTTAAAAATTATAAATTTTTAAACTTAGTGTTAGACAAACATTTTTTCTGAGATTGCGGCTTTTTCTAAACTTATTTTTGGACTTAAACACTCTCAAATGCAAAGTCCAAGCAAAATCTACCCGCTTGATTTTGAGATCGTGGGAAATTCATCGCTTCAAACAGTGCTCCTATTATAAAATAGGATTCCAACATTCCCTACCCAACCTAATTCTAAGTTTCTCAATACTACTTTCAAAGAAATCTCTGCACATTCTGAATTCTTGTGTTCCTTAAAAGAGCGTTCAACCGGTACCTCAAAGAGCAAAGCACAGTGATCTCATTTGAATGGTCCAGTTATATTAATATTTGACTTTTGAATATTTGAAATAAAAAGATCAAGGCATCTGAATGTTCACTGATCCTTGTGGGGAAAGTCTACGAGAATGTTGAGGGCATGTCATGCTAAAATATTGCTAAAGGTTTTAAACTAATTTTTCATGAGTGGCCGAGTCAATATAGAAATCACCTGCAATGATCAGATAGTGAGACTGTTTGGCTACTGAAAACAAATATTTATCCATGGAGTTGTAAAAAGAGTCAAAACTACTGCGGTAATTTGTGGGAGGTGTATACATCACTGCACAAAGTAGAAAACTCCATTTATGTTCAACTTAACTTCAGACAGTTTGAAAATTGAGGGAACTGAAAACTTATTTGCACCGGCTTCGACTTGATGAATCTCGCAACTTTGGGCTAGGTTATTCCTTAAATAAATGGCTGTGCCACCCCATCATTTTTCCTCCCTGTAAAAGGCAGTGCAAAGATTGTGTTTTACAAACATTGCTTCACGGAGTGATTTAGTTGGCTTATATTGTGCTTAACAAATTTGTTGATGAAAATAGAGATGAAATGGAGCTACAGTATACAATATTTCTTTAGATCAATAGTCCTAAAGAATTTTTTCAAATAGAAATGGAAAAAGCTTGAGAAATTTTAATTACAAGTATAAGTAAATAACATTTCATTATATTGCACGCAAAACAGCGTTTATCTGTTCTGTTATACGTTTGCAAAATTCTAAATGTCATAAATTACAAAATCAGACCTATTCATCCGTTAAAATAGTGCTCAGTAAAAACATGTGTTAATTTTTGTTTTGAGCAAATAAAAAAAAAAAATTGTGTGTATGTCCTCTACTTAAATTCATACTAATCAAAAACAAATAAAGACAATGAAAATATAAATACGGCTTGCAGACGACTTTTCAAAGGCATTAGTGGTATCTAAAACTTTTGTATTTGAGGTTTTGGTCTATCATTTACCTTTTTGCATTAAAACACTTTAAAGTTGGAAGCTGGATTTGAATCGGATGTAACACAAGCTGTTTACCAATTCGCCAAATTCAAAACCTCCACAGCCATAGGGCGCTTTCACACTTGACGACACGACAACGACACGGTAACGACACGATATCGCGACGATATCGTCGAGCACCAAAATCAATGTTATCTTATGTACCGTTTTCACACGTGACGACACTCCGCAAAAAAGTCGTTGTCGTGTCGTTGTCGTCGATTGGTGCAACTGATGGTGTCGTCACGATATCGTCCCGATATCGTTTGGCAACAATTTCAATTAGATATTATAGAAGTGTTTCACACTTGCCGATTTGTCGGTGTCGGGTCGTTGACGTGTCGTCGTAGCCCGGCCGGTCGGCGAGCACCGTCCTCCCATCAGTCCGGGATGTGTCGGTGCATAAACGCTGACTTTTATTTTGAGATTTATTGTATTACTATACTCTATAACATGATGTCCTTTTAAGTGATGAAAATTATAATTATAAATTGTTTTCTAGTTTTTATGCAGACTTTCTATCTTCTTAATTCAATAAGAATTTCTTATGTTAGGGCCTAAATATTTTGTTCTCTCGACATACATAACCGGTTATCAAAAGTAAGGTGTAATTTTAAAGCTGATGATCTTATGTCTGTGCGAATCCATACTTATTTACAGCTAGAGCTAAGCTGGAACTTCGGCGTGGCGCGGCAGTGGAGGCGGAATTTGGGTGGAAGCTAGATAAAGACCTTTCTGCGAACGTACCGCTGCTGCCTCATATACCTTGTTGGCGCCTCTAGACGATGACTAATAGGAGACGATACTGTTATGACATACAACGGGAATTATTAAATACGCTGCCTGTATTGGGGTAATTGTGAACTGGTTTTCATGTTTTGACAAAAACCCTTTTTAAGTTGTTTTTTAGTATAAATATGTTAAAGTATTTTTAATTCTACATTATTCAGGATACATCATAAAAATTTTGAGTCAAATTCCTATTATAAACAAAAATTTACGATTCCCGGCAAGATATATCTCATGATTTGTGGGGTTAAAGCGAATGCCATCCAATTTTCATGTTTTTGGTGTCGTAGATAGGGCTTGGTCCTTAATTGTTTCCCCAAAATTATGATAATAATCGGACAAAATAACGGTGCTATCCAGAAATAAGATGTTCTGGGATGAACCCAGCATTGTCTATTTCTTCTCCTTCTTTTTCTTCTTATATTAGTCGAAGAAGACAAAGCAAATAAAAACAACTGTTAAACTTCGTCATCTTAAGGATGAAATTTTATTTTGGCACTAATACCGTGTCGTTGTCGTGTCGTTGTGGTATCGTCAAGTGTGAAAGCGGTAAGATTTACCTGTGTCGTGTCGTTGCTGTGTCGTCGTCGTGTCGTTATCGTGTCGTTGTCGTGTCGTCAAGTGTGAAAGCGCCCATATACTTGATTGATAGAACTTGATGGAAACTGCAAAAAACTTGACGATTAATCACCCTTTTCTACCGTTTAAAAAATAGAGTAAGTTATAACTGCTATAGTGGCTTCAAGTTGGGTAGCCTACCTTCTTTAGCTTTTTGAAGTCTAGAACCTCGAGGATCCGCCCCATACATCTTCAAATTTCCCATGTTATTCTTATGGAAGCAACATTTTTTAGTGATTAACAATGATTACATTTAGGAGTATTATAAACGGTTGTTCTCATTTATAGTATTGAGGGAAGTTTGGGAATTAAAGGATATTGTAGATTTGGGGCGAGTGAGCGTAGCGAGCTTACCTGGAGGGCAAAAGATTCCTCGGGTTGGCATTGCAATTTGAGTCCTGTGGGGAAGCATGGGTAAGTCAGCTAGTCAAATTTATGCATAAAAATTGAATTGATATAAGTCTTTTCATAATAGGTCCAATAGAGAAGAAAAGTTACTCTCACAAGTGGCCAAACTCAACAAGAAATGTAGCAATAATTGCTCATCTTTGAATAACCAGGTAGGTCACTTATATACACATAACTTTGTAATAATATATAACTTTGTAATGTACATTACAAATTTAAAGTTTTCAAATGATAATTTGAAAACGTTATATTTGGTTTGCCTGCTCTGTTAGTTGTTTATGATGTAAATAAGCCGTGTGTCCATGTTACACTCAATTGCCGAATTCGGACCATGTCCGAAATTTGTATGCACTCCGCAACGTGCACAATGCAGAATACCCACATCGCAGAGTGAGCATTTTATTCGGACATTGGCCGAAGCAAATTACCCAAACCGCGGAGTGGGTAGTTGTAAGTGAGGAATAAAACAATAAACAATAGAAATGAACACGTCTTCTTTTTCATTTTGAGGAGCCTAGAAGCCGCAACGTTAACTCAAATTTCACAAACTTAGGAGTTCATAAGATAATTGTTTCAAGCAAAAAATTTGAGTGATTCTACTTATTTATTACAGATTCCTCTTAGAAGCTGTGTATGAAGGCTATTTGGCGTTTGCGCAAACTACAAATACCCACACCCCGACGTGTGCAATCAAATTTACCCACGCCGCGGTGTGGGTATAGTTATTTTACTCAACAGCCGAGGAGTGTGTTTATTTCGGCCTTTGTGCACTTCGCGCACTTTGCGGTTCTGGTATTTTGCTTCAGCTAATGTCCGAATATAATGCTCACTCCGAGATGTGGATATTCTGCACTGTCCACATCGCGGAGTGGGTAAAAATTTTGGGCATTGTCCGAATTCGGCAATTGAGTATAACATTCACACTGGCTGAATATGTTCATCAAACAGGGTGCTGCAAACTTTTGTTTGGTTATTGGTAAATTGAGACATATTGAATAGACAGTAAATCATACTGCTGGTAATTGTTCTATGGAAATGAGAGTTGTTCTTTTTTGCGTTCAATTTTAAAGCAGCTTGTAGCGACAAATATTTAAACAACTTCTTACTTTCTTTTCTAAATGCCCAACACAAAAGCAAGTGAACATACAATATTATATGTTATACAGTATTGTACAATAATATTAAAATATTATATTGACCATCTATTAAGTCCAATAATAAATGTCTCTTAAGTAAAATTAATAAAGTGTTTTTTCATATAACATAACGGCTTTTTATCAAGCAGTCTAATTTTAACTGTAGTTTATACAAAATCCACAGCAAAAATCATTCTAAATTACAGATCAAGGAGCTAAAGGCCACTATGAAAAGCATGCAGAATGAAGTTTCAGAGCTGGAAAAGGTCTTGGGACAGAAAATGTTGGAGTTAGATCAACGAGATCGTTTGATCAAAGAACTCAAGGAGCTTATTCGGTTAAAAAATGAATCAGAACATACTCGTATTTGTGAATATAGAAAACATCATGAGAAAAAATATACTGATAAACTAATGGGTTCCGAGGTAAACATGTAACCATTTAGCTTATAACCTTATTTGTACTATTCCAACATTTGAGTCATTAAAATGCTTTGATAAGAGTAATGTGGTGATAAAAATGGATTTAAACTTTTGAAGTATTTCCTTTCAAATATTGGGCCAGCACCTCTCTCGGTCAAATAAATTCCAGTAAAAGTATTTTTTTTTTTAATGTATAATAATTGTAACAAATAAAGGACTTGGACTAAATTCTTTTGATCCAGAAAACACATTCTTGATTGTTGTGTATTTTATTCATAAAATCATTTTGATTAAAATTCATTGAAGTATCACTGACCTGCTATACCATCCAAATTTGAGTTACAATTTTCATGACTTAACTAGTTAACCCTCTCAGTTAAATGTCAACAGGGCTGGCTGGTCCGTGGGCCATGCGATCCATGCGGTGCCAGCATAGAAGGGGCCGTCCATGCAGAGACCGCATTTTTAAAGATTTGGAAGTACTAAAGTTTTTTATTGCAAGTGTCACGGGAAGGACAAAAACTGAAAAATGAAATGTTTTCTAGGTCACTAAATAAATTGTCATCTATTGAACTAATATAATGTAAAATATGAAACTAATAATCTATGACATGTCCTGTAATTAAATGAGGCGCTCTGCCGTGTCGGCGCATTAGGTGCGGCGCTGCACCCCTTGATTGGCTCCAAGTTTCTATAATTGTGGGACTTTTGTGAGCTACTAAGTATATGTTTTGTGAAGCCACGTATAATAATCAAAAATACAGATCGAGTGTCATTATTTTTTCTGTCGACAATGTTCGTACCGCAAAAATGGATTCTGCTGTGACAGCGATGGAATATCGTCTCACGATACGTTAGCTGACAAATAAGGCTGCAGAATCCGGTTGAACGTTTGAGTTCACCAGGCATCTCGTAGTTCGCAAATTAAAATCACGGTGTTACTTGACAGTTACAAAAAGTAACAAATTTACAACTGTAGTCTAAAATTAATTGTGTGTATCAGCGATCAGGTCACGAAAAACACCACTAATAGCGATTGACAAATCGAACAAGGTGGATGCCAATGTATACAGAACCAAATAAGTAGGAACATCCCATGTTAAAATTTTTAGTTTTGCCCTCAAAAACCAGAGGAAGATAATGCGCTGATGATAGGATTACTTCTCCTTACTGCCACGAGTAACGCTTTTTCTAACTCTTAAATGTAAAAATGAGCATATTTGTTTAAAAATATGGGTTCAAACAAATAGTAGCTTTAAAATTAAGAAAATATGTCAAAACAACTGTGTTTAATAAAGTTTATGTATTACAGAATGATAAAGAGTCAACATATTATCGAAAGAAAGTAATCGATGTATTCAGAATCCTGGAGCACAAGCAGATGGAAATAATGAAACTTGAGAACAGAATTTGGGGCCTTCAAAAGCTTTCCAGTGTAACCGAACATTCTAGAAAGGAAGAGAAATAGAATAGTAAATTTTATATAAAAAATAGTTAATAAATGCTAAATATATCAATTGATGAGAGTTTTATTAGTTAAAAAAGAAATACTCTATAAAATAAAGCCCTTATCCTATTTTATTAAAGAAGAAGGGTTTGTAGTGTGGTTTGTGGTTGGAACTTTTTTCCAAAGTACAAGCAGAAAACTGTTCCGGAGATCAAATAACTATTCTTGGGTACAAAATAATGACAGTTTTATTCATCAAAATGTTGAAAACACTTGGAATATTTTGTAAAATCGTAAATAACAATAATTTTTCTCTATAAGAAAAGCATTGGAGCGATCACCTGATCATAAAACAGTCTTTGAAATGTAAGTCCCGTGTTATAACCATGTAGCCAGATTGTGCATTGAAAATGAGAAAGGTTTGTAATTGTTTTGATGTTGGACATTAAATTAAAAAGACATTTGGGAAACCATTACAGAGGGTGAAAAACTATTCTTGAGTAATTGTAGTTTAACTCATCAAAACATAGAATACACGCAAGGTCTGTAAAGGAAGAAGCATAACTTCTTCCTAAGGTCAGCTGAATAGCTTTTTTTTGTGTTCCGGATATGAAGCGTCTAAACTAAAACGGAAGTCAAGTTACGTTATAATATTTACCATTACTCAGCTGATTGAAAAAGATAATGAAACAGTCTTGCCACGGGTACGATATTTATCGTGACAATACCATATTACTCTATTTTACATTTAGATTATTAGTTTAATAACAAACCATTCGGTAATGAACAAATTAACACGTTCGCTACCAGCCGCCGCATATATGCGGCGGTCAATCCAATCCCACAGCCCACCAAAATAATCATGGACTTCCCTGTAGACCGACCCTAGTGGTTGTGACTTATGCCACAGACCATGAATAGAAACCGTCCAAAATTAGTTTTCACACTTCAAAATATCTTAATTTCATTAAATAAAAAAATATATACAATTTTCTCTTCATTTTTGGTAATTTTTTGAGCGCTGCACATTTGCGGCGCATGGTTAGAGACTAAGTGACACATGTTAGCGTCGGCACTAATATAACCTTATTTTTAGTCATAACCTTTGAAAAGCGAAAAATAAAATACGGTTTATACATAAAAACATTGTATTGAAATATTTAGTTTACAAAAAGAGTTGCTTACAATTCATTTACGTAGTATAATTATGATGTTTTACAAGTTTACAAAATAAAAATGTTTATACATTTTTCTTACACAATAAACTTTTTTTAATGTGTCATATTAGAGATTTGATGAATATTTGTGTAAAGATATATCAAATACGTTAAAAAATGTTACTTTCAAAAATACATTAAATAAAAATGTACGTAAAACATTTTAGTGACGTCAGTGATCGTTTTAGCCACAGACCAAGCGCCGCACATATGCGGCGGACTATCCCGTAGACCGCGCCTAAACTGTCTGACCATTAAAATAGACCGCACTGAAGAAATTTCGTATTTAGTATCATGGAACCATCGCCGCATATATGTGGCGGCAGTCTATTTTAATGAGCCCAACCGCCGCAGATATGCGGCGGTGGGCTCTCAGTAGAACTCGCCCGCCGCAAAATTGCGGCGGCGGGCTGTGGTTACGATTTTTTTTAACATTGTGGTAGCGAACGTGTTAACAATTATCAATCAAGGTAAATATGAAATCATATATTCTACCCTAGTTTGCTTTGAAATTCCTTATTTTAGTAATATTTGAGACAAAAAATCTCCAACGAAAACAAGAAGGGTTGTTGTTTCCTGCAGCGTTGGCAACTCTTGCATGTAACCAAGAGTAAAATGTTGGTTTTTTAACACTTTTCCAACCAACAAAACCTCTATGGCGACATCCACGGATGTCGCAGAATAACACCATTGCTCTTATGGGATGTAGCTCACCTGGCCCGGACCTACAGTCACCTTGGAATATACGCAGATTTATTTCATAAAACCATTATCATAATAATATTCTCTATCAATAAAAGCATTGTATCAATCAGATGTTTTGAAAAACTGTCTTAAAAATGTAAGTCCCATGTTTTAACATTGTAGGTAGTTTGGGCTTTGAATGAGGAATATTTATAGTTGAGTTTGTGGCTGAAAACTAGGAATACGCTCCGATGTCCGTCCCGTACAAGAATTTTTTACTCACTTTTTGAGTTATTAGGTGACGCTTTGTTTTTGAGGGAGAGGTGAGAAAAATTCATTACGCACACAGGTGGCAAGCCTGTAGTGTGGGGCTCCCCTAAAAACGGGTTTACCCACTAAAAAACCTCGCCTCTACTCTTTAGGATTCTAACCTGGAGTTGTTTATTACATTACGTCAGGCTAGGCCTAAATTTGGCTTATGCCCGTGGGGCTCACTCCTTATCCAGCCACTCGATCAAGGGATCTGGGCCACTTCGCCGTCCAGATCGGTTTCTTTTCCAGGAGGATGCCCCGGACGAACTGTGATAAACAATCCCAGTTGCCCTCATCCTCCAAGATCTTTTGGCAGACCGAAATCCACCAAAAATGCACCAAAAAATTTGTGTGGCCTTCAGGCGGGGCCCTTCCCAACGGGGGCAGCGGAAGAATGTGTGTTCCGCATCGTCGGGAACGCCCGAGCAATAAATGCAGTCTGGTGAACCGGTCTTGCCCATCCGGTTCAGGTACGACCGAGATAGCCGTGAATTGTCAAGAATTGGCCGCCGTTCCACCCATGGTTGGACGTGCTTGATAAGTCGCACAGTCCATCGTCCTCGGGTGTCGTGCTCCCAGCTGTGTTCCCACTGCTGGAAGGTTCTGGAGCGCTCTTCTGTTCTTGCCGTGTTCTTTTAATCTAGCCTTGTCTCTGATAAATTGCCTTTTTCTCTCCTGCCAAGAGCTTGACAGGGATAACTCCGGCGACCACCAGGACGGCAGGCTCGGACACTGTCCGGTAGGCAGAACACATCCCGAGCGCCGCTCGACGTTGAACCCGGGCGAGTTGCAACCTGTACTACTCTTTATCGAGAGCGTCTGCCTACACCTCTGCTCCATAAAAAAGCACGGACTGAACCGCGGACATCAATAGACGTCTTCTGTCGAATCGTGGAACCCCGACATTGGCCATCAGCCTACTAAGGTACGTGACTACCTTAGCGGCCTTGTCCGCCGTACGGAATATCTGATCCCTCCAGCTTAACTTGGTGTCCACCATAATCCCGAAGTACTTAGCAGCACGAGTTGATTGGACCACCTCCCTTCCCACTTGGAACGGAACGACGGTGACCATCCTCTTCTTCGTAAGGATCACAATCTCCGTCTTACGGAGAGCAAGCGAGATACCGTGATCGGACATCCATGTGTTGACCACACGCATGACTCGGTTCAACTTTAGTTGGGTCAGCTCAACGTTGCGTGCAACAATGAGAGCTGCGACATCATCGGCGTACCCAACCAAAGTGGTTTCCTCAGGCATCTCCGACCTCAGGAGGCTGTCATAGGCAACGTTCCAGAGATCCTGGCCGAGTATTGAATCTTGCGCGGCACCAGAAGTGACTTCCATCGTCCACGTTCCGTCCCTTGTGTCGTAAATCAGGCTTCGGGAGCGGAAATAATCCGCAACAAGATGAGTCGCAACAGATATGCAGGAACGCGAAAGGTGTTGCGAAGCGCATCCAGCATATCGACCCACCTCGCCGAGTTAAAGGCATTCTTGACATAAGCGTAAGAAGAAGCACTACTCAGCGAGAGAAATGGTTGTGGCTCTCGGCTCTCTTCACAGCTCTCTGGACTTCGGTGATAGCGTCAATCGTTGACCGTCCCTTTCTGAAGCCGTACTGACGGAGGCATAAGTACCAGGCAGCTTCCACCGCAGACGTCAGGCGGGAACGGATCAGCTTCTTGGACAGCTTCCCAGCCGTGTCCAACATGCAAAAAGGCCTGTGGGACGACGGCAGCTCGGGATCACCTTTGCCCTTGCTGATGAGTACAAGTCTGGTGGTTTTCCAGGGAGCCGGAAACACCCCTTCTACCAAACAGGCGTTGTACATATTCTCAACAAGTCAGCATTAATTGAAAATACTTTCTTTAAAGCCTCGCTGGGAATCCGTCCGGGTCAGGAGCCTTGTTGCTCTTTAGGGAGAGAACGGAGGTTTCCATCTCCTCGAATGTGAAGAGTGGAACGTCATCTAACCGTCCGAAGTCAACCGGCGTACATCCTAGGCCTAGCCTACAAATAAATACATACAAACTATGATTTTAGCTAAGACCTCAAAATAAGCAAGTAACTTAATAATAATTATGCTTATAAATTAAAGAAAAATAGATTGTAGAGCGAAAAAACAATGCAATTTAAAATCCATGATTGCAAATTAATAAAAATCAAGTAATGTAAGTATTGTAGAATTACGCTTACTTAACACTTAATGCATATTTTGTTACCTGAGACATAGGCTACAATGGCACAACACATTCTAATTAGTTGTTCAATTTAAATCTTTCTCCCAAATAGATATTAGTTGTATCCCATAAATTAGTTAATCGCATAATTCCGTACGACACCAATTCATTCCACATCAACATGCCTATCTTTTGGTAGACTATAATTTATAACTTCAATAAGTAAACATCAGTGTTGATCTATTTAATTTAACAAATATGTCTGTCAAAATATCAATTAAATTTTATTTAAAAACGTAACATAACGGCGAGCAAATATAAACAAGAAAAGGTTATGTTATGTTGTTTTCAGCATACATCGACAACTCAGCTGCGATGGGGGAAAATAAACTGATCATAGCAACTACATTAGTCAAACCATGTAGCCTAAACAACTAAAGTTCTGTCAAAAATTCCGGAAAATAAGCTTTTTTAATACTTGAAAATAATTGCTCGATTATAGTTTATTACCTAGTTTAAAATACTTAAAATCTAACCTGAGAATTTCATTGAAATCAAATTAGGAATAAAAAAGCCTTTTGGCTAGAAAATTTGCCTAAGAGAAATTTAAAGTCGGTCTAAAAGAATTTTATACTCTATGTTCCATAGAGGTAAAAAATTCAATTATTTAGATAAGGAAGAGCCAAAAGCTATAATGAAGGTGAAGAACCATTCTTGGGAATAAAATAAGCCTTAGTTTAATTCATTACAATGATTGAAACGGTTAGATTATTTCATAAAATGTCAATAAAACACATTTTTCTCCCTATGTAAAGAATTGAAGCAATCAGATGTGAGCTGTCTTCAAAATATAAGTCTTGCGTTTTCTAGGTATCCAATTTAACTATGTAGCCTGGTTCATGCCGAAACTTCCGTTTAACATGTTCAAGGTGGCATGGGAGCAATCACTCCCATACGGAACTCTAATGCCATCCATCCTGATGGGTGCGATCACTCCCAAGCTTAAGTGCATTACTCTGTGATTTAAATAGGTTATGAGCAAGAAATTTGAAACCTTGCACAGCACTGCTCAATAGTATATTGTTAGTGACCACATAAATTTCCCCTGGGCAGTGCTACTGCTACATTAGGCTTGGCAGTTTTGATAACTAGGATAGCAGTGAGGTATACGAAAAATTATTCTGTCGCGAATGTGTTAAGGAGTATTTTTAACTTGATCAGAAGATTTTTTTACTGTGAGGAACATGCAAAAGTGAAAGTATGGAAATCAAAATGAAACAGAAACACTCAACACTCAAACACTCAAAAATATATTTACATTCATACTGTAAAAAATACAGATGTATGAAAAGATGGAAAATAGCAATCTCTTTTTGAGCCTCTCTGGTGATGATTGGTGTGTGGTCAAAATTGTATAGTTTTGTAAACATCTTTTTAACAAAAATAAACAGTTTTAATTAAACTGTATATTGATTGTCATTTTCCATCTTCTATATCTATAAATGGAAGTTGGAAGGATGTAACACGAATTGTTTAATCATTCTTAAAAGGAAAAACCCACAACCATATACTTGTTTGAAAGCTCTTGACGTGAAAACTCCAGAACAATTGACATAAAATCTCCCTCTTCAACCATTTAAGAAATAGAGACCTTTCACTATTGCCGTGGCTGAAAAGTCGGGTTTTTTCTTTAGTTTTTGCAGTCTAGATGCTCAGGGGTATATCTGATCTGAAATCTGATTGAGAATCGTTAATGCGGAATTAAATTATCTACAATTGTATTTGAGGTTTTGCACCATCTTTTACCGTTTTCACACTAAATCACTTTAAATTTAGAAGTTTGGGTTTGAATGTCGAATGTAACACTAATTGTTTAAGCATTCCCAGACGTCAAAACCTCTACAACCATATACTTGATTTAATCTTGACGTGGAAACTCAACATGATAACTTGACAATAACCTTCCAACTTTCATAGGGCTCTGCCCAGACGTCTCTTAAGTTACCATTTTATTTTTACGGAAGCAACATTTTAGTGATTAACACATGATTACTAGGAATACTAATTTATAAACAGCTGATCCCATTTAAAGTGTTGAAGCAAGATTGGTACCCAATAAAAAACTTTTGGATATTACAAACTTGAGGCGAGTGATTGCAGTGAACTAGCTGATAGTGACGGCGAGTGAGCATAGCAAACAAGCTCACCTGAACTGTTCTAATTTTAAAAACTGTGGGAAGATTGGTAATTAAAAATTAAATTATATCACAAAATTTTGGGGTGTGAGCGCAGTGAACGAGTAAAATCTGACAGTGAGTGAGCCCATCAAATGATCTCACCTGAACTGTGTTCATTTAAAGAATTATGGGAAGATTGGTAATAAAAAATGAAGGATATTACTAACTTTTGTGGCGACTGAGCGTAGCGAACGAGCTCACCTGATCTGTGTTCATTTAAAGAATTATGGTAATAAAAATTTACAAAGTAAAATATAAAACAAAAGTAATAAAAAATTAAAAAAATTAAGGTAATAAAAAATAAAGGATATTACTAACTTGAGCCAAGTGAGCACAGCAAACAAGCTAAACTTGACGTCAAGTAAGCATAGCAAACGAGCTTACCTGAAGGGCAAAATAGTTCTATAGGTTGTATAATTTGAGTACCGTTGCGAAACTTGGGTAGTTTTGTATATTTTTACTGTCTGTATTTTTTGCAGTATAAGTGTAATAGTAGTTTTCATCACTAGGAGCAAAAGTGGCTCTTTTTAGTGTGCAATAGACTTTTTAAAAACGACTAAGCACTAAAAAGAAACTTTTGCTCCGAGTGATAAACAAAGTTTTTTTATCATAATGCAGAATTACACTTTTAATTGTTAAAAATATTAACTATTAAAGTGTATATTTGAGGTTATATGTTTACAAAGTAATTAATATATAGTGTTTACATTTCTGTTAATTACAAACAATGCTTTAATATAACGTTTGAATTTCTCTATTTTGCATAGGAAATAAAAAAATAACACTTAGAAAACATGTGACTTTTCAGTCCTAGAACCTAAAGAGTATTTCAGCTGATTTTTCAGTCCTAGGACAAAAAAGAAACGTTTTTGGTACTATTGAAAGAACAAATACCTCCGTTTGTTTGCAGCAGACCTGCTTACTCAGCGAATTTCCAATGGAATTTTGGTATATTTTCTATTTCCCCATAAAATCCATAGGGATGAGAGTATGTAGGTTTGCCGCCATATGGGTTTTGTTGGTAAATATAAGTTAAACCCTACCTAGTGATTGTACATACCAAATTTTATAAGGCTATGGTGTTCTTTTTATTTTCCCCATAAACCCTATAGGGGTGAGTACCTAGGTTTGCCGCCATATGGGTTTTCTTATCAAATATAAGTTAAACGCTTCCTAATGAAGGTACATACAAAATTTTATCAAGATATGTCAATAAATAAGCAAGATCGAAGGTTTTGTTGATTTCCCATAAGAATAACATGGAAAACATATTTTTTCGATTTTCTCCATAACCATTTAATTGAGGTAAAAAATTCAAAATACTAGATTGTTTTTTTTTTAAGCTCTTTTAAATGGTTTAAGTTAAAATTGTTGAATTTTCTAAATAAAAGTAAAAAAAGCCAAAAACCCATTTTTAACACTTTTGAAAACCCATAAAACCCCGTTCCCACTGTCTGATCATTCTGGTTCGCGAACTCAACCTAGTAGACGCTGGCTTACCATCCTGTACCAAATTTCATCAAAATCGGAGGTTCCCTTCAAAAGTTATAGTGTTCAAGGACACATATATTTATATATATATAAATACATATATATCAATTTGAACAAACAGTGGTTTTGGCTTCTAGGGACCTCAAAACGAAAAAGTATCATGGTCCCGGGCTTAGGTCTTACCGTGACTACTACCGTAATAGCGTATTCCCTACAGGGAAATTCGCCAAAAACAGGCTGATATCGTGCAGAATGATAAAAATATATTTTTGAGTGCTGTAGACATTTGTTTTTAATTTCTGATTGTAAACAACATGTAATTATGCTATTAAAAAAAGTGATATAGAAACATATGGATAGAAAAATGTATTTTTAAAATATATGTTGCTGGCAGAAAATTTCCTATATTTATCTATTATAAATAGCAGAAACTATTTCTATATATATCTGTAGTTTTTACAAATGTGATTTTCAGTTTTTTTCTTTACTACACAATCCAGAAACAAAAAGAGAAGACAGGAGTCCATTTATCAGATTTTAAATTGTAAAGAGGTCTTAATAACTTACATCAACATCCCTTACAAGTATGCTTTAATCAAGATTTATACTGAATTAAAAATTAAAACCACAGTTTTCAAATTAAATGTTGTACAACTTTGGTCATGAATCTCTAAACAACATTGAATTTTTGGATCCAATTTGGTTCAAAAGAGCCACAATAGTATAATTATTTATGTATACTGTATTCCAGTGCTCGATTTCTAAAAAAAGAGGTAAGGAAACTGTAAAGGAACTCGCTCACCACGGGCCCTCCCCCAGAAGATTTTTTAAAATTACTCTTGAGTTGCAGCGTTTTTAACGTACCTGAGAATATTTTTGCAGCTTTTTTAAGACACTCAAAATACAGTTTTAAAGATTTAATAAAAATCATTAAGCCTTTCGGGAGTAGGCATGTTTCATACTGACTAACTTAAAAATGTAAAATCTAGGTAAGGCCTATTTTTTCTGCAAGTTTAAAAATATCCAGGTTAAGAAGAACATCATATTGTATTAAAAACTTTTTATTGAACATCCAATATTATTTGAAAGAAAACTAAATTAACTGGGACTGGGATGAAACTAAAAATATTATTAATGTTAATTTAACAAACTGTACTTGACTTTAAGGCTTTCCCTTAGTTTCTAAAATAATTAAAATTAGAATAATTTTATTTTTATATTTATTTAATTTTTTTTAAAATTTTAGTATATTTAAAAAAAAACTTTTTAATTTTAAAATTTTTTTTAATTTTTTGAAAAAAGGTACGGGAACGCCGCTCCGCCGCGTTCCCCCTGAAATCGAGCACTGCTGTGTTTTATAGTTTAAGCTGGAACTATGAGACAACAAATTGAGCCCTTTTTCAAAAAACTCCAGAGATATTGTGGATTATTAATAAAGTCAATATGTTGTAGAACATTATTTGCTATGATATGATACTAGAAAAAGCTCATATTTTATTTCTTGCTGTACTGACTTCATAAGGACCATTAGTCGTCATTGTTGGTACACATAGTCTTCGATTAATGAAATGGATTAGTTTATTTAAAAACATTTTTTTATAAACTATTTCTAGAATGGAGCTTGGATCTCCGGTACTACTTAAAAAATGTACAATTCAGATTGAAACTCAGTTTAAGTCCTGAAGATAAAATATTGCAAACATTTTTGTAAAAAAAAAAATCTTTCTAATTTTTTGGGAGAGGAGGTAGTTGCCCTTCCACTTTATTTCTGTGACTTTAGCTTTGAAAGAACGCTTTATTAACCATCTTGGCATTTAATCTCTAACACTCAATATTAAATTGACTAAAGTAAAGATCACAATTTTTTTATGTTCAAACGAACTGCAAGTCTATATAATATCCTCTAGTTTTTATTAACAATCTTTCCTCAATACTTTAAATGAGGACAGCTGTTTGTATCATTAATATTCCTAAAGGTAATCAAATGTTCTAATACAAAAATGTTGCTTTCATAAGAATAACATGGTAATTTTGAAGACGTGTGGGGCAAAGCCATTGACTTTGTACACTACTTGAGTAGACTTCTCATAGCATAGGCGTGTTTGAAGCATATTGACGGTGGTGCGATCTCGTGCGGCGTCCATCGGAGTACACGTAACGTATAATAGATAAATTAGTATTACCACTCTTCTAAACCAAGGATGAAACATTTTATAACTGAAAGTTATGTTTATGTTTTGGTAAAATGTTTTGGCGGCACTGTAAATTCAGCTGAATAACAACAACATCGATGGCAGTGACTCTGGTGCGGCGTCCACTTAACTTCAAAATTTTTGCCTCAAACTAAATGCATTGGATGAGAGGTCTATTCACGTTAGTGTACATAGTCAATGGCAAAGCCCTATGAAGGAATTTGGATAAAAAGTATCCTATATGTTCTAATTAAAATCCATGATGTTAGCCCCTGGACTATAATGCAGACAATATAGGTGAATCTTACCTCCGTCAACAGTCCAATTTCGTCAGTATACAATTATTACACTAACATGTTTCGTTGCAAATGCAACATCATCAGAGCTTTCAAGACGTCAATTATTTAAAATAACACATAACACAACACGAACACGAACATTGACACGGCACAAACGAATAAAACTTTTGATAGCGCGCTATCAAAAGTTTTATTCGTTTGTGCCGTGTCAATGTTCGTGTTCGTGTTGTGTTATGTGTTATTTTAAATAATTGACGTCTTGAAAGCTCTGATGATGTTGCATTTGCAACGAAACATGTTAGTGTAATAATTGTATACTGACGAAATTGGACTGTTGACGGAGGTAAGATTCACCTATATTGTCTATATGTTCTTCCTGGTTCTAAGCTACCTCATTATCAATTTTCAGCCAAATTGGTTTAGCCCTTGTGGAGTTATAAATAGTGTATAATAACACAACGTTCTTTTATAAATCTCACAGTATCTAGAATATAAAATCTCTTTAATTTTATTATTTTGAAGTTTTTACATTAAGAATAATCAATGTATCGATCAGATGTTAAAAATCAGATGTTATCAAACGTCAATAATATATTGGAGTCTTCTCTTATTTACCTTAAATTACAGTGTTTACTAAATTACCTAAATATATTTGTTTTAGCAAAAAATTAGCTGTATAAAAATTTTAGTTACTAATTTAGTGGTTAAAAATTATATAGTTAGTAACAAATTTAAGAAATTGACGATTTTGAAAAGAATTGCGTGAGTTATATAGTTTTATTTTATTCACTTCAAAACTAAATAAAAAAAGTTAGGTTACCCTTATTGATGACCAGTAGTTTTAGTCACTCCAAGTATTTAATATACCCCACATTCTGAGTTTATGAGGTCAAGCCTACACATGAGTTTTGTGTAAGAGATTCGGTATTTAAATTTTACTTGTGGTAACATTTTATTTGTGTATTGGTGTGACATCAATATTAGCGAGCACATTCCATCTAATACCATCAATGTGAAACATTAATGTCCAGCACTCATCTTTCCTATTATTTAATGTGAATTTTCTATTATCTTGCATCACTACCTGAAATTGCTATTCATCAACTGTCAATTAATTGTTATTTTGTGAAACTTAGTTAAGTGTCCTATTCTCACTCTTATATCCATTTCATTGACGAGGTTTGGCTGTGTCTTTAACATTCTTTATCTCTAGAACTATTTTCATTGCATATGACTTTATAGGCCCTTTGAAATTATATCCTACCTGAAGGGCTTGATTGCAATCCCACCGATAATTCTGTGCAACTGTAGATGAAATATAATAAATGAGATGTATTATATGAGATGTATTTTGGTGCAAAACTGTGTCTCTTTGCTGGTGATGTAAATTTAATCTCAGTGGCAGACTAACGAATTTCGTTAGAAATTAATCCTTTTATTGATATTGCAAATATAGCTTATCACAATTCTTTTAAGTAAAAAGTTACTTGTTAACCTTGATACAACTAAGTGCATTCAATTCTCATTCAAACCAAACCAATCCTAACAAGAAGCCCAAATGTTTGCTAATAATACAGAAATAAACAATATTCACAGAACCAAATTCTTGGAATTGATTATAGACCACAATTTTGATTGGACTGAACAATACAATTATGTTACAAAAAAAGTATCATCAGGAATCTTCGCTCCGAGAATATTAGGTAAATTTTATGAACATGAAACATAAAAAATTTTACATTTTTCTTTAATACATTACCATAACTCTGTAGACTAAAGTTTAACCAGAAAACTGTATTGTGACTCGCATTCGAGATAGGATTTAAACAGAATTGTACTCTTGACTGGAAATTTCACGTTAGAAGGACATGAGTAAGGTTATTTCCTAAAAGTGGTGAATCTAAACCAACGGATTTGAAAACAAATTTCCCTCGAAATCTCCTTTAGTTCTGCATTGAACCCGATAGGGTAATCGCTACTATTTTACAAAATGAACAATCAAATACGTCTCGATAACAGATGATTTATCAAACAGGATCATATTTACTGTTTTGCATTAAACCTGATAAAAGTAATCGATAGCGTTTTGTGAGATGAACAACCGAATGAAAACCAGATTACTTTCCACAAAAATCATTGAAACACTAAGTTATGTTATTGATAGTTTTTTTTCTATATGAATAAAAGAATAAAAACCCCATAAATTTCAATAAAAATCGGTATGTTTAATTGGGCACTCAGGATTGAAGCCGATAAATGTAATCGAGAGTGTTGTGAAAGATATGAACGATCGGATGGAAAAATCATATTAATGCTGACTATTGAATACAATAACTCTACATTTTTGCCTGGTTCCAGTAAAAATATTTAATAATAGTATTTTTTCAATTTAAACAACCAAATGAAAAAAAAAAAAAAAAAAAAAAAAAAAAAAAAACTAAGCGATAATGAATTATAGGATTAACCTTAAGCTAGGTTTACGCGTGAGAGTTTTGAACTCTTGGAGAGATTGGCACTCTCAGGAGTTTCTCACAGAAGTGCTTACACTTCAGGCAAATTTTTCGTTTACACAAAATGTCTAAACTCGCAAGATCCAGCTTTCAGAGAGAATTAATTACTCTCAGATAGTGTTGGTGAGCTAACTCTCAGCACAGTTTACACGACACAAAAACTCTCGGAGAGTAAAAAACTCTCACGTGTAAACCTAACTTTACAGTTTTGCCTTGAACCGATAAAAATATTCTATATTATTTTTATATAAACAACAGAATAGAAAAAACCGAATCGATAATAACTGATAAATCAAATATGATTAACCCTACAGTTTTTCATTGAACTGATAAAAATATTTTATTTTTTTTTTTATAAAAGCAACCAAATGAAAAAACCAAATCGATAGTGACTGATATATCGAAGAGAATTAACCCTACAGTTTTTTATTATACTTGATAGAATTATTTGATTGTTTTTGTAATATGAACAACTGAATGAAAAACCTGATTTACCAGATGAATATTTGTAACCACACAGATGAACCAGTGTAGAATAGTGTCTTAAAAACTTAAAAAAAAATTTAGAAAAAGCACCCGGACATTGTCAAAGGCGGCCAAGAACCGGTATCATGAGGGGGTGGGGAGGAGAGGAGAGAGATAGAAATAGCGCCGCGCAGGGAGGGGAGGGGGAGAGGGTTGGGAATCCCAGGGGTAAAAGTCCAAAAGTGCATCTCTGGGGACATACATAGAAGTAACGTTTGTAGTACAGTATTTATTACATGAACTTAACAGCTATAAATTTTATGTCAATTGAAACTCAATTCAAAGAAAATTAATTTTATGTCAATTGAAAGAACACCTAAAGTAAAATGAAAAACACACTATTATTCACTATTGCTAGTAACTTAATCTAGCGAACTACGGCAGAAACATTGCATGCAAGTGTGCACTGGTGCTATCACAGAAAACTGAGTTGCTATTTAATTTGTCATACAATTTTTACTGTAAGTTTAATGCAGTTAAATAATATAAAGCGTTAAAACCCAGACGTTAATTTAGAAATGCAGAATATACCTACCATGATTATTTCTACCATAAAACAATAATGAAATTCCACTATGTCAGTGTAACATTTGCTAGTTGCATTCATCCCAAAACTTGTATTAAAAAAAATTATTCTAGTGATAATTCTTAAAGTAACTTTTTTTGTAGATCAACCAAATTTTATCTTAGGTAATGGATTCACCAGCTTTCTACTCCATTTCACCAACTCGCAACCAAAATAAAAATGATTCCGGTTTGAAGCTATCGTCTAAAATACCCCTCAAATCGAGTATTCCAACTCCATCAGGTATGTACTTTGGACAACATTAAAATAGTTATAAGATCGTTTTAAGGGAGATTATTTAGAGGTTTTATTTGTGAGGTGGAAATGAAATAGGTAGCCTACTTCTTGTCGGTAATTTATGATGTTTAGAGTTATTAAGATTTTAAAACTTATTTTTAAATTCTTAAAATTTATTTGAAAGCTCATGATATAGTGATATGACTTTAACCTCTCCCTTTTAACTTTTTATAAGGGAAAAAGGTATTTTAAGAAACAACACTTAAAAAGTTTTAATAAACACAGAATCTATAATTTTCTGAAGAACACTGTAGTGGTTTCTTAGTTCCCTCTGGAATTCAGGCAAAACTTGTTTTAATTGCGGTACGTTCTGTAGTACACAAGTTCATTTTATAAACAAATTACCTCTTGTCGGTCCTTTGTTATAAGATTGAAACTTGGTGTAAAAAAATAAGTCCCATGCCGCTACAGTTCATTGTTGTATATAGTTCAGAAGTAACAGATATTGAATGGTTGAGGCTGATGCTAAAGTCCCAGTTCCTAGGAGAAAGTGATGGCCATAAAACGAAGAACAACTGCTGAGATTGGTAAGAGTGGAGTGTATTCTTCGGGAAGAGGGGCTGTGAAATGTACGTGGGGAAGTAAGTACAACTGTGCTTACGGCTGACTGATAACAGACCTGATTGTGAAGCAACCAGAAGTAAATGTTCTTAATAGAAACCAATCGTAGTTCCCTCGGTCACCTTGAGAGTTCAGGAAAGGTACGTTTTTGAAGTAATGCAAGGTGGACTTGTGTATTTCAGAAAAAGGTTCTCTTGTTGGCCCCATGTTATTACTCCATAAGCGACTTGAGGTTCCTTTTCCTAATCTCCCTAACAAATTATTTATAGAATTTCATCCAAATGAAACAGTTACACAATGGATTGAGTCTTGTGTAGAGGAAACTATAAAGTTTTTATGAATATGCAAACAATTGAAAATTGATATTTTTTACCCAGATGAACAAAATCAGTTGTAGTGAAATATTCTTTATGCCAACGTAAGGTCCCTTTTTGATTTCATCCTCACGAATAAAAATAATGTCTAGTTTCACTGAATATTGACATATATCTGTCAACGTATATCTGACATATATAATATCTGCTAAAATGCTAATGGACTAGGTACCAATAGGCCTAGTTGGGAAACTATATTTAGTCCATGTTTAATCTTGAAATCAAATATGATTATTATGTACTTTTTGTCATAAATTCAATAAACATTTTACTGTTAAAATTTGTTGCACTTAAAAAAGTATTTTAATCTTATGTTTTAATTTATGTGACATCTGGTACAGTAGGTACTATATTAAACTCTTTTAATCTATAACCGTTAAATATATTTTATTTTGGTGGAGTCAAAAAGAAGGTACAAACCAACAAATGTTGCATTTAAATTCTAGATTTTTATGGTGGATCTGTTTGTTTATTGGTCTAGTAACAGTAGTGTGTTTTATTTCCGATAATCTTGAGGTTCAATTAATAGTTTGTTGTAGCTCCAGCCTCCAGGAGAGAAGGTAGATCAAGAAGTGCTTCGTCTTGCTATGGCCAGCTAGTTTACCCTAGCCCACTGCCATGTGCCAACTTTGAGCGGAACAAGACGAGTGTTTCATTACCTTATCCAACACATTCATCACCTAGAAAACAACCTCTTCGCCCGAAGACTGTTTCAGGTCTCAGGTATGCCAATGTCAAGGCAAAAGTTGACAATGGTTCGATACGCTTGAAAAGTCAAATTGAGCATCCGAAAATATTGAGTTCTAATAATTCAAATGAATGTCTCAGAAACAGCAAAAACTCAAATATGGATTCAACCTCTGAAGAGCCGAGATATGAAATAAAATCTCCAAAAAGTGATGAAATTGCAGAGAAGCAGGTAAATTCGTTAAATAATTTGAAAATATATTAATGTTTTCTAATTTTTATTTGTTCATAATTTCAGGAGTTCATGTACACTATTTTGTGCTTTTGAATTTTAATAAAATGATTTTTGTGCAAAGGATATATCAAACCTAATAATGTTTGTTTTTGCATATCAACCTGTGGGCATTATATTTAAATAAAACTCGAATTTAATATACATTGTTTCAAATAGCTTTTAATGATGTACAGGTTACACAATTAGTTATGACCACCTAAAATGTAAGCCATTTGTGTATACAATTCTTTATTGTTAATAAGTAAGTTCAGAGTAAAAAAGCGTATTCTGCTAAAATTTATATTTATATGTTATTGATAATATAATTTGCAATTTTTTAAAGATTTTTATAATGTATTTTAGAGACAATTATTAACAATATACAATGAGTTGAAGCGGCTTCAACCTTGTGGAGACATGCACCCACTTGAAGTTGAAATTTGTAATTTGATGGAGAAAAAGACTCTTAGTCATTTAGAAGGTCTGTCAAAAACATCCAACTCTTTTGTGAATGAATGTAAGTATTAATAAAATCATGATTTATAATACCCTAATAGTGTAATAAATTGGCTGATTAAAAAAATATTAAAATAAATTTGATATAACTTAATTTTTAAAATGTTCCAAACCATTTCCAATTTCATTTTCTGGCTCAGAGCTTTGTCTTTCTTTTCTTTGTTGTGTTTATTTGAAATCAATTACTCCAATCATAAGTGACTGCCAGGGCTAGCTCAATAGTTTTGGGTTTGGGTGCATTAAGCAAAAGTATTGCACTGCGCCCCTTCCTCCCAATACAGTTTAACTGCCACCTAATAAGACAATTTGAGAAATAAAATTTAGTTTATTTACTAATGAATTGTAAATTATCAAAAGTAGCAGTTAACTTCAAAGAAAACAAATTACTGTTTTTATAACACTAGTTGCCATGCTTTGTGGGCATGTGATCTAAATTTAAAAAATTAGGCAGTTTAATATTGAAAGTTAAATTTGTGATTGTTTCTAGTATGCTTTGTTACCAGTAAATTGCTTTGAAGATCAGAGCTATTAAAAAACATCTTTTGGACTTGGATAAAAGAAGGGTCTAGGTCAGTATTTTATAATGAACTGACTATTGCGTATCTTTTTTGAAGGTACCCCAGAATTTCTGTCTACATTTGAAAAACAGATGCAGCAAGTCACTGAGTCTTGGCTCAAACTCATTAATGATATAATCTCAACAAAATCGACTGTTGGCAAGACTGTGATGGCCCGCCTGTCTCTGCCGGACCCCTCACTGGACCTGCATGACGAGATCGCCAGATTCCTCACCAGTCTGCCGACAGAAGGTAAATCTACTAGATCTAGCAAGTTTGCTTTTAAGGTTTTGACAGAGGTTTTGAGCCTTTAGCACTTAAAAGAAAAAAGAAAACACTTTTTTTTTAAGAATATGGATTTGACTTTTGTTGACATTTTACATTTAACTCAACCAACTTTTCCTACTTTTGGTTCTGTTTTTCTCCACTTTTCTTCTTCTACCAATTGCAAATTGCTCTCTCGCGTTTAACTTGGTTTTGGATAGAAGTTACAGAAATTGCCCTTTTGCTACATGTAAGTTCATACTTCTTACAATGAATACAAAACATGAAGAAGGTCACTCTTTATGGACGAAATATAATAAAAAGTCTGAAGTAGTATGGCATTTCACCTTGAAAGGGCGGGTGAGACAGCTAACTATATACCAAGTGTAAAAAAAGTCCGTCCCCTCCTCTTTAATTTTTTTTAATTTGTTGAGATAAACAAATATCATTTGGGATGTGATAGTAACATAACACAAAGTACTTTTTTACGTTATCAAACATTTTTAGTCATGTTAGGGGGACGGCCCACCAGGAGTCGGAACAAAATCTTAAATGTAATCATAGGTTGATATGTACATCAAATTAAAGGCTTCACTTAGCAGATTGTAATGCTGCAAACTAGACTTAAAATGGATGACCCGGATAGAAATGGTAGGCGTTCAAAGTTTCCATTAAAATCATATGGGTAAAACTTAAAAATGCAATAACTTTCTTAATACTCAACCTTTTGACGTCAGGTTTGTGCCTATTTACTCCAAATTCAAAGACATTTAAAATGATGTATGATGTGACAGAGGCTAATGAAGTTTCAATTCAAACATCCTCTATCGGACGTCCCCCAATGAAGTCTTACAGAAATATGCTTTACATTATCTAGATAGGGTTTAACTTGTACTTCCTATCAAAACCCATATGGTGGCACACCTACATACTCACCCCCATGAAGTTTATGGGGAAATTAAAAAATTGCCAGAGATTGATACAATTTTGTGTTTACATTCAGCCAATTATTGATTAACACTTTTGTTGCTAAGGACGTCTTAAGACGTCCAAGATCCACTCGCGGTTAGCGCAGGACGTCCTAGGACGTCCTCATGTAAGGTTAAGTTTATGGAGCCAGTATATTCTGCGCTTTCCTCGTAGGGAGTTGAAACTACGTCAGCCCTCGGGGGACCTATCTGAACTTTTCTGAATTTTTTCATCGTATCTGAACTTCAATTACCATAAGGAATGTAAATTGACAGTTAAATTATTTAGCCATATAGCAGTGCTTAAATAGACTTTTAGCAATCAATGTGTTAACTTAGATTTTCTAACAACAACAAATGGCAGCAAACCTACATACTCGATCCTATGGTGTTTTTATGGGGAAAGTAAACAATCTGAAATTTCATTGGAAATTCGCTGAGTACGCAGGTCTGCTGCGACGGGGGTATTTTATTGTTTTTTAATCATTGCTACTTCTCAAACAGTTGATTTTAAATTCCCAATACATGGAGCTAAGCAAACAGTGTGTCTGTGACTCATAACAGATAGGGAAGGGAACTTGAACAGATATCCTATAGAAAGATGGGTTTTAAATTAAAGTATTCTTATTAATATAAACTATGAACACTAAGGTTTTAAATGTTAATGGCGAGGTCGTGCCACAAAATATCTTTTACATCAGAGGAGATGGTGCGTGTTTATTAGCTTCACTCTTATTTATAATTCATGTTACACATACATTCACACACCAACCGTGCGCGAAGCAATTGTTGAACATGTGAGGAACTGGGACTACTTTTCAGTCTTATCCCACGACAGTGACGAAAATAATTAATTCCAGGGAATACAGTACTACGATCTATGAAATGTCTAAGCCGTTTACGGTGGTTTGTGTGAGCTGGTTGTGGCTTCACAATTATTCCCATTTGTTTTTGAGGTTTATGGAATGGTGAATTTACCAAGTTAGGTGATGAACATAATTCCGTGAAAAGACTCAGATTTACACAATCCCTGTCTAGCTGGCACTTCAATGTTTTAGAGCCACAAAAAGAGCCTGTTTCTCCCAATTGTCAGCCGATCCCGGAATCTCAATAAAATACATAAAGGCGAAAACGGCATAGCAGGTGCACAGATAAAGGGAAAAGCAGATGAAGAACGCAAGCAAAAAGTATGTACAAACTCATACTGAAAGATATTCGTAAAAGATTCAATGGATGGTGAAAAATCTATCAGCAATGACATAATCCGAAAATAGACTATTGAGGGGATAGCTCGGTGGCGATAGGTACCATGAAGTTCAAATGTATGTACTGCGAGGCCTTAAAATGGAAAGAAGAAACACTGGGCATGTGCTGCAATGGTGGTAAAGTGCAGCTTCTACCTTTGCAGCACCTATACCTGAACCTTAATGCAGTCAGGTCATGGGCAACCACCCTGAGCATACACACTTTATGGACTAGGTGAGACATTATAATAGCAGCTTTATTATTTGGACCAAAACAGGTTGTAGCCGAAGGATATAATCCCACCTTCAAAGTACAAGGTCAGGTGTACCATTTAATAGGAAGCATATTTCCAAACGATCAACAAACTCCCCATGTTTCTACAATGAAAGGGATACCAAATTAAGATGTGTAATCTTCCCAGGAATAAAACGGAATTGAAATAATTTATTATTTGCTTATTGTGATTTATTTTTACGATAATCTGGCACTTGAACACTAATTCATTTAAAATGTCAACCAATTTGAAAGTTTCCATAGCAAAGCACTAGTATTCCGCTATTTTATTATATTTTATGGTTTTTAGTTTTTACTGACTTGCCATAATGCTAAAATGCCTTAAATTCAAGGTAGTTGAAAAATCTCAGAAACAGTTAGCATAATTTAATGAAAAATTTACTATGCAGTTGGAAAACTAAAATTATTTACTCTAATATGAGTAAAGTGTATCAAATTGTAATTTTCTACTTATGTTATTGAAATCAATCAAAATTTAATACAGCATGTACTGCAAAATTTTCAACAGGTATGTAAATCCATCGTATACAGTTATAATAAACAAAGGGTAGATGGATTTTAAACTCACCCACTGATGGGTCGGCCTCTTTCGTCAGACTGAGGGTGGATGGAGACAATAAACCTCATCAATATCATCCCTGCTGAGCAAAGAATTGGAGTCTGGAAATTACATAATTATTATTATTAATTTTCAATAATATGTAGGATTACACATTGGCTAGAACGATTTGTTTTATAACCCGAACAATAGTACAGATGGCTCGGTGTATCTGTGCTCATGGTTTTTGTTGAGTATATTGTAAAATTGATTTTATTCGCGTTTCGTCTCAGATTAAAAACATTATTTTTGGATCTTGATGGCGGCATAGTAACAACAGACTGATGTTTTTAGAAAAGTAACCGCATGCCGTCTCTCGTCGATCCTCTTATCTCGAAAGCCATGAGCACAGATACACCTAGCCATCTGTAATACCAGGCAATAGACCCTGCTTTGCTTTGATAAAGTAGTTACTGAAATGTTCATTAATTAAAAAAGATAAAATTTTGTGATTAAAATCTAAACTGATTAATTTGCTGGGAAATAGGAGTGATTTAAGTCCATATAACCATCAAAACAAATACACATGATTACAAGAGATAGTGATTTTATTCACCAATTTAAATACTAGTTTTACATTTACCATTAGAGCTATAGGAAAAATAATAAGCATTATTCTCCATAACAATTCAAAATTAATATAGAAATTTTTATTTCAATAACCTTTAATTTACGATTTTAAAATTCAGCAAAAAAATAAGTCAGTACCATATTCCCACATACCGTAACTCCAAGAATTTTCAAGAGCCATATTAAAATCTAAAAAAAGTTATTTTCATAATAATTGTAAAATTTATTATTTAAGCACTTTTAAGGTCGCGTATTTAATTTTAAGTACTTTCAAGGACCATAAGACTCTTTTAGTTACCTGTGTGCAGAAGTAGACATTGTAGTAGCTGATAGGCAAGACGTCGCTATTGAACCCAAAGCCGAATCCAAAGCTCTCCACATTGACAGCCAATGCGAATTTTACCATTCACACAGTCCAATCTCACCTTCTCTGCTTCGGCTCGTCACGTTATTCCATAAAAAATTTGGACGTCCACCTCAAATGATATCCCCTTGACAACAGCTTCTTCTAATGAGATATTGTTCTAGTGAACTGCTGCTGCCAGGGGGGTTCCTTCCTCTTTAATCTCCAAAGATCTCACTGCTCCAAATCTGTTCAATCATATCAGATTGAAAATTTTCAAACTTTTTTTTAGATTCATTTAAAAAGGTGTTTTTTATTCCTTCGAAATCAATGATTAACATTACAATTGTTAGGAGAAATAGTGGGATGAATTTCGCAAGTTTGTCAGCTGTGTTAATGAAGAAATTTTTTATTTTCCATCGCAATGTTCTAGGTTCATGGTTTTCAGGATAGTTCGCCTCAAGATCCATTTTGCGAATTGTTTAGTTGAAATTGATTGAAATGTTTTAATCGTTGCTATGGATATGGATGAGCAAAAAACCTTTGTTCTTACAATATAATAAACACTAACTGACTTACCCGTGCTTCGCAACGGTACTCATATTAATTGCAATGTCTACCCGAGGAATTTTTGTCCTCGAGGTGAGCTCGTTCGCTGTGCTCACTTGCCCTCAGGTTCAGCTCTTTCACTGCGCCCACTTGTTAGGTTCAGGTCGTTCACTACGCTCACTCGAGCCTATTATCCTTCAGTTTTTATTTAGCAATCTTCCCTCAATAACGTAAATTAAGGAACCAGTTTTCATCTTTAAAGTGATTTAGTGTAAAAACGGTAAAATATAGAGCAAAACATAAAAACAAAAGTTTTAGTTAATTTAATTCCCACAAACAATTTTCTACTGTATCAGATTTCAGACCAGATATACTCTTGAGGCCCTAGATTGTAAAAACTATAGAGAAAGCCACCACAGCAATTATTTTTAAAGGTCTCTATTTTTTTAATGTTTGAAAATGGTCAGGGGCGACTCGTGGGTTTTTTTGCGCCTGTGCAAAGACCAAAATTGTCGTTAAATGCTCCATCCCATCACCACCCTATCCATGAACCCCTCCCCCCCAACCAACCCCCAGACTTTACTTTGTTTTGAGAAACTCATGTTAGATTGGGTAGAGATCGCCCAACAGTCAAAATTTGACCAAAATATCAGTTATATCTGGACCCAGGCCTGTGGTTTGTGTGTGACGCGCTATGGGCCCGAGAAATATTTGTGCTCCCCCATTGATATGAATTGCCAAATAAAAATACCCTAATACCATAGGCATTTGACAACTTGACACATGCATTCATAAATTAACAATGACAGAACTAATTTTATTGTGTTCAATCGTTATTAAAGAGTACCCGCATTGTTTAGTAAAATTTAATCAAAATGTAAGTTTTACTTACATTCATACTTATTACCAAGGACAATTTTTTCAAGTTAAATTCAGATTAGACTAAAAAAAATCTTGCGTATGGGACCAAACGAACTGACAAAGAACGACAACATTGCCAAAGATCAGCAACACGAAGGATCAGCCAATGACATTGATGAGTCATGAGTGAGACTAAGAATGTGGAGTATTCCATTGGCGCACAATTTAAAATCTTTATTTTAACTTAAGCCCCCAACAAACCTAAAATCTATTGCGCCCCGGGCCCATTTATGAAACAGAATTATTTTATAACTAAAACATCCGTGCTCTGGTTTTGCTAGCATTTATTATTTACAACAACTGTTAAAATATAAAGATTCAATCACTTACTGTTCTTTCATAAAATTAACTCTGGAATATTAAAAGCCAACAAGGTGAAGCAGTGAGGGCCAATGTAAATTATAATGGGTTTTCGCTCATCTGCTGTACACTATCTTTCTAACGGTAAGCGTGGATTTCTCATACAAAGCATACAAGCTGAGGAAAAAGGAGGAACATTTTAAAAATAAATTAATAATAAAGTACGTGGGTTAAATAAATAATAATATAAGTAAGTGGGTATTCGAGCATTTCTGCATTTGCTCGGTAAGACGAGCTAATTCGCTCTGCCCACTCTCCTGTCCATAGGGTGTTGCACTGTGGTTTAAATTTAATAAACCACTTGTTAAAAAATCTAAAATATTAGTTTTCCCTACAGTTATCAGCTAATTTTTGTTCAATTTAGTAGCCACGACAAATTTTAATATGGATAACATGGGAAATTTTAAGGGTTCTAGGACGAAAACCATTTGGTTTCCAGCCATGGGACCAACTCCAATCAATTCCTCATGGCCAAAGCCCCGTATTGAAAAAAAATTCCTTGGATGGGGAAAAACTTTGCCTGTTCAAACAGTACTTGTTCTAGAGTATATGTAAGATAAGATAAATAACTTGAGTATAAATGTGTACAATATTGGCAAAACCCATAGATAGTTAACACAACAACTTAAACATATGACATTAGAAAACATAAAGAACAATAATTCTTAAACATATAAGAAATCAAATTGTTTTTTCCAGGAGATCCGTTGCATGAGAAGCTGCGCAAGATCGAGGAGGAGCAGATGCGAGTGATGACTGTGGTGATGCACAATGTGGTGGCGCTGACCAAGGAACACGCAGACCTGCGCGACGAGAATACTCGGCTGCAGAAGACGCAGGATGAGATCAACTTCCAGCAGAATGAGCAGATGGCGATCCTAGCGCAGGAGAATAAGGAGCTGGACCGCAAGTACGCGCTCGCTGTCGAGAAGTACAACGTGGAGAAGGCAAAAGCTGGCCAGCAGGAGAAGAACCTGGTAGAGGCGGTTGACTTGTAGTGTTTAGTAAATAGGTGTAAGAGAAATAAAAACAAAGATGGGGAGGGCTTATCATATGGATGTGACCTTGGACGACAAGATGTTAAAATTTTAATTTTATATACATACCGTTATCATCAATAATAATTTAAAAAATAACATTACCATAGGTTGAGAATACTTTGAAGTAATATTCTGAAACTACGATACAGTACAGTCTTGATAATGTGACAAATTTGGGACCGGACCCTTTCAGATAGAGGGTCATTTGGATTACTGGAAGTGCTAAATAACCTCTCAGGAAAGGGTCAAACAAGGTAAAAACTATTTAAAATGGGTTACAAACAACAAACTACTTTAATACCAACATTTATATGGTAAATTAAAATAGAAACATAATTTAAATCTTGAAAATGTATTACAAGTACACTTTTTACAAAATTAAAAAAAAATGCACTGATGAGAGATATTGCTGCTGAGGCATTGTCGTATTATAGAATGTGTCAGGCTAAAGAATTTGGATTATTGAGAGGCTACTTTATTACTTAATACAGGATTATTGCATAGAAATAGACAATCACTTTCCAAAACCATAAAAACCCTCTAATAGGTTTAATGCTTTATAAAAGTAAATTTATCGTCCGAGTCTTTTTTGCAGTGGATAAAACACACAAGGTGGAAAAAAGTCTGGAAACCATGTAATATCGTTGGAAGTATTTATAGTCTGGGGCAATAGAACAGGCGTGTAAATGTCAAATCTTTTAATAAGCCAGCTGATTTTTCCTCATTTAACTACTTGTTGATTAGCTTTACAATCATCCACCTGTTCTATTGCCCGCGACACAATTAATAAAATTAAAACTTTGCAAATTGATTTTGAGTGAAAGTCTACTTCCTAAAGTACTTATTAACCTTGGACCGCCAAGTGAGGACGGTCCACAAGGAGTCAGAAGAAAATATTAAATGCAAGCATAGGACAATATGTACATCAATTTAAAGGTCTCTAAAAATAGAGAGCAATGCTGCAAACCCGATCTCACAAGGATGACCGAGTCAAAAATGGCAGGTAATCAAACTTTGCATTAAAATCATATTGCTGAAAACAAAAAATGCAATTCCCGATACACTCGATCTTTTGGGAAAAACTTCATTGGAATACATCATGTGATACATAATTTTGCATAAAAAGGGCTTTGCATTCTGAGCAATTTGCCACAAATCTGACCTCAATAAATCGAGTGTATCACAAAGTAAGAAAGTATTGATTTTTTTTTTCTTTAGTAGTATGATTTTAAGTCAAATGTCAAGTTGATCGAATGCCATTTTTGACTCGTTCATCCTTTTAAGGCCGGGTTTGTTGCATTGTTCTTTATTCTATGAGACCTTTAATTGTATGTACATATTGACCTATGATTAAATTCAATATTTTCTTCTGACTCCTTGTCGATCCTCCCCCCCCCCCCCCCCTTGGAGGTACAAGGACAATAAATACTTAAGGAAGTAGAATTTATCACTCAAAATCAATTTGCAAGGTTTTAGTTTTATTATTTAAATACTTCCAAAAATATTATATTGTTTCCAGACTTTTTTCAACCCTGTATTACTGGAAATTAATGACCTGGAATTGTTGTGCGGTGGCAGCACACTGTGAGGTGTGCTTCACACTAAAAACCTAAACAGATGTCTCAATCCTTAAAAGTTTAAACAGCCAGTACGCCTAAGCAAAGGAATACTCAAATAAAAAAGTGCCTTCTAGGATTACACGGGTCTGTAGAGGTTTTGGGGGATAAAGGTCGGATGAGATCAACTGTAGGGAGCCCCTCACTGTTCCTTTGGGAAACACGCACAAAGAGTTTCCCCAACGCAAAAAAAAAAAAAAACTTGACAAATAAGTTCTGTGAAATTAAACTTTCTCAGTGTAATAGGCTTGAAAACGTATGAAAACCATATGGTGACTATACAAGCCTGAACTGGCTCTTATACTCTGTTAAATTTGATTTAACATCAAATCCTGTCTTTCACCAATAGTATGGGCTTAACCCATACGGTACTTAGATGATGCTTGGAAGTCTCCAAGCAGTTTTTATAATGGCTTATCATTCCTCAGTTCAGTAAACAGGAAATTTTAGTACTGAATGATGTACGGTAATAGATTAGGAACAATATCTTTATTTTCATAGCAGGGCTTGAACTACGAATCATCGCCTAGTTTACCACCAAATCATTAAGGGTAGGAGATTTTTTCAAAATTTAGTTCTTGTTTAATTTTATTATTTTCAATTTCTATTTTATCATCATCTTTGTCTGTCTTTGTAGATTTCCGTTCACAAGGAAATGCTTGAAATAAAGAAACTTTTGAAATACAATGAAGGGAGATGTAATGATATAGAGTTAAGAACCAAGAAAGCTGATGCAGGGAAGCGAACTTTAGAGGTAGCCCTGAGAAACATGGAGCTTGCGTTGGAGAAGGAAGGGAAACAGCACAGAGAATTGTTTGATAAATACAGCCACTCAGGAGAGATGATAAACAAACTGTAAGTAGTAAACAAGACTAGCATTTGAAAATATGACCCTCCTCTCTTCTCTGTTTATAAGTCTTTAATGAGAGATTGTTATAGACATTTTTTACAGTGTTTCTTTTGGGAACTGGAACTGTTATCTGATGCCCTTCAGGTAAAATTTATTAATTACTAACAATATAAGAATAACATGGGACATGTGGATGTAAACCGTAACTAATAAAATATGTGTTTTACTGAAGTATTAGTTCAGTGTTATATGTTAAACTGAAGTTGCAGTTACGATAGTTAAAGAGTTATTTTTTTCAATTATCATAAAGTCCTTTTACATAATAAATGGACAAATAGTAAAATTTTGTCGAGTACACAAAAAAAATTTATTGATCACAAACTAAAAAAAAAAATATTAACCAACATATGGTTTGGATTTATAATTTTAAGATTAAATCCACCAATTGATTACAGGAAATATGAACTTGAAGGAAATAGGTGTGTCACTGCATCTCTAGAAGAAACAAATAGAGATTTACAAACGGAACTAAAAAATGTTAAGGCGTCATTGGAGGAAAATGAGCAAAAAAGGTATAAAATCCTATCATGTAAAGTCTCTACCCATATAAAGTAGCACATATAACATAATTTATTCATGTTATTTTTAATTATATGGTTTATCTCCTTAGTATTTTTCATTTTGAATAAATTTTATAAACAGTAAATTTAATTAGAATTTAAAAAATAAAACAATTATTACGTGCAATTGCATAAACGCAACCGCAAAGGTTATTAATTACAATGCATCGACATGGTTCATATAACTATTGATAATTATGTTTTTCATTGATCAACAGGTAAACACTATCTATATTCTTAAAAGGTTTCTTTTCCGCTTCCTTTACTTCAGTTTTTTAAAGTCTTTGTTTACAAAGGCTAACTAACTATTTTTATAAATCTACCATGTTTTTTATGAAATGATGTTAACGATTTTGGGTCATTGGAAAAAGCTTGGGGAAAAGTTGGTTCTTATTTCTAAGTAAATTGGTTGGTATCCACACAAACGGAATGACCTAAAAAGACCTTAAAATTCGTTATTTCCCCATTTGATTTTCACTGATGTAGAAATTTATTGATTTTCGAGATTAACAGCTGATAATAGCAAATACAGTACACCATCAAGAGTATTTATACTGTATGAGTAGGCAAACATGTTTCTTTTCCTCCTTTTTTTCTCAGCTTGTGAAGGATCGTAGGAAAAAACTGCGCATACTGTTAGAAATGTAGATGAGCAGAATTCCACCATTGACTATGTACACTAACGTGAATAGACCTCTCATCCAATGCATTTAGTTTGAGGCAAAAATTTGGAAGTTTGGTGGACGCCGCACCAGAGTCGCTGCAATCGATGTTGTTATTATTCAGCTGAATTTACAGTGCTGCCAAAACATTTAACCAAAACATAAACATAATTTTCAGTTATAAAATGTTTCATCCTTGGTTTAGAAGAGTGGTAATACTGATTTATCCATAATATGTTACGTGTACTTCGATGGACGCCGCACGAGATCGCATCACCGTCAATATGCTTCACACATGCCTATGCTATGAGAAGTCTACTCACGTAGTGTACAAAGTCAATGATTCCACTATAATTCACATTGGAAATCAGGGCCCTACTGGCTTTCAAAGTTTCAACGTTAATATTATGGGAGGAGGATAGTTGATTGAATCATTAGTTGTAATAACAAATGCTATCAAATCAGGAGGAACAGATGTTTTGGTTATAAAACATTTTAAAACTACAGTAATTGGCTCAAGAAAAACTGTTTTGTTTTGTCGAATCTCGACTAGTGGGCAGTCCCTAGTCTATTTAACATAACTAAGATTTTATGTTAAACCATGGAGGATACACTGGTTAACAAATTGCATCAATAGAGTTGAAACAATAAAATGTATATGTATTATGTAGAATATATTTATTAATCTTAAACTCTGAAACAATCACTGATTGTATAGCAACATTTTTTTTATGTCAAAAGATTTTTTATTTTTTGGTTGAATATGGGGTTTTTGCCACAGAAAATCGATCGGAAATGGTCCCATGGTTTGGAAAAATCTAGATTTTGTCCTACAGCCCCTCAAAGTTGCCATGAATATAAAGATTTTTTGAAACTCCAAAATTGAACAATCAGCTTATAAACAAATTGAACAAAAATCAGCTGAAAACTGTAGAAATGAAAGAACGTGTTCATCTTTAAGATGTGGTTCAAAATTTTCACCCCAAACAGTAGCAACATTTAGGGTGCTGTTTGTAGGTACCTTTAGGGGTACCTGTCTTAAAAAGTATGAGGGTGAGTGAGCGGAACGAACGAGCTCTGTCTGTAAGATTCTTAAATAAAGATAATCCAAATCATGAACAACAAGCATGTATTTCCACTAGCCATAACCTGACAAACTGTTGTTGTTTACTACATATGTGTAATATTTACTGTTATTGTTTAAATCATATGTTTAATATATTATTAACATATAACACATCTTCCTCCTTGCAGAAATAACAGAAAAAGGAGTAAAACATAAAGTAAAATCCAAAAACATAAAACTGAAAGTTAACAAACAAATATTTTACTGAGCTGATGTTGATTGTTTGACATGACGACGATTTCTTCTAAACAACGTTCCATCTTCCCCTTCCACCCAGTAGCTTCGTGGTGTAGATGCCTTCTTAACAACTTTTCCTTGTTCCCATCTTCTGTTATTCATATACACTACTTTCTCTCCATCCTTCAAACTCTGCAGGTCTTTGGCCGATCGATTATAGTACTTTTTCTGAAGGTTCTGCCTTGTCTTCAAACGGTCTTCTATGTCTTCATTCACGGCTGGCTTTAGTAGCTCCCTAGTTATCGGGATGGTTGTTTTGCATCTACTTACAATTGAGCTGTCGACGGTTTACAGTAAGTAATAATTCTTACATTAAAACCACAGCTCAGGGGCTAAAACAATGGATTTTAATTTGCATCTGCGTTGAAACATAAGCTGGGCAGGAGAGTATCCCAAATGTTTTACAGTGGAACCTCGATATATCGAACCTGAAGGGGAATGAAAAAACTTCGTAATATCAAGGTCTTCTATGTACTGAGGTTCGTTATATCAATTACTTTTTACAAACTTCGATATACTGAGGTTCACGACCAACTCTTAATCTACTTATTTCCAATAGGCCTAGCAACTGAGGGATAAATACGGGTTTTACTGTGATTACATAACCAACAATTTGTTATTACACAAAATAATATAACAGTTCATTGTAACATTATAAGTTGTTTATGAACCCTTTTTTTATCACGAGCTGATCAGGACAAAGACTATAAATGGTGACGCAAAAAACTAAACAATACTGCAAACACACAAAATTTATTTAAAACATTGATTGTTATTAGAAGAAGTTTGTACTCTTATACATGCAGTAACCATAGGGTTGTATAATTAATTAGTACTCACAAGAAAAATGTAGGGAATATGCATTTAAATAAAATGCTTACGGCTACTTATCGGACACTTAGGATAATTAATGGAACAACACTAACACAGTAAATTAACTGCAAATGCCGTAAACAAGAACAGCGCTGCGAACACAAAGCCCGGCAAAAGGCAACGTCTGTAGTGTGACAGGTTGCAACGTGAAAGAAAAAGGATGAGGTCAATGATTAAACTTATTGTTCTTCTTTTAACTTCGATATGTTAAGGTTTTTCAGTCAAAACTTCGATATGTAGAGGTGGTTCAGTCGTGCATCAGCCCTTCAAAAGTTCGTTATATTGAGGTTATCCTCGCTAATATGTCGATATATAGAGGTAGAAATAACATTAGATTGATAGGCAGGTTCAAGGGGAATGAGAAAACTTCGTTACATCGAGGATTTCGATATATTGAGGTTCGATATATCAAGGTTCCACTGTACAGGCATGTTTCTGTGCTCTAGCAATGCCAATGTTAAATCCTTACGATTGTTTTCAGTTTTTCTCATCAACTGTTTTGCCATTCCAACCCCTCTCTCGGCAAGGCCATTCGACTGGGGATAACCTGGACTGCGTGTAACAATCTCAAAATTCCAATCACGGGAAAACTCTCTCATCTGGGCGCTATTATAGGGACATTATCTGCTACCATCACATCTGGAGGTCCGAACCTGCTAAAAACTTCCTTGCACGCTGAAATAACAGATGTAGCTGACTTGTTCTGAATTCTTATGACATCCAACCAGTTAGAGTAAGCGTTCATTATCACTAAGAAAACTTTGCCTCCGTAAGTGAACATATCAGATCCAACGCGCTCCCATGGTCTGGTAGGTACAGGATAAGGCAATAAGGTTTCCTTAGAACTGCTTCGTGAAAATATTTCACATGTCCTACATTTTGCAACAAAATTCTCAATGTCTGTTGACATTCGTGGCCAGTATAATAGCTGACGTGCTCTAGCTTTGCATTTTTCCATTCCTCCATGGGCAGCATGAATCCGCTCTAGCTTGTCTTGTCGCAGCTGCCTCGGTACAATCAATTTATGATTCATGAAGAGCAGACCATCTTCCTCTGAGATCGTATTTCTTTGGTTCCAGTAGTGTCTAACAGCCTCCGTCACATCGTGCTTTTTGTCTGGCCAACCATCTAGACAATATGCCTTCACCATTGCAGTATCGGGATCCTCTTCAGTGCAACGCTGAAAAACTTTCTTTTTCTCTACAGTCATTGGTAAAGAACTAGATAGGCTATGAACCTGAAAGTCCAACGATGGAGAAGTTTTGTTACAAGTCAGAGCAGCCCTGGATAGCGTGTCAGCAATAAACTGATTACTTCCAGGCAGATACTTTATTTCCAGATCATAGTTCATACACCTCATTCTCATTTTCTGCAACCTACCTGGTACTCTTTGCAAATCCTGTTGAAAAATATTTACAAGAGGCTTGTGGTCTGTTAGTACTGTCACCTTGTAACCGTAAATGAACCTGTGAAACTTTTCCACCGCGAAGACTATGGCCAAGGTTTCCTTTTCAATTTGCGAATACCTTTTCTCTGTATCCGTCAGTGAGCGTGACATGAAGGCCACCGGTCGTCCTTCCTGGAGCAAACAACATCCTAAGCCATCCTGGGAAGCATCTGTTTGTATCTCAATCGGTTTCCTGTAATCAAAGTATGTCAATACCTGTTTGCTTGAAATGATGTCCTTTATAACGGTCAGGGCAGCTTCATGTTCGGTTGTCCACAAAAAGTCCACGTTTTTCCTAGTTAAATATCTGAGTGGCGCCGATATGTTTGCCAAATTGGGAATAAACCTAGACAAGTACTTCAGCATTCCTAACAACCTCATTACTCCCTTCTTGTCTGTTGGCGCTGCCATCTCTGCGATTGCTCTTACATAATCTGGGTCCGGTCGAATCCCTGTTGCCGATACTATATGTCCTAAGTATTTCACTTCGCTTTTCCTAAACTGCATCTTGGCTAAATTGAACTTGATACCATATTTGATAGCTCTGTCAAACACTCTCTGCAAGTTTTCATCATGTTCCTCAACTGTTGCTCCACCAATAATAATGTCATCGTGCACAATGTTGACTCCCTTTAGATCTCCAAAGCATTTGTAGTTATATTTCTGGCATATTTCTGGTCCTGAACAGATTCCGAAAGGGAATCTACAGAACTGATATCTACCAAACGGGGTGCTAACTGTACATAGTTCACAGCTATCTTCATCCAATACAATTTGAAAAAACCCGTCTTTCAGGTCTAAGACCGTGAAATATTTGTAACCGCTCAATGTCACGAGCATATCATCCGGATGTGGCATCAAATAATGTTCTCTCATAACCACCTTGTTCAAGGGCATTGGATCTATGCAGACTCTCAAAGATTTGTCAGGCTTTTCAACAATTACTAGGTTATTAACCCAAGCTGTGGGCCTGTCGACTCTCCGAATCACGCCCGACTCTTCAAGCTGATCCAGTTTTTCCTTAAGTCTGTTCATCATGCTATATGGTACTCTTCTAGACTGCTGTACTTGTGGAACAGCTCCTTCTTTGAGTTGTATGTGGTGGGTAGTAGGAAAAGTTCCCAGTCCTTCAAAAACTGTCTTGTAGCAACCTAAAATCTCTTTCTTATCACTAAAACATGCCTTTAATTGCGACACTTTTTTTATGAGTCCCAAAGTAACACAGTCCCTCAATCCCAGAATTGGTAGTTCATGTTCAACATTAACCACAACAAAATCCACATCAACTGTCGTTCCAGCTTTGATCTTGCACGGTAACACAATGTGTCCTACTGGCTTGATCTTGAAATTTTCATCCCCCCATGCTGAAAGTACAAAATCGCTGTGTTTTATATGAGTAACATTCATTTTCTTCAGGTAACTTACAGGTAAAATACTCACTTCAGCTCCTGTATCCAACTTGAACTTTATTATTTTGCCACCAACATTCACATTTTCTGTCCATGACTTATCATTTTGTCCATTTACTCCACCAATATTTACTGTGAGAGAACAGAGAACCCAAACTTACGTCATTTTCCTCTTCATTTGTGATGGCGTGAGTATTTCTAATCTTATTCTGACAAACACGCGCAAAATGATTCTTTCCTTCACACTTTGAACATATTTTCCCATATGCAGGACATCTGCCTTTAAGATGTTTGTAGCCACAAAAGTTACACTCAATTTTCTGTCTTTCAGTTTCTTTACCATGCAAGTTAGAATCTGTTTTTCGTTTACTACTAACAACATTTACATTGCAGGAATCCTTAACCACCGAATGCTCGAATTTAATTTTATCATGCTCATCAATCGCCTTACATTGGATCTTACTCGTTTCTACAATCGAACAAAATTCTATTGCTTTTTCTAAGTCTAGTTTTTTGTCACGTAGCAGTCGCTCCTGAGTGCTTTTTTCTCTTATACCTAGGACTATTCTATCTCGTATCATGTTGTCGATTTTCTTAAATTCACACGATTTAACAGCCAACTTTAACTGTTTAACAAATTGACTAAGTTCTTGTCCCTCCTCTTGCTTTAGGCCTATGTTATAAAACTTAAAACGCTCAAAAACAACATTCTTCTTGGGACAACAGTACGACTCAAACTTCTGTAGTACGCAATCAAATTTATCCTTTTCATCGTCTTCAAAAGTAAACATGTTAATCATCCAGTCCTTCCTCGCCTACCAAATTTAGAAGATGCGCAATCTTTATTTGGTCCTTGATTGTCTTACCTTGACTTGTTGCAAGTAAGTACAGCTCAAACTTTTGTCGGAATTTCCTCCAGTTTTCACTCACGTTTCCTTCAAAACACATTGGATCCGGTATTCTAAAAGTTCCAAACTCCATTTTAAATCCCAGGGTTCGTAATTTACACCTAAGACACCATGTAAGATTCTTAAATCTACATGGCTACCGGCTGCCGCTCAACAAAGCTACGACTATGTGACTCGGCATGGTAGGCCTATACAGTTAGAATATGGAAATTTTGTACGTAAGTTATATGTTGAGTGGCATAAAATGTTGATGTGATGTTAAATGTAGCCTACTGAGCACTCTGACAACCTCCATTGGCTGATACAGGTGTATAGAACACAGTACAGTGTTAATACGAGGTGCCGAAGTCGAAGTCGGCAGTGTGACAGCGGCGGGGTGATTACAGTAGTAATGGGATTAAATAAAGATAATCCAAATCATGAACAACAAACATGTATTTCCACTAGCCATAACCTGACAAACTGTTGTTGTTTACTACATATGTGTAATATTTACTGTTATTGTTTAAATCATATGTTTAATATATTATTAACATATATCACACTGTCTGAGCTAAGAAAGGAAAGTGACATTTAATAATTTTACCGAGTATAAGCTCAGGGAACTTGGTACTATCCAAACTAAACAGCTAAATTTTTACTATACTCATCCGTATGTTCATATATCTGTTAAACCCATCTATCAATAATTAATTAACACATTGAGTGAGGTTGAATTCCATTTAAAAATAGATGATGCTCAGGAAAACATTTTTATAAAAGATTTAACTCAAATATATTTTTAATTATATTTTTGGTGTGCTTTATTGTAGGAATGAGCTAGTAGAGGAACTTTCTAACAAGACAAAGAAACTGAATGAGTTGAAAGAGCAGGTGGACATGCTGAAGACAAACCTCAGTGAAGGTTCAGATCCCCTGGTGAGCAGTATAAACAAATTATTTTTCAAACTAACTCAAATATGTGATGGGTTTAGTTCTGATGAAGAAAGCTGTGATTACATTTGCCTCATAGTGAGATAAAGTGACTCATGTGCAGAATGTGTTACAAGTTCATCTTTCAAAATCATAACTTAAAGTAGATAAAAAAAATTGAAATGATTGTTGGGTCTTTATTAGTTTTAAATCAAACTTCAATTTTGTTTAAACTGTTAACTCCCAATTTCCAAGCTTATTAGCCAAATAAGCTAATAAATAAGCAAATAAGCATTGGCTTAGCCAATTTTTAGCTTTTTTGTGCTTATGATAAAGAAAGAAAAATAATCTCGCATATTAGATGCAGTTGTAAGTGATTCATATTGTTTCAAAATGACCAAAGTCAAGATATTTGAGTACCTAATCTTTTTAACAAAATTTAGCAGTGATACAAAAATAAAGTTTTTTCAGTTACATCAAAGTTTTTTGCATTTAGGATTTATTTAAATGATACCACTTTGTCGGGCAGTAGATGTAGGTGCCTACTCGAAAACCAAACAGTATTGTACCTTAGAATACGTGCATTTAGTGCTGCGCTCTTGTAGCAACCTTACATACCAATGGGTTACAGTTTTCCCTAACAGGAGCACGCACCGTTTGATTTTTGTATTTAAAAAAATGTTTAATGTATTCAAGTATTAAATAGTTGTATGATTTATAAAATGTCAGTTTTACTAAACCTTTTACTTTTTATACACTAAGTCATGGCAGCCTAATGCCAATTTTGACATGCCTCCTTTTGGTCTGGAGGGAGGCTGAGCCCCCCAGGGAAAATGTTGTGGGGCTCGAGCCCCTCGGGCCCCATGGAGTCAGCGCCAATGTTTACTTAGGTACTTAGTAGTTAAATAAATAACCTACATAAAAATTATTTCCAACATTTTTAAAGGCTTGACCCTAGTTAAATTACATAAATATATTTATTATTACATAAAAGATTTTATTTTGCAATATGTCACAGGATTGCAACTCTAACTCGATTGTAAAAGATCTTTCCAAAAATGTTCAAGAGAAAAACAATCAAGTAAATGAGCTGAAGAAAAAACAACATCAATTAGAGGCCACCTTAAAAGATAAGTAAGTATTTTTTATATTTTAATATGAACGGATTATATTGAATTAAAATTATAAAATTCAACCTTCCATATTTCAAAGGTGCTACAAACCGTATTAAAAATTATATCCATCAAACACAATACCATGCATGCACCATCTGATCTCGTATTCTCATCTGATATTTCTGACATACGAAATTGAAAATTTCAGGGCACTTAGAGAGAAAATGTTGATGAATCAAGTGCATGAACTGATGAAGAATCGTACTGAAAATGATGTTGTTCTGAAAAGTCAAGTAAGTATTGTGTTGCTGGTTATTTAAGTAATGGCAAATTGAAAAGTGGAATTTTGGATAAATAGGTTTAATTCAGACAGTGGGACGAAAGCGGTTCTTTTGGGCAGCGTAGGAACGGGGGATGGATACACACATAGGGGCTGCCACTATTCCCAGCACTAAAAAGCATGAATAATGTGCATTATATGCAAAAATAAACAGCTGAACAGTTGCCAGTAGTGACCCATTGCAACCATCCCTTCATTTACTACTCTTAAGGGCAACCTAGGTTAAATAATTTACATATATATTATTAGTCATTGGGGTACTCAATATTTTCTCTCCAGCTCATTCTATCTGTATATTTATAGCCAAGCATTATACTTTTCCTCCTTTTTTCTGTGCTTGTGTGCATTGTGGGAGAAATCCGGGCATACCGTTAGAAAGGTAGTGTCATGTAGATGAGCATAATACCATAATAATTTACGTAGGCCCCTAGGACCATGCTATACAGGCTTACAAAACTTCAATGTTAAATTTTAACCTTATAGAAGAAGGGTATAATGGTTTTATTTTAACAGTGTTTTAATAACAAATGCTAGAAAAACTGAAAGAACAGAAGTTTCAGTTATGATATATTTAAAAACAAATTGAGGCCTGATCAAATAAATTTTTGGTCGATTTTCAATTTGTTTGCGATTTGTAGCATATATAATTCTGAAGGCAAAATCTTTTAAACAAAATAATTGTGAGCTTTTCACAAATTCCATGATGATGGAAGAGAACTCAAATTAAACAGCTTGGTCCAAAGGAAGCGGGAAAACTATTGGCATGTCTATAAAGTTACCAGGAGATGAGAAATAATGTAAAACATTCTCTATAAGAATATCATGAGGATTCAAAGAATGTCCGCTTTGTATACATTAGAACTTGTTTTTTGCGTTTACTTTAAAAACAAAAGCGTTTATTTTATGATAACATAGAATGAACACGATTTATATATCAATTACCTTCTTGAGTGGCAATGTCCTATACAATAATACGAGAAGTGCCAGTGGTGATATATTTTCCATTATCTGAAAATCTAGCGGGTATATTTTGCTTAAACTCTGCATTTAAGTGTGTTTTGGGCCAAAAATAAATTTAGAAACAACCCCAAATCGAGCATAAATCGATTTTTGTCTAAAATTAAGTTAAAAATTTTAATTTTTAACATTGGTCTTATGGACATAGGCATGCGCACGGGGGGTGCCAGGGGTGCCACGGCACCCCCATTAGGTCAAGACTCGGTTTTTTTTTAGCAGGCTAATAACAAGATTATAATACAATCAGGTAAATTGTGAAATAGAATAATTTGTCAAATGGAAACGATTTAGTACATGATGGTTAATGGATGTCTTTTTTAGCCATTCACTCAATTTAGCAGCGTTTAACGTGAAGTTATTTGAGACGGAATCACCGCATCACCGCACGCTCACCGCGGGAAGGTTTACTCCTTGGCGGCCGGTGGGTTGGCAACACTGTCTGTCAACCCGGCGCTTGACAGCGACAGTGCTGCGACAGCAGTAGCAGTGTTTTGTTAACTTATGTTCGTTCTTATAAGTTATCGCACTTGTGTAAGTTTTTTTAACCGAAATAGGGATTAAATACTTTGTGATTGTGTGGGACAATTTCAAAGAAGTGCTAGCTACGATAGCTTTATGACTGTAATTTCTAAGTTTGCCACGGTACCTGTAACTAGCTGTACAAGTGAAAGGAGTTTTTCAAAACTAACAATTAATTGTGAAGAGTAAGCTCAGAACCACAATGTTGCAGGAACGGCTGGAACACTTAATGATCCCGTTCTTAGAACAAAAACTGGCAGATAGAGTTAGAACAGAATCTATTATTAATGAGTTCAAGGCAATGGTGCCTTTCAATAGGCGGTTGAGTTTGTAAGACTGTAGGCTATAGCTATATAGATATTGATGGTGTCAACAAATTTCAAATGGAGTATGTCGTGCTGTGTATCATTTTGTAGCTCTTAAAGAACTTCTTACATATGATCCATGCCTCTATCTTTAATTCGCTAATAATTATGTTGTAGTTTAGAATATAAAGTACACAAATTAAAATATATTATGTTAGTTTATTAATGTTTGATTATTGATCCTTGAATGTCTAGTCTACAAAGAATTAGTTTAATGGGAAAGGGTTTCAAACTCAGAATAATAACAATGTGAAAAACAAACAAAAATACACAATCTTAAATATAAAAGAGATATATATATATATATATATATATATATATATATATATATATATATATCTTGAAAAGCATTAAAATTCGTCATTTTGGCTCTAAATTTTCAAAAAATTTCCGGGGGAGGACCCCTACCCCCCAAACCCCCTGGAGCATCTGGCACCCCCAATTCCAAGACCCTGCGCACGCCTATGCTTATGGATTGTCATTTTGGTTACAAAATAACAACGAAAGGTAAACAAAAATAAAATAACAATACTGTTAAGCGTTCTTTATGAAACAGCTGTTAACTGTGGAGGTATTGTCGTATAGCTATCGTTGGTGTAAACTTAAAAGCTTGATTAACATGATACTATACCGAAATTGAATTAAAACCAATTAGCAAGGCTCGGTCAACTCGGTAATTATAATTAAAACAGATACAGGATCGTAAAGAGTGCTTTGGAGGCTGATTCTCTTTATTTAAATTTTACAACTAAGCCCCTATTATACAGCGCGTCAAATTAATTCAAAACATGATATAAAAGTGATAAAGATGTCATAAAGATAAAGAGTGATAAAGATGTGTTTCTAGAATTTGTTTACTAATTGAAATTTAAATACTTAGTTTTATTTCTTTACAATTCTTTAACATTTTGTAAAAATGTTTAACAAAAGGATTTGGGTAAAAAAAATATTTTTTCTAAAAAAAATGCAGTAATTTGAAATCAAAATTCACTGTTATTTGCACTGTTCTGTAGAGAATATTAGTCTTACAATCAAAAATATCTTTGTAGGTTCAGGAACTCCAATATAGGGTGAAAGACTTGGAGAGTGAAAAAGCAGAACTGGAGAAAATCTTGGCTCAGAAAACACTGGAACTGGACCAGAGAGACCTGATGATGAAGGAACATGCGAAACTGTTACAGGCGAGAGACGAACTCATCCCGATGATAAAGAACAAACAGGACAACGAGAAGGAATGCACCGAGAAACTGATGTCTATAGTATACGAGCATTACAAAACTTATAACCCAGTAAGCCTGATCAACGGTCACACCAATGGTAGAGATTTAAGAAAGTAAAAGGCCTCCTAAGAGCGGTTTCTTAAATATAAAGTTAAAGCCGATCCTAGAGAGACCATGTACATGTTTTTGAGTACATTTCTGTATTAATATGTACTTTTTATAAATAAATACTTTAATTAATTGTATAGGTAAAGTTTGAGATGGTTCACCATAAAAGAGTTGGAAGGAGATCGAGATCTTTCAAAATAGATCCTCTAAAACAAACATCATTTTTAAAAACACTACGGATTTATATTGGAGCAGATATTTTCACTACGTGCCTCCCTCCTTTAACAGTTTTATATAAGTAATTAGTAATTGTAATTTTAAATCACCCACACTTTTACAGGACACTTGTGGTGGGAAGTTCGGTGATCAGAATCCATACAGGTCGCTCGAAGCATTAGAAAAATTTTATGGCCTGGATCCCAGAATGGTAATCCAATTTTAGATACTTAAACTAAGGGTTTATTTTGATATAATTAAGGGTACAACAGGGATTAGATTTTTTACATTTTTTTACATTTGAGTTAACTTGCTTTTGTGTTAGTCTTTGTTAATAGGTTATTACATGATCCAATAAGTTATAATATTACAATTTTATGGAATAGTTCTCTATACATCGTAAAGAAAACGTTTATTATTATTATTATAATTTTCAAATTTGAATTAGTAGTAAAAAGGTTAGACTTAAAATTAAAAACTTGAGGGATTTACCTATTATTAGTTTGTTGATCTTACTAAAAAAATCTGGCCTTTTAATCAAATTTATTATAAAGGGAGTTTCAATTTGATATTTTTCAGGTTGACAAGGAGCTTTCATTTAGGCAAGAGAAAATGACAGAAATGTTTAACTTGCTGGAATACAAGCAGATGGAAATAAACAAATTGGAACGTAGGATTCGGGAACTCCAAGGAGGAAACTATCCCAGCAACTTGCTGGATCAGGGGCAGAAGTATAACAGATCTAGGGGTGAGTGCGATACCGTTGATATTGCAATATTGACCCTTTTAGAGATCTTATGAATAGTGGGAATCACTCAGTGAACTTAAATTTGGTCTAAAAGTGATTGCTTTCAATTAATTTCAATGACATGATACTATAAGATAACTTCTCTATTTCGCAATTAAAGGGTTGTCACAGGGTAGGATCTTGGTTCCTCTTCTGTTTGATATTAGTGGAACAAAATTAAGTGAAAAATATTTTCTTCTCTGTTACATCTGCCTTTTATTAAAAAATTAATGTAGGGTAGTGTTTGGTGTTCATTTAGTTAACAATGGTATAATTTAAAATGAGTATAAGTAAGTATTCTAAACCTAATATGTCATAGTGTTTTTGTAAAGACCGATTAGTTCAGAGATTTTCAGTGAGTGTCAGAATTGAAATATTGTATTGCAAAGAATAAACCGCCTACAGTAAGGTCTGTAGAACAAGGCCATTTGAGAAGAGCCAAACATCCTCAGAGTGTCAGCCATCTTCCAGCAGTTAGGTAGTGAGTTTGTTGTGCAAGAATCTTCTAACTTTCTTGTGTCATTGGGTGTGGAGCCTAAAGTGCTAGCGGAACACACCTGAACAGTTGAAACATTTTCATATTTTGATTGTCATTACAAACATAATTTTTTTCTTGAATTAATTGTAACCATTTGGAAAAATATTGTTGACACTATTAGGATATCATGTCCCCTATGATATTGAGTTTTGAATACATGATTCAAAACATAGTAAAATAATCTCTCTAGTCTTCTTTAGGCCGGTTCCTTCGTGGGCAACAGATGCGACGCGACGAGAGCGATTGAAGCGACGCCAGCGACATGCTTGCATCGCCATAATGTTATACATTGTAAATTGTCGTCGCTCCTGTCGCCCACTAAGAACGCTCCAATGCTTATACATTTGTTTGAAATTTTGTCGCTCTCGTAGCATCGCATCTGTCGCCCACGTAGGAACCAGCCTTAGTCTTGATAAGTTTTTTCTCAGTGGCATAGAACAAAAAGTAGACAAATTAAACATAAGATATTACTATCGGCTGAGTCATTGATGGGTAAAAAAAAATAAAAACAAAAAAAAAACAAAAAAACAGATATACAAAAACTGTTTCTGTTTTAATTGAAAACTATAACGATTCAATGGGTTAGTGAGAGTGTAGTTTTTACATGAAAGTATCTTCATCTTTTTTACAGGGTTTCTCTCAATGTTTTCTGGCACTCAGCAGTCTGGCCCTCTATGACAACTCAAGCGCTCCAGTACAAAGTGAGTTTGCCACACCACACAGATCAACAAGAATTATTTATTCTGCTGTCCAATGTTTGTTTTTGTTTTTTGTCTTATATTAAAATAAATTATTGACTATAAATTATAAATTCTCTTCCTCCTACCTGGATTTTTAAATCTTACTAATCAATGAAATCAAGATGTTTAGTTTTCTGCAGGAGAAGGATATGGCTCACCTTATCACTGGCAGATTTTACACGGTCAATACGGATCGCGATATTTGAATCGTGATCCTGGATCACAACCCAAATATCGCGATCCGTATTGACAGTGTAAGATCCACCATTGTGCAGGATCTTAAATGATAGATCTGGCGTACATCACTAACATCTGTTTATTTATAGTTATGAGTATCAGCAGTACAGTGTTGTTCGTGTGACTAAGACCTGTTGTTCGTGAGGCCAGCCACCTGTGCCAGGCAGTTGCGCATGTCTTTGGTGTAGTCGGCGTCTAACGGGCCGTTGCAAGAGTATCCCCCGAGAAAGTGACTGGCCGCATAATCCATACAGTCCACCTTGCCATCACCGTTGCAGTCCTGCACAATTGTAATGAGAAATATGTAATATTTTTAATCAGGCTCGCAATAAAAGTTTTTATAACAATGTTTATAAACAAAAACTACACAATTATTAAAGTGATTTTTATATGTTGCAATTACCTTGTCAATAAACTTGCTCATGTAGCCTCGGACAGTTCGAGCGGCGCACACAGGGTCCAGAGTGCAGCGTTGGTATGCTGTTGGCAAAAACAGATCTAGGTAAACACACAGACTGGCTGAAATATAATACGTATTTTTTTTGTTTTTTTTACATTTTTGTTAGTTGACGTCTTTAAGTCTGGAAGTTTTCTTGGACATGAGGGGGCTTATAACATAGCCAAAATAAATTTTGTTACCTTCAGCGGTAGAACAAGGTTTAACAGTCAATTTGGTGTTACCTAGCTTAAAAGGCCTTGATAAGAGAAAATAATTACAAAGCAAATACATACCAGACTACCCAAAAAAAATGAATCGCAAATGTGTTTGATTTAATGAAAAATTTAGTGTCCTATGATTATTCCATCATTATGTTGGACAATGGCACTCAAATTTAATTATCTCTGTTCCTTTCATTTTACCTTTTATTGTCCTCATCCAGTCATTAAAAATCATTTATAACTTCTGAAACTTAAAAAATAAAACAATTAAAAGAATGAAATTTTATTTGACTTAAATGATAAAAATACATACTTCAACGAGTTTTAATGGCCTAAAGTTTTATGAAGAATAATTGAAATGGAACAAATAATTTTCAATAGTTTACCTATGTGTACCTTAAGCTCACCCTCCATTTTACTATGGTATCCCCTCTTGCTTCACTCAAGTTCCTGTTTTATTCTAATATCATCACTGAGTGAAGCTACAGCCGGTACCTCCATCAGTGGTAGGGTTGTCGAGTTGCAGGGTTGGCTGCCCTGCGTCCGTCCAGTAGCCCTTGGTGATGCGGAACATGCCGCAGTCGTCCTCGGCGCACCCTCGGGTCAGGTTACACCCGGACATTGCCTCGCAGATGCATCCCAGGCAGATCTCCGTCACCCGTTCATCCGGGTCTAGCACACACGTAAACAATTAGTCACCCACAAATTTTATCAGGGCTGAAACCAGTGGATTATCTACGAATATTTTTATGTTAGAATACCTTAAAACTGGGAAAATAATAAATTTTGTATTACAATCAGGCATGAACATGGTGAGCTTTCCCTTATATATGTGACTTCATCACCTGGCCCATTTAATGAAAAATAAATAAATTTCATAAGGTTAGAGAATGTGTTAATAGGCAATGTATGACACCAGTGAAAGTAGGTAGATTCAAGCTTTAAGTTGGGGTTAAAAATCAAATCAAATAAAAGAAGAATACTGCGCACACAAATTAAAAATGTGCCTTTTTGAAAAAAAAAAAAACACAAAAAAGATGTACTGCGGCAAATTATTGGTATGTATCATCTTCTATATATTACTAGGCAAGTGTTAAAAATCTTGCTAAAAATCTTCTATATGTTACAAGGGGGGGGGGGGGGTGATGTTGTTCACGTCCGCAGCATTCCATTAAAGTTGCGCGTACTCCCCGGGTGGTGCTAAACGAACAACAACTTTGGCAACTGAACTGTTACACAGTGATCTCTCAGCTATGCCAGCCGCCAGACAAAATCCAAACGGCTCTTTCCAGGGCCAATTTAGAAATTTAGGCTGTGTTTTAAATGTTTGTCATTTTAACGTAGAGGGTCTGAGCAAATCTAAAAGTGACTGCCTCAGCAAGGTGCTGCTCGAAAATGAGGTTGATGTCCTCGCATTGCAAGAAACACATGCAGAAGACTTAGAAAGCAGTTCGAGGGGCAACATCCCAGGATATAAGCTTGTGGAAGAAATAGGTCACAGGGTCTACGGAGTGGCAACGTACGTTAGACAGGACATAGACGACATATCAGTCTCCCACAAAAGTTGTGATAACAACATATTTGTTTTTGCTGTTAAGGTATCTGCGACCACTATTGTAAATGTCTACAAACCACCGAACACCCAGTGGTCAGACACAGTTCTCCCAACTTTTGAACATGTAGGTTCTCCTGTGGTATATATAGGTGACTTCAACAGTCATCATACCCAGTGGGGATACTCGTCCGATGATGACAACGGCACTCGTCTTTCAAGCTGGGCTGAAAATAACAACCTTTTCTTGGTATATAATGCCAAGGACCCACACACCTTCCATTCAGCCCGATGGCGTCGTGGGTACTCTCCAGACTTGTGCTTTTGCTCCCGTGAACCATCAGCAACACCTACTTCCAGGATGGTCCTAGATGCATTCCCCCACTCTCAGCACAGGCCTGTAATAATATCAGTAGGAATGCAAATTCCACTAGTGAGATCTTTTCCTCGGCCTAGATGGAACTTTAATAAAGCTGAGTGGGAGGCCTTCTCAATTCTTGATAGCGGCATCAGGTTCATCCCCTCTAAAATAAAAAACTATGATCGGTTCACACGCCTTGTCCTGTCTTCCGCTAAGGCGACAATCCCAAGAGAGTTTTAGAAAAGAATACATACCAGGATGGAGCAGAGAATGCGAAGATATTTACAGTGAGTTTACAGACACTGCTGACAGAGATGTAGCTGACCAACTCCTTAACTCTCTCGACAACTCCAGGAGAGAGAAGTGGGTGAAAACTGTCGAGACCCTGAACTTCACCAAAAGTAGTCGGAAAGCTTGGTCTCTGCTCAGGAAACTCTCCACTGGTAAATCAGGTGAAAAACACAATGCCTCACAGCCTAGCCCTCGTGAAATTGCAAAACGCCTCTCCATACTTTCAAGACCTGTGCGTACGTCTGCAGACAGAAAAATTAATTTCAAGCTTAATGAGATGAAGGAGAGTTGGCCAGCACCCTTGGAAGTCTCTAGACCCTTCACTTACGACGAGCTGGAAGTGGCGATTGATGTGATGCCAATTGGCAAAGCAGCAGGCTTGGATGACATTTTCCCAGAGTTTATAAAACACTCGGGTAACAAGGCTAGACAGTGGCTTCTTGAAGTTTTTAACACCACTCTGAAAGCCGGCGACATGCCTGGGATATTTAGAAAATCCAAAATCATAGCTATCCTGAAGCCCGGAAAAGATCCAAAATTGCCTGAAAGTTATCGGCCTATAGCTCTTTTAAGTGTTCGTTATAAGCTGCTAGAGAGGTTGATTTATAACAGAATCCTCCCTATTCTCAATGCCAGCATCCCTATCGAACAAGCTGGATTTAGGCCTGGTCGCAACTGTTGTGACCAGGTTCTGGCTCTGACTTCTTTCATTGAGGATGGGTTTGAGAGAAGACTGAAAACCTCTTTGGCTTTTTTAGATCTGACTGCAGCATATGACGCTGTCTGGAGAAAAGGCCTCCTAGTTAAATTTTACGACCTTATTCCTTGCCCTTTCTTGTTGCGTCTCCTCAACTCAATGCTCTCCGATAGGATGATAAAAGTATATCTGGGACGCAGAGAAAGTACGTTTAGGCAACTAAAGGATGGCCTGCCACAAGTGTCAGTGCTCGCCCCACTGCTCTTTAATGTGTATACTGCCGACATTCCTGTAACTCGGTCCTTAAAGTTTATATATGGAGCCGATATTGCATTGGCAGATCAACACCAGCATTTTAGACAAGCAGAGGAAACACTAACAAATGACCTCACGACCCTCGGTGAATACTTTGAAGCCTGGAAGCTAAATCCAAAGGTTTCTTGCTTCCTTCCACTTGAATAATAGACTGGCGAACCAAAAACTTAAAATCGTATTCAATGATGTTGAGCTGAAACATAATGACCACCCACAGTATCTGGGAGTCACTTTAGATCGGTTTCTCACGTTTAAAAGCCACTTACAAAAAACGGCAGCTAAGGTGAGAACCAGGACTAACATTGTCCATCACCTTGCTGGCTAAACATGGGGAGCTAACACACAAGTTCTGCGAACCACTGCTCTGTCATTGGTATATTCAACTGCTGAGTACTGTTCTCCCGTGTGGTTAAATAGTGTGCACGTTAGAGAGATCGATGTCCAGCTAAACAGGACCATGAGAGCCATTAGTGGTACACTTATGGCAACCCCTGTACCCTGGCTCCCGGTGCTGTGTAATATCGCTCCTCCTGAAATAAGACGAAGGGATGCACTCATTAGGGAATACACAAAGATCTTATCTGCTCCACAACTGCCCATTCATGATTACCTACCCCAGAATGCGGGCCGATTGAGGTCCCGAAAACCACCGCTACGAACAGCCTCCCAGTTGATGGACATGAACTTCACCATCCATACAAACTGGACTTCTTCCTGGGACGCTTTTCAAGGTTGGAATAACTTCTTGATAGCTGACCCGACCGTAGCGGTAGGTGGTATGAATCTTCCTCGGAAGCAGTGGACTATACTCAATCGTTTCCGCACTGGAGTGGGAAGATGTAGTTATTGGAAGTACAAATGGGGAATGACACAAGACCAGTCATGCGACTGCGGAGCAGAGTATCAAACTATGGAACACATAGTCGAAGAGTGACCTCTGAGTGCCTTCCCCGAAGGATTGACCGGTCTGCATAGCTCAAGTGAAGCTGGGCTGCAATGGCTTAGCGCCCTGGATTTAGCTCTATAGAGAGAGATCTAATTTTTATTTTAGTGTTTAGATTTTTACTTATACTGACTCAGGTGCTCTGCATCGCAGAATTTATTTTATTATTCTTAAACCATGGTGGCTGGCTAAATGAGCCATACGATATATATATACTATGCAAGTATGATTCTCGGTTGATCGACATTTTTTTGAATTTAGACCAGGGGGCAAGCTCTAGTGTTTAATATACAGATCCTGTGGCTACTCATAATAGATAAACAATAAGTCATAAAAATTTTTTAATGATACCATTGACTATGTACTGTACTAGACTATGTACTGTACTGCGAGTCAAAGTCAAGGCTGAAGATAATTAGGGCTGCGTGATACCAGACTTAAATTGATGTGTAAACTGGTTCTGTGTTTACATGGCGTGACATGATTTATTTCTTCCTTTTATTGCTCAATAATGACATTGAGTCAATGTCCGTTATCACCATTTTGAGACGCGGACCTCACACAGCGGGTATTTTAACCTAAATGTGAATGAAAGATGAGTGTAGGATTATTGTGGCGCTATCTTATAGTCTTTACTGACTAAGGCCGACATTCTCCTTAGACAGGACTGTTAATTAATAGCCCAACAGCCAATGGTATCTAGGGACCTATAGTTTAACAAGGAGTCCGAACCACGTTTTCGACCTCGTGTATACGAATTTGTCTAATTATGAGGATGGTCTTTAAGATTTAAATGTATGAATAAAAGAATCTGTAACTGTCCAGGTAATGGATAGTTATAAGCGATGGCTTGTGAATGCGATATTCCCTAAAGGGGATTAACGTCCCATTAGTGAATACTAGTAAAGACCATCCTATATAGTGATAATTAAACTAAACCCTATCGATGCAAAGCTTTGGAATTATAATATTTATTTATTACCACTTTCAGCCCCAACCCTTCCCAACGGGATTTCTTTATAACCTAAGCAAATTTTGATGTTAAGCATTCTGCCCCATGTGTATAAAATTGACTGGCTCACTGTGAGCCGGTGAGCCTCACATCTACACACTCAAAATGCAAAATGATTTTTATTACTCGGGGCTTGAGGCCCACGGAGCAGAAGTGGGATGAAAATTCGATCATAGTTGGCAACACTGTACATGTTGATAATTAGCTGTTTTGAAGCTATTGCACAATATTTTTAACTGCGTACTCTGACCTACAAAATGAGCTCCAACGATTTTACAGATGAATTTTACCATGAGAATAGTGATTATCCTAGTAGTGAAAGGAATATTATGCACTCTGAAAAAATAAAAAAATGGGAGTCATAATGCCTCACACATGGGCCAAAGCACTAAAAGTGTCTGTAATTCTCACATAATTTTTAATGTGTATAATTTTGACTCACACGCTTTTTTACTATAGTAAATTGATTAAAAAACCATAGTTGTGATGTTTTTGCATGCTTACAAGTCCTTCTGTACCACTTTACAGTCCATTCTACACTTTGGGCATTTAAAAAAAAATAATATTAATTTTAGGCTTGGTTTTTTCCAGTGTATCATTATTATGCACATGGGGCTGAGCGCCTAAAGTGGTGAGAGTCAAAATTATACACATGGGACTGAAAGAGTTAAGTTAGATTATAAATCTAATATTCAAATGCATTTTCTCATCATCATCATTGGTTTATGTTGATGAGTGGATCTTAATTGTTCATATTTTTATTTTAAAAGTTGGGCTTTTCTCCACTTTCAGCAAAGTACTACAAACACTACACTATAGTGTTTATAACTACTGTAGTTGTAAAAATGCCTTTGTTCAAATCATACACTATACTGCAATTGAAACCTTATCATAGTATGTCACTGTGACAATACTATATAGAAGTAGCATTACATACACATGAGGTGGATATTGTAAAAGCTACTTAAATCTTGCGGAACATGGAAGCTGAAGGACGAGGCCGGGAGATAATCTACCCCAGAATACAATGAGCTGGTGACATCAGCAGACTCAAGGCAAAGAATGACATGCAAACAACGTGCAGTCCTATCTCGTGAGTTGGCAGGAAAAAATCGAAATAGGGCTGTCTTGGCAGTTAAAGTAATTATTATTTAACTGAGCAATACCTCAAAATATTTCTTCCACAAAAGAAATTTGGCAGTTGAACACTATTTGGTATGTTCTTGTTGAGAAGCTAAGGAGCTTAGAACAGTGACATATTATCATTCAGACATGTTATATTCCATAGCTACACTCCGTTAAAAATATATGTGCAGTCAAAACGCAGACTTCAATTAACCCACTTCCCCGTTCTTCCCCTGCAAAAATCCAACCAATCACAATCACTGAGAATTTTTACTGCTGTTTAATGTCTTATGTCATTTTATGCCAATATGTTGTTCTTTTGTAAACAAATATTCTTGTTTTTTGTGTTAAAGATGGAAAAAGAAGCGCTTCAACGGCAATGAGGAGAAGTAAAATGATCATCAATGCTATTTTATACTCTGAATTTCAAGGGTGAAGTTAAAACAACACCTGATCGTTAAGAAAAAAGGGGAATCAGGAAGGTATTGAGGGAATTTTCACTGTGGTGGGATGTACAATTTTGACTTACGACTGCTCATTAATTTTAATGGGGCATAATTTCTGAAGTGATTTTTAAGAATTTGATTTAAGATTAAGATAATTTGAAGATGGGGCAGGAGTACTGGCATTTTATTAATTTGTATACCACAATTTACTTTTAACTTTTTATTCTTTGTTGACTTTTTGTATATCTTATGTTTATAATATCAATATAAATTCTTGATAGTTTCATGTTATCTTATAAAACACATTAAAAAATCAATTTTTCTCTTTCATTGATTTTTATTTTTGGTTCTATACAAGTTTTTTGGCCATGAGAAATCTAGTGGAGATGACCCTGTGTCTGGGAAATATCAAATATCCAGTTGCCCACCCTACAGAACTTAAACGTTCCCCATGTTACCCTTAAGGATGTTTTGTAAACCTGATAACTGTAGAAATAAACCAATGTTTTACATTTTCACCTGGTTTTAAAACCCAGAGTGGAGCACACCTGGGTGAGTGGCCTGGTGAGTGGGCAAAGCGAACAAGCTATAATAAGTTTTAAAATTTACCAAGCAAATAAATGCTGGGTCTAACTGGTACTGATTTTAAAAACAAACATTTTCAACCTTTTTACCTTTTTCATTTGGTTGTTGATATGATAACTGATCTAAATAACTATACACCCGCATGTGTAACTCACTCACTCACAAGAATCAAAAGTATTAACCACTTCCAATTATGCTACAAACTTGAAATTCGGCATGTAGGTGGCTATTGTTCAGAAACCATCGGGAAAAATCTAAAATCCACCAATTTTCCATTTCAACCCCTCCAAAAAAATTAAAAGGATAGAAATAAAAAATTTGAATATGTAAGGGTTTTCTATTTTCTCTGTAACTTTTGAACGAGAGTTCCTACCTCAAATCTGAGGGAAAATCGTTAGTTGGGAATCAAATGCTCTACAAGTTAGGTTATATGACATTTTACTGTATCTCACTCCCTTCACCCTTAAAAAGGGGCGTACTTCCAAAATTTCAAAATTTCTTCACAAAAATTGCGCTATTTTAATTTTTTTTATTTACCATTATGGCAAATAGATATCTGAACTTTAGTACATATAATGCCTCAATAGTAGCCTTTCTATTGTAGCATTCATTGGCCAATTTCAATCTAAGTTTAGCTAAAAGAAAATCGTAAAAACACGAAATCTTTAAAATGTTGCCATGTAAAGTGTTTGTAATTTACTTAAATCTGGTAAATATGGTGCTACATTGATAAATATTTTTCAATTATTGTACTGTATTTTAGATGGTCTACAAGTTTGGTGCTTTGACATTTTCCCGTATCTCATCCCCTTTACCCTTAAAAGTGGACGTAATTTCAAAATATTAAAATTCGTCCACAAAAATTGCGCTATTTTAATATTTTTTATTTACTATTAAGGCAAATGGATGTCTGAAATTTAGTAAATATTATGACTTCATATAGGTTTAACTATAATAGCATTCATAGGCCGATTTCAACCTAATTTTCGACCAAAAAAACTCGTAATAACACGAAATCCTTAACATTTTTAACGTATAGTGTGTTTGTAATTGACTTAAATCTGGTAAATATAGTACTATAACGATGTACGTTTTCAATTGTTGTATTATATTTTAGACGGTCTACATATTTGGTCCTCATACATTTTCCATATTACACCCCCTTCACCCTTACAAGGGGTGTATTTTCAAATTTTTACAATTCCTTTACAATAATTAAGTTATTTCAATATTTTTATTCACTATTGTGGCACATGGATGTCTAAAATTTAGTACATACTATGACCTTGCCTAGGTCATACTATAGTAGCAGCCATTGACCAGTTTTAATCTAATTTCAGTCCAAAATAATTGTAAAACCACGACATTGCAGGTCGTAACTTTTGAACGAGAGGTCCTACCTAAAATCTGAGGGAAAATTCATGGCGTCAGAGCGGACAAATCAGACTCTCTATATAAGTTATTCCGGTGTAGTTTTGCCATATCTCACTCCCTTTACCCTTAAAAGGGGTGTCCTTTCAATATTTCTAAATTCATTTCCAAAAAATATGCTATTTTAATATTGTTTATTTACTATTATGGCAGATATGTGCCTGAACTTTAGTACATATGACCTTAACTATAGTAGAATTCACGAAAATAGTCCGATGAGAGGCGATACATTGTTGCCAAATTTATTCTGAAACTCATTTTCATACTGTATTATATATGGTAAACATAACCACAAATGACAACATTGCATGGCGAGAGGGGGTGAGGGGGGACACAGCTGTTAAAATTACCATCGGACTATTTTCGTGCATCTTACTATAAATCTAACTATAGTAAAAGCCAGTGGGCAATTTCCATCAAATTTGAGGCCTAAAAAGGTTTTAAAAAACAAGAAATCCTCAACATTTTTCATGTATAGTGTTTGTAATTTACTTTAATCTGCCAAATATACTGCAATATCAATTTGAGTTTTGACATAATTACCTTCTATTCTATTCGCTCTACAAGTTTGGTCCCGTGAAACTTTGGCGTATCTCACCCCCTTCACCCTTTAAAATGGGCGTACTTTCAAAATTTTGAAATCTTTTCACAAAAGTCTTGTTGGTTTAATAAGTTTTTTTATACCATACTGGCACATAGATGCTTGAAATTCAGTACATATTATGACCTCAACCGTTCTTTCAATAGTATCAGCTATTTTCCGATTTCATTCAAAGTTAAGTCCAAAAACATCGTAAAAACTTGAAGTTTTTTTCATGTAAAGTGTTAGTAATTTACGTCAATCTGCCAAATATACTGCAATATCGATACATGTTTTGACAGTGTTATGTTTTATTTTAGACACTCTGAAAATTTAGTCGTATGAAATTTAGCTGTACCTCACCCCTTCACCAGTTAATAGGGGCGTACTTTCTAAATTGTAAAGTTCTTTCACCGAAAATGGTGCTATCCTAAAACTTTAAATTTACTATTATAGTACTTATATGTTTGAAATTTAGTACATATTATAACTTTAACTAGGTCATACTATAGTAAAAGCCATAAGTCAATTTTAATACCAGTTTAGTCATTGTCATAATTTAGTAATTATCGTATTTGTTACACCTATAGCTAGGAATCCTGCCAATAATTCTCCCTAGATTAACCTTAGGGATTTTGTTAACCTTAGGACCAAACCCTACGTTGAGACGAAATTTGAACTTTGATCTGTATTTTTTCAACCCATGAGACGTTAATGAATTAGGGGGAATGAACTAGGGGGCATGGGGGCGGAGCCCCCATCGAGCCGTAGGCGAGTATGGTTGATATACAGGGTGAATCTCGTAAGGTGTCCTAAATGGATTACATACAAACGCTTTGCCCTACATCCTTCAAATAAAATTATTTCCCACTAAACTGACCCCAAGGAATAACTTAAAAATGTTTTTAACGTTGTATAATTACAGGGTGTACCAAAAACTGGGGGTCACAGTTTCGAATCTTGGAAATTTCAAATACAAACATATGTCCTATTATACATCATTAGAAAGGTCTATTTAATACAAACATTTTGGTGAAAATAAAATTTAGTTTTCTTTATTTGTTTCAAAATGGCGTCCATTTTTGTAGCCAAAATCAAAATTTACGTAATACCCTGTAATTCTTTTATTATTTGTCATAAATGACTTCTGATTCAAAATACTTACTTAAAATAAGCTAAGCTTTACAATGATATGTCACAAGACCATATTTATTAAAAAACTAAAATTCCCAAAATTTAATATTTTTTTAAATGTTTACATAAACAAAACTCAAAAATTTTAAAGCTATTTGTGTATTAAGAGCGCAAATAACGTCATTGCCGCTCGAGAATGTAGTTGGCCGCACGAAGCGTCAGCTGAGTGCGGCCAAACATTTCGAGAGCGGCAATGACCATTTGTGCTCGTAATACACACAATATTTTTCCTACCACCATAATTACAACCGATTAAATGTATTTAATAAACGTACACAATTATATCAACTTCATTAACTTTCATTAACTTAATAACTGTAATGAATCGTAATCACTTGCATAGATGTGTAACCGGAAGTTAGTGTTATCAAAATACTGACCGTGAAATCAGCTGATTCAGAGCAAAGCAACTACAATTAATTTGTAATAATTATGGTGATTGTCATGTGGTTTCTGACCAATAGAAACTAAGTCTGTGTTGTGACGTCACCTTCTTTACCGTTCTAACCTATTGTAGATTTAAAATAACCTTGATTTAGCGTGCGCCAATCTTTCATTACCGCTCTAGAGCGGAAAAGGACCGGAAAACGGAAATGAACTGTTTTGCGTAGGATTACAGCTGTGGCAATGTGATTATTTCCATGCAGTGGTAGGAAAATGTCATTTTCCCATATGATTTGCATGTTAATTAATCAGTACATGATAGTATGGCAGTCCTTCTTCCATTGTTGACATACCTTTAAATTAACATGCAAGTCATATGGGGAAATAACATTTTTCCGTTATTACTACAAAACTAAAAGAAATCCGGCATTAGTGTAAATTACAAAGTTGCTCAGTTCAACGAGAGCTTACTTATTTCTAATAAGTATTTTGAATCAGGAGTCATTTATGACGAATAATAAAAGAATTACAGGGTATTCCGTAAATTTTGATTTTGGCTACAAAAATGGACGCCATTTTTAAACGAATAAAGATAACTAAATTCTGTTTTCACCAAAATGTTTGTATTAAAGAGACCTTTCTATTGATATATAAGACTAGCAAATAGCCCGTCAAAAATGACGGGTAATTTTCATGATAATTATTCATGAATTTGATGTTTACATTTTAAAATGGTCACAGAATTTATTAATACACAGACAACATAGTATTAAAACTAAAATGTTTTCATTTCTTTAGCAATGTGAACAGTTATCTATATATTAATAGGCAAACATGTTTCTTTTTCTCCTATATTCTCAGCTTGTGAGCAACATTAAAGAAACCCGCGCATACCGTTTGAAAGGTAGTGTCTTGTAGATGAGCAGAATGGTATTTTATTTCACATCGGCCCCCGAGGCTACGTCCTACAGGCTTTAAAAGTTTCAATATTAATCTTATGGGAGGAGAATAATTGCGATTTATCATGAAACAGCTGTTGTAATAACAAATTATAGCAAATCAAGAAAAACAGTTTGTTCTATCTATAATTTTTTTTAAACTAATTAGCTTAAGATCAAATAAATATTTTGTCGAATTTTGACCAGTGGGCGATTTCCTAGTCCTCTATAATAGGTAAGCATGTTTCTTTTTCTCCTTTTTTTTCTCAGCTCATGTGCATTGTAGGAGAAATCCGCGCTTACCGTTAGAAAGGTATGAAGTAGTTGAGCAGAATCCTATTCTAATTTACGTTGGACTCTAGAGGGCTACACCCCACAGGCTTTCAAAGTTTCAATGTTAGTCTTTTGGAATAAGGAGAATTAATTGAACCGTTAGACAGCTGTTGTAAAAACAACTGATAAAACATGAAGAACAGATGTTTCTGTTATAAAAAGTTTTTTTTTAACTTCTTGGGTTCAGATAAACTAAAATGTTCGTCAATTTTGATCAGGAGGCGATATCTAGTATATCATTAATAGTTTATAAATTTAAATAGTTTATAATACTTACTATCATATGGTTTTACAATATAGTAGGGCTATGAGACTTAGAAAAATTATTAAAGGTTTTTACAAATCAGAAACAAATTCCAAATTCTGGCAAATTAATGGACTCTGAGTGAGCGAAATTATACCCTTAAGTTAATTGGCCATACAACTGTAATGGAATAAATGGAAATACTGTTACCAATCTAATTAAGTGTGTCTTCAACCTCTGGCATTTTTACCTCCTTACGTTATTGTTATTTTATTAGATCCACACAGAGTCTAACATCCTAATTAGGTTTTGGTATCACCACCATCACTGAGCACCATTCTGTGGGCTCTTCCACAGTGTTTATGCATCTAATTGAACCTTGCTTTCAAGTTATGATTTGAATTTTTCACGCAATTTTATAGAAGTACATTCCTGTGTGTACTAAGTGTTACTGTATTGTCCTCTAAGACAATCGGATAGTAGGTTTTTTACCTTCACTAAAACACTAATCAAAATGTTTATTCTCTGTCTTTTGTTTCCACTTTATTTCCATCTCCTTCTCTTATTCTTGGTGCCTTTCTTCTTGTACATTTCAAGACTTATTTCTTCCAGTTAGTAGTTCCACATTTTCACATTTTAGTACTCCATTATATCAGTGGGAACAATAAACCAACTGTTAAACATGTAGAATCAAAAGCCTACACGACCTTCAAAGAATAAAAAATAAGAATATAAGGAGGTTATATGACTTAGTTATGACAAAAATCAATGGATTAAAATATGGTGGGAAGAATTTTACGATCTAAAGATTATGTTTATATATTTCAAAACATAAAGCTCATTAGTTGATAGTATATATAAAATATATGTGTAAACAAATATTAATAATTAACTCGTAAGTTTAAATATATAAATTAAATCATCTATATTAATTAAACTCTTTTTATGGTATATAAACCCAAATTTTATTAAAGCATCAGCTGTTAAATATTTATTTTACTGCTTTAAAAACCACTGCAACATTACTTGCCCTTGTTTTTATTTGTAACTGTCAATTATAATAGAATTGAAAAGTTGTCTGTTTTGTTTACAAAAACACTTTGTAAAGCAGCAGTGGTGTCTAATTTCACGTTAAGATATGGATCACCTGGAGCAGTAAACAAATCGACAAAATCACGTCTTAGATTGGTCTGAATAAGGTCTAATTTATATTTTGCGGCTTTATAAGGCATTTTCCGAGGGATACCATATTTTTCCTATCATCTAGGGGTCATAAGAAATCCATTGACACCAAAACGACCTCGATCCGTTCAGTAGTTCTCTCTCTAGACCCTTAAATGCACTCTTTTATTATATAAGATGACATATGTTTGTATTTGAAATTTCCAAGATTCTAACCTGTGACCCCCAGTTTTTGGTACACCCTGTATTTATACAACGTTAAAAATATTTTTAAATTATTCCTTGGGGTCAATTTAGTGGGAAATAATTTTGTTTGAAGGATGTAGGGCAAAGCGTTTGTCTGTAATCCATTTAGGACACCTTACGAGATTCACCCTGTATGCTGGTTGGTGGTCCAATCAACCACCTGATTGGACACTACTATTGTAATTTTTGTGAGGAATGTTTTTTCTTTATTTTAGCTTCATGGCAATTTGTCCACAGCTAGCCATACAAATAAATTAATAAATAAAAAATAAAATACAATAAAAGAGTTAGACAACCTGTTGCTTGTCATAAGCCGAACCAAAGGGCAAAAAGAGGGTGCATTTTTCTTGGGTTAAAGAAGAACCACTTTAACCCTGCAACAGTTATAACAAAAACGGCTGTTTTCGGGAAAGTGTGATAAAAATAAAATTCAGTCAAAATAACATTATATTAAATATTTAGTAATCAAATAATAATTGAAATAATGTACTTTATCCTCTTGTGGGTATTTTAAGATAAATAAGATTAAGGATGGCGTGTGTAAATACTGTACAAGGGAATTGAATCTAAAAATCTCATAAAATAAAGAATTCAGTATAAGGATATTGTTAACAATGTTAATTCAGACATGTCTAGTGCTAAATGGATCAAGTTAAGAAAAATGTAATTTTAAACTCCTTATTGTGACAAAAATTGAATAAAATAATTTTAATGCTATATTTATTTAAATTAAAAAATTAAACATTTTTATTACAAAACTTTGAAAAAAAAAAACATCAACTATAAAACTAAATAAGATTGACCCTAAACAATGCTACACTTTGTTAACACTTGTTATCTTTGTTATCTAAAATGTTTTTTTTTTGTGTGTTTTTCTCAGCATGTTGGATAAATTCTTTAGATTAACTCATGACATGTGGAGTATTTTTTGTAGCCACAATATTGTATTGTATTTTCTATCAATAAAGTATAATGTTATTCCCTCTAGAGATCAATTAACACACTGACCTACAGATCATGTTTATCAGTTCGGGTTTTACTGAAAGATAACTGATTAACCTTTCTACTTCATTTGCGAAATGTCAATGAAGAATGTTAATGTGCAAATAAAAATTAACTTTAATGGTCTGTCATTAATTTAATGTAAGCCTACATTTTGTAAAAACTAGTTGAAGAGCAGGATAGTTGTTGTTTTTTTTCTTTTTTTTACATATTTTGCTGTAAAAAAATATTTTCTTCATATAAATCAGATACTCATACCAGAAACGTATAAATCTTTAAAGATCTTTTACAATAGTCGGAAGTGCTGTTTATTATTTTTTTTGCTGCTTTAATAAGCCGTTGTAATTTTTATAATAACCGGCCTCTCAATCCCAAGCAAAGTTTTAAGTTACAAATAACATAATGATTTCCAATTCTGTAACTTTCATAAATAAACAACATTGTCTTTCATAGTTATTTTATTATTCATTATTAATTATTATTTTTCATGGATGAAAAAAAAAACTACTGGGACACAAGGCCTACAGTAGTTGAACCAAGGCCTATAAAACCTTTCATTATTGTAAAATTACTGTGTAATTTATCCTTTAAGTGCTTTAAAAATTTTGATTAAACTAACTTACTGTTGAGTTGTGCGTGGGCCAGGCACGCCAGAACGGCGCACGCCACCGCAGTAGCCCAGTAGGATGCCATTTTCGCCACTGCCTCCTCGGTCGCCGCCGTCGTCGCCGTCACTGCCACAGCCTCCTCGACCGTGAACGTAGCCTACACCGCGTGGGCCCGGCACCGGCACCGAGCAGAAACTGGTACAGTCATCAGGAATACCCGCGCCAAGGCCACATTAGCACATCCTACGTGCACTTCTTGCCCACGGGGCACGGTTCACGCCGTTCACGGGATCCTCGCAGGGAATTGTGCCCGCCAAGAGGACCTGTCTCAGGGACGGGTGCAGTGTAACAAGACTACAAGATCGCGCCACAATCATCCTACACTCATCTCTCATTCATATTCAGGTTAAAATACCCATTGTGTGCGGGACCACGGAAGTCGGCACCAGTTCTTAGTCGCTATAAAAAAAACAATGAAAGTCGTCACCCGTCCCGGGAGCGGCCGCCATGACACCATGAAAGTCCGCACCTGCCACGCAGGTTCCTCCTTCCACTTTTACGTCCCCTCACGCTTATACCCCGTCATCACTATTCAATCTCTGAACATTACTCCCTGTGATAACTTGAAACCCCCAATGTCATTACCAAATCACGGACAGGGCTTTTTTGCATAAAATTACAGGCTGTGTAGACGATATTAATCTAGAATATATTTTATTGACTATCTACACAATTTAGGAATCATCCTTAAATTAATGGTTTAACGTATAGTTAGGTATACATTTTTTACTCTCCATACTTAATCAGTTTAATTGTTTCTTTATAGAAGGCTGTATGCATAGGCGTTTCTTATCTGTTACTTTATATATTTGCAGATGCAGGACAAACTGTAACGAACTTACGTGTATATTTTTATACAGTTTAAATACATCATCTAACGTACCGTTCCCAAACATTTACATTCTTTCACATATTACCTAAAAAATAATTACTTGAGGTATTTGTTCGTAAGTAACTAATTACTGTCTCAGTAGGTTATCCCCATTTTACTGTCTTAAGAAACGAGTGAACGATTTAAAAATTGGGAACAGAGCACCCGACTGACCATCGGTGCAGCAAATACTTCCAAGGGTCGACGGTAATCAATAGAGGAATGTCAAAATCACTAATGGAACTGAACCCTGCACTGATCTAAGGGAAGTGGCGAGAGAGTTAGCAAGGGGGCAAAGGACAAGAGAAATAGGGATAAGACGGCGCTGTGGAGGGGAGACTACCTGAGGCCACTGCAAAACCTTCCTGGTGCCGACTTTCATTGTGGCAATAATAACGCTTCGATGATTTTTGCCGATTGACAGGTTTTGGTGCCGACTTTCATGGTCGCCATTGTGTGAGGTCCCTGTCTCAAAATAGTGATTTTGTGGTTTAGACTTTAGATTTTGAGGGACATATGAAAACTCTGAGAATTTGGAGAAAGTGTTTAATGAAAACCTACATCCTAAAAGGAAACTAGGGATTATCTCTTTTTGAGTTGAAATTGAGCCACTCACTTTAAACGGGAGTGATAATTGAGTAAAAGGAGGGGAAAAGCATTCTTTTGCATTAACTGTGTATAGGCCTCTCGTTAAACATCTCAGTAAGGAAATTCTATTCCGATTTTTAAATTGGAGATGTGGCTTAGTCTAGATTTGGAAAATAAAACGAAACTTTCGAGTTGTGCTTGCGAGCTGGTGGTTTTAAATGTTCAATAACGACAGATACGAGAATAGTAGGAAAGTGGAAGGTATTACTCTAACAGGTTTTTATTTTATTTTCCCCGTGGTTTCTTACAGTTTATAAGCAACGAGTAAAAACTCTCGTGGTACTTAGATTTACAGGTAATGTATTAAGTAAAAATATACTGTAGCTTCAACATAAATTTCGAATTACAAATTTATTTACTTTATAGACATGTATACATGCATTAGGTACTCTTAATTTAACTTAAATGATAATGATGAGATTTTTTTATGAAAAGTAATTTTCTTTATAAAACTAAATCATAGACGAACTTAACTTTGTGCATAATTTTCTTAGTTTTCCAGCCTGTATTAAAATTGCAGTATTCTTTTTCATTACGGTGCGTTGATGTTTTACTAATTGAACCCGTAAATAAGTAAAATATTAACCCAATAAGATAGTTATATTTATTTTATTTAAAATATATCCATGTGTAAAATATATCTTAAGCACATATTAGGCACTCTTATTCAAATAATGTTGGAACATTTTTATAATTGTAAAGAAAACAAGTCAAGTGTTTATTAACGACAATTTTACGCTAGTATAACTTCCGGAAAATCTTCACTGATTGTAGTGTCGACTTCCTCGTATTTTGTTTCAAAATGTTCTCTTTTCTTAGCAAAGTATTGCACAACTTCTGGATGATCTTCACCAATTATTCTGTTGACTTCCTGATCTTGCGCTTCCATCTTTTCTCTTTTCTCCGCCGCAAAATCTTGACGCCTGATCTTTTCCATTTCCTCGGTGTACCTTCCTTCTCGAGGGTCCGCCATACACTGTAACATCTCCTTCCTCCAATTCTTGTTCCAGTGGTTAATTTTTGCCGTCTCCTGACATCCAAAAGGTCCCAAAGTATGGATCGCAGCGTAGTCTAAGCAGTCCACTTTACCATCCCTGTTGCAGTCCTAAAAATAATATTTGTTAATTTAAATCGATCTCAAAACTGTTTTGCAATATTAAAATTTGCTTGGCCACTTATAGATATCTTTAATTCTTAATTTCTTAATGTGAAATGTGACACGTTATGCGATGATGTAGTTTTTATCAGCAATCCCGTTGTATTTGCCAGGTTGAAAGAGTTAGCGTCGTTGATTAGCACTTTAAAATTTCTGTATGGCGTACAAAGTAACAAAGTCGACCTTTTTTTTATTAAAAACTGATAAACAACATATTTGCAATTCAATAAAGTTATTGAACTATGTCTAACTAAAATACACTTTCTTCACTATATGCCTACGATAAATTTAATTTCTAGAATATGTATCTTGTATCCTAAAGTAGTCCTTCAAATATTCAAACAAACTTCATGGTGGCTAAGCAGGAACTTTATTTTTTTATAGCAAACCTTATCAAGTAGCACATACTTTTAAATAGCTTATTAAAAGAAAATGCCGCATGCCGAACCTGAAATGGAAAATCACTCTTTTGAGATTTGGTGCATAAACTAAAACATTAATCGTAATCTAACAATTAGCTGATGTGCGAATTGCCTAAAGTGACTCCATCGTTGCCGAAAATGTGGTGTGTCTAGGATACAGAGCGGAATATAGGTTAAATCGAACCTTTCGCAAATCCAACCACAATAACGTTGGTTCATAACTATATGTATAATAATTATCATATTATGAAACTGGTTTATACTTGGTTAAAAGTGTACCTGATGTATCTGATCTTAATTGTAAAACTGTATGATTGGTACTTATTGCACCGGACGTTGGTAAAAGCCATTATGCATTTATGCTATACTGATCTTGCGTGTTTGCCCTGGTGTTCTTAATTTATATTAGTGCGATTCATTATAGGTCTACTTACAGGATGATATTTGTTGAAGTATTTCTGCATTGATTCCGTTGCACATATCAAATCAAGTGAGCATTTTTTCCACTCCTCTTCCATTCTTACGTCACCTGTGGAAAATATTTTACTAGGCTAAAATGAAGTCTTCAATCATCGTCATTTGTCTTGTTTCACGGATTTATGACGACACATTTCTCTAAGATTCTTTGTTATGTGAAATAAACAACACCATACCATTTATGCCAAGAACAGAACTAGAGAAACACATTTACATATATACAACCCTCTGGCTTTAAAGCTAAAATTTATGAACACTGTTTTATAGAAATTCACAAAATAGTGAAATATTTATAGAAAATAGGATGACGTTGTATTAATTACACTTCATAGAGTCCTTGTTAAAATTTACATTTAACTGTGCATTTGAACCCTCAGAATGATTTTAATTTCACAGACTTGCATGAATTGTGAGTATCTGTCCAAGTCTTTTACTCTGCTCGATTTTCACTCTTGTTATTTGTTTTTCGTTGTTATTTTTATTAGAACGAGTATTTGCCCATCGATAGGCCTACTCGACGTAGGCCTATTCAGCTCCAGTCATGGTAAGTAAAGCGCTAGGCAAACCGTGTGAAAAATGTATAAAATGTACGTTTTTAAATTGCCTTATTTCCTTCTAATTAATCTCCTGCTTTACATAATTAAGTAACTTTAAACAATTTAACAATCAAAACTTATTTGTTTTCTAATCCACCTACTATAAAATTGAGTAGGAGGACCTAGTTTAAATAGTATAACACCGTATTATTTTTTCTTCTTAGTAAAAGAATAATACATTATAATTATATACGTTTAGGTACTAGCCATAAGCCTAAACCAAATCCTTCTATAGCGTTTGTTCATCCATTGGATTTAGACAAATAGTCTACCTCGTGAGTTTATACAATAGATGATTGTAAGGTTGTAAAATAAATTGATTTTATGGGGTTTTAAATTTAGATTTTTACAATATAAGGACGTAAGATAACATTAAAGTAACTAAAACCTGTTAATATAGAAAAGTTTAGCTTTTATTTGGTACAAACCGGTAAATCGGTCCAGTGGAATTATCAGACGAATGATTGATAAAGTTATCCGTAGGATTGAAAAAGTTTAATTTTTTCTTCAGGTTAAATCTCCATAAGAAAAGTTCAGTTTACTATTCATTTTGACCAATTTAACGTAAATTTTCTAAATACAAATAAAACCTGTTGATATGGGACTGAAAATGTTTGTTTTGGTACAACTCTCATGTAAATCAACTCAAGTCCCAGACGAACTGTCTAAAGGCGTTTTTTACCTTACTGTTTTTTTTCTCTTTATTTCGGCTTAAGGTTAAACCCATGTTAGGCCCACTATAGATTCTATAAAACCACATGTGCTAATCTGTGACATACAAAGCAGTTTAAGCGCTAGTTCCAAGCTAAAATCTTTTCATTCAAACTAGAAAAGAAATTAGCAAAATGATAAAAAGTTAAATAGCCAAACTTAATAAATTATTTAAATCTCTCTCTTTTGCAAATGCCTATGCACAATCTCTATCTTTGGAGTGGAAAATTAACAGTGTTGCAAAACAATATCAGTCATCATCAGCTTGAAATAGATATGAGATTTTATATAAATTTGAGACTATTTAGTCCGGTAGATAATTGGGAATTCGCTAACTTTAAAAACGGGGATCAAGGTTTGTTTTCCACCGACTACTTTTAAACACTTTCCAATTATTCACTATTTCGAAAATACTACACCACGGATACAGTTTCATTATACAGTATACAAATTCTGAAATAATTCTAAAAATTACTTCTTTTTAATATTGAATACTATTGAGTTGCCAAGTAGACCTTTTTAATCATAATATTAAAACCTTGATTCAATTGAACAAACAGTTCAACAGATTTACAGTTCAACGTACTTATATCCATTTTCACATTTCGGGCGTCTGCCCAAAACGGGAAGCTAATGCCGAACGGTCCACAGTTGCCTTTTTCAAAACCACTTCCCACTTCTACTCCTGGCCCAGGAGAGTCGCATATTTTTTTTATATGGCACCCCGAAGCGAAGTCGCACAGGCAGTCTAGGCACTTCTGCGTAATCCTCCAATCTTCTCCTCTATTCGTAATCTTCTTACCTGAAATTAAAAATATGTAAAACTGTGAGAAGCTGTACCTTGGAAAGACGGCCCGTCTGGTTTCTTGTAGTCGAACGCGTCTTCCCAGAACACGTAGGAGATGCCGAAAGGGCCGCAGCTCGTGGAGAAGCAACCTCTCTTTAACCTGTTCATGTTGCAGTCTGTCGCGAATCGGCATAAGCAGTCCAGGCACTTTGTGGAGACATGCCAGCGATCGCCACGGAGACCTGCCATGGGTTTTGCAGTTAATAACTTGTGTTAATTAATAAAAAAAAACAAAAAAAAAAAAAAAAAAAAAAAACCAAGGCATGAAGAAAAAGATATATGTATGAAATGCCACCTGGTCTCTCGTAAACGAACTTGTGACAAACGCTACCGTATGACATCGACTAGCAAACCAAACATTTTACATTAGAGAGTCTTTTCACACATGGTAAATGAATACGGAAAGAAGCTAAACGTTACTGAAATAATGCTGCATATAATGATGATATACTCTTAAATGTGACAAATTTTAAATTAACGTTTAGCGTAGGCCGTAAGATTTATCGTAAGTTGCAAAAACCCTCTATGTAAGTTTAGTTTCTAGCTGTTCCTAAAAGCGCTCGAGCTTGAACCATTTAACGCCACACCAACCGCATTGCATTCATCTCTCAAATTTCCATATGCCCTGTCATAAAACGTAAAAATTAGACGATGTTAAAGATTTCGCATGAAGTCCTCCGTACTTACAAGTTAAATAAACGTTGTTAAAAAACAGTCAATTTCTCATTCTACAATGGACATTTAAAGACTATTCCCGACTACTTTCGTTGTGGGGTTTTTACTGTTCCAGCATAAGACGATTCGTAAATAGGCATAGGCCATACGGTGTGAAAATTTATGTTTCAACAAACATGAAAAGTTGTAAAACTGATTTGTTCGTACCGGTACTGTTATAGGGTCGAGTATAGGGGGTTCGAGAATACAGGGGTTATTGAAAAGAATGGTGCAAAATTAAGGTTGATGCATTCGTATATTCTGAGTTGCAAAATCATGAAATCAGAATAAAACTGTTTCTAGTATTAACAAGTTTTAATCTACATTAAATTATGCATTACAAATCATGGGCGCCGACTTTAAAAAATTATTGGGGGGGGCCCAAAGGAATGAGGGGAAATTTGATAATTCTCGCCTTAAAATTGTATTATCATATAATCTTATGTCATTCTGTCCAAAATCAAATAATTTTGTTTAACTGTGTCTACAGAATGTCGTTTTGCCTTCTAGGTTAACCTAAAAAAAATATGTTTTGAGTTTTAAGTTATATGTGGGTATCTAAGAAATTAAGTAATAAGATGATAGAACTCAATATTTTTCGTGAGGAAGGCTTGCATCAACAATCAATTGGAACAATTTTACTTATAAAAAAAATTTACTCACAGATTAATGCTTAGAGCATAAAGCCATAGATAGCCACCTGGCTCTATCACCGGGCTGAATAAAATTGTCAAACGGTAAGGTATTCTGAACCAAGGCAATTAGAGGATTCTATTTGCCTTGTTCTGAACGAGACATTACTTATAGATATCGTTTTGAAAACAATTTAAACCTCAACATGATTAATAAAGTACGAAATTTATATCCAGTTGAGATTTTTTCAAGATCTGCAGCCGAAAAAGTACCTAAAAAAATTATAAGCCAGAGATAAACTTTCAGAACTTTCGAGAAAATAAAAAATAAATTTAAATTTTGTTTAATTTTTGAGTTTTTAGGTCTCAATTTTATTTTAGAGGCCTGCTAACGTCTTAAAAAATGTCATTATTTTCTTGATTTTGTATAGTACATTATGAAGTTTTCCTTACAGTAGGCCTATTAAAATAAAAGGTATACTATTTAAACAATGTTTTATATAAACAATAATAGGTGCATCTATTAAGTCAATGAAGTTAAATGATTCTAACATATTTAAAGAACCTATAAATAAAATCATCAAGATAATAATAAAATATATAATTAACGTAAAACGTGGACGTAATGGATGGAACAATTAATTGATTTTGTATATAAATTTGATTGATTTTGTATAATATTTATAGTCAATAAGAGAACTTAAAATAGTATAATCATATCTTGCAATCTTCAATTTGCACACTCTTTACATTTTATATAATAAACTTAGTTAAAAACTATTTACCGGAATAATTTGACATTCTTAACCTTCTTCACTCAAAAGTCAAGTTCATTCGCAATAATCGGTGGTAAGGCTATGTAAATCCAGTCCATTGGTTGGTATATCTAAATCAATCTGGACATGTTAGCATAATCCCATAAGGGACATTGTGGTATTTTGGAGTCTACCGTGGTAGTAGACAAGGAATAAATCGCTTTTAAAAAGCCTTAAAAAGGTATCAGTCATCGAATATTAAACCCCGATCACACCGATCAGTGTGTTTGAACGCGATCAATATTTCCAAGTCTAGAGATAAATTCTAGGTGGCCGATTACCAAGGTCTGTAAAGGAAGAAGCATAACTTCTTCCCAGGTCAGCCGAATAGCTTTTTTTTTGTGTTCCGGATATGAAGCGTCTAAACTAAAACGAAAGTCAAGTTACGTTAAAATATTTACCATTACACAGCTGATTGAAAAAGAGAATGAAGAAGTCTTGCCATGGGTACGACATTTATCTAAACGACACCATATTACTCTATTTTAAATTTGGATTATTAGTTGATAACAAACCATTAGGTAATGACCAAATTACAAATTATCAATCAAGGTAAATATAAAACCATAAATTCTACCCTATTTTGCTTTGAAATTCCTTATTTTAGTAATTGTTTAGACAAAAAATACGAGAACGATTGTTGTTTGCTGTTTTGTTGGCAACACTTGCCGGTAGGCGACATCCATGGATGTCGCAGAAAGTGACACCATATTGCTTTTATGGGATGCAGCTCACCTGGCCCTGGTCTACAGTCACCTTGGCCGATTACGATTGTCGAATCAAAATAAATATTATTATTTATGTTGGCTTATTCTTCTAGATCCCTTCATCGAATTAAAGATTCCTTGTTATGCAATTTTGGTACGATCCAAAATATTAGTATTTTTACGTTGTGGCATTTTATATTTCATTTGCTGGCATAATCCAGCCCAAATTGGAATGCCAAAACAATAAGATAAAGTTTTAAATTTTGGTCCAACCAATAACAATGGAATCTAGATGCAGAGAACTCCACAGAAACAAAACTTGGAAAAAATAAATTGAAATATAAAACGCTCGGACAGCTTACTTATTCTAGAACGATACGAAGGAAGTACAGTAGTAGGCCTACTATCCATGGGTGATTCAAATACTTTAAAGCAGGTTTTAATTTACATGGGTTATACTATTTCATTTTTTATAATTACAGTAAATGTATTTAAGTATCAAATAGTATTATTGACACTTTTATAAACGGTAATTACGATTTACTCCTCGTCGACTACAACGGTAAACGCCAAAATACCACCATTTCCCTTAGGCCTATGGGATTTAGGCAACCTGTTTAGATTGAGATGTACCAACCAGTGGATCTAATTTAGAGTCTTATCATTGACTTTGGTCTTATTGCCATTGATTATTGCGAGTGAACGTGACCGTTGAGTGAAGAAGGTTAAGAATGACAGATTACTCTATGTAGTGTAAATTGTATTTAACTAAGGTTATAAATTACCAGTTTTACAAAACCTTTTATTTTTACACTAAATCACGGCTGCTGAATGCCAATTTTAACATGACTTCATTTGGTCTGGGGGGGCTGAGCCCCCCCAGGGAAAATGTTAAGGGGGGCTCGAGCCCCTCGGGCCCCATGGAGTCGGCGCCAATGTTACAAATGTGAGTTCGAATAGAAAGTCTGCAAATATCCAGGTGATTATATTCAAGGGATTATTAATAAACCTTGTATAAATAACATTTTTATTAGCATTTTTAAGTTTTAACAATTTTCACTAATATTAAGTCCATAAGAGTAAGTGTTTAGTGCTGTGGACTTAATATTAGTGAAAGTTTAAAAAACCTTGTTTAATAAGTGGCGTATGGGCTATAGAGTGTTTAACGGTTTAAGAGTGCTTTAGTGTTTAATGAGCTAATGTTATTCCCCTAAAAAATAAAATAAACAAATGCTTGAGAGGATAACGGAACGTAACGGATTTCATGACATATTCAATGATTGTAAGCTCAATCTATGATATTTGAGAATGTCTTGAACAATACAAAAATATTTGTCACGGTCATGTTCCGCAAGCGTTATTATGAAGGCACAATTATCCTATGGATTACCTCTATGGGGGGCTTGTGCTGATTGCAAATTTTCTAGGGTATTTATTCTACAAAAGAAATCTGTACGAACCCTAGCAAAGATAGGCAGAAGAGAATCGTGCCGACCAGCCTTTCGTAGTATGGAAATTTTAACATTAGAAGGTTTATATATTTATCAGACAATTAAGTTTTTTCTAACAAAATGTGACTCAAAATTCGGCACAAATTTTCATAACTATAATACTAGAAATAAAAATTTATTCAGAACTGATTTCCACAGACTTGAAAATTACCATAAGTTGCCATGTTATGCGGGAGCTAAACTGTTTAACCATCTCCCTGAAAGCATAAGAAATATTAATGATATCAAACTATTTTACAAAAAACTAAGAGAATATTTAATAAATAATGCTTTTTATAGTGTTGTAGAGTTTATAAATCATACCCATGCAAACACCTGCTGGGAAACTTAGAATTAAATTGATAGTTTTAAAGCCTAAACAAAGTGCACTTTGCCGAATTATTTGATGGGTTTTAATAAACTGGTGGCTCTATCTGTTTAGGGCTGCAAAAAGTCAACACAATATGTAACTATCATACCTGACTGTCCTAATAAATAACAATAAATAAGGCATAGGCACACGGAACATAAAAATCTCACCAGTGTCGTCGTGTATTCTGGATATTAGTCCATTAGTTTCTTCACTATTTTCGTGAATGTATTCTTCATCCTCCGAATTCTTGACGTCTGATTTTTTCTCGCCTTTAACATCAGAAACAGTTTCAAGAAAATAATTACCGTATATACTTTTAATACTCTGTAATTATTTTCCAAAGTTTACTTTTAAAATTAAATAAAGTTACGAGTCAGCGGCTTTAATTACTCTTGCTAAAACCATTAAGGCTAGATTAAAAGTGCTTAAATTTAAGGTGAGACATAGAATCAAGTGCAGTGATAAAAAATAATGCAGTGATACGTCCTAACCGAGGAGGTGAAAGATGAAGAAGACATTCTTTCCATGAAATTGGAAGCACTCAGCCAACGATCAAAAAGAAAGGGCAGTTGTCTTTCGGGATGTGTGGTATATGAATGTTAAAATGGGGGATAACTAGAGAATTAATTTGAGAGGACAATAGAAAAACATGCCGCGGTATTGAAACTATGAACAATAACGACAGTAGGTTGGTTAAGTTCAAGACAAAGAACTGGTAATGGTAGAAAGAATTATTTTTCCACACTAGAAGTGCCACAGATAACTTTGAAATCGCGAAAAAAACAGAATACAACCAAATCGACCCCATTGCTGTGAGTAGGAATAAGTGGATAAGGTTAGACGTTCAATCTAGAAGTGGGGGAGCAGCAAAAAGGGGATGCCGGAGATAATTTAGACTAGGTCTATTGTAAAGAAATAGAAGAACAAGTCAAAGTCTGAGGGAAGTGATACAGCTGAAAAAGAACTAATATATATATATATATATATATATATATATATATATATATATATATATATATATATCTACTACATAGTATATATATGATGATATACATACTATGTAGTAGAGAGATTTATATAGTTGCGGTCCTAGCGTCTCTCTCGTGAACAACGAGTGTAGTCGAGTGAAACAGGAAGAAAGGAATTTAATTTTTTATAGGCCTATTCATGGCATAGTTAACTTCGTCAGTAATTGCTTGTAAAACGTTGTAACAAGTACATTAGGTCATGATTCACATAAGTTTCTTATTTTTATTATAGATGAATTATTAAAACATCTCTCACCAGTATTTGCCTGTGTTTTGGGTATCAGTCCTTCAGTTTCTTCACTATTTTTGTGAATGTGAACGTCATCCTCCAAGTTTTCAACGTCTCCTTTCTTCCCTTCATTTAAAATAGTTTCTATAAAAAGAAAAATTGAGAAAATTTTTGAATGTATTACAAAATATCTTCCATATCTATTAATTTGCTTAGGTAAATACAGTGAGGTATTGAAGAAATTTTAAATGTACCTGTCTTTTCAGTGGTTTTATTTTTCTCGTTGGTCTCTAAAATAGATTCTACCTTCTCAAGTTTAAGTACGAGTTTTTATGAGCTTTGAATATTTGTCAGCTTGACTTTTATAATACAAATATATTAAAAAATGAAGTAAACCCTATTATTAAATATGCTCTCTTAAAGAAAAGACATTAACAGGATTACAAAAACAATGATTGGACTGGCAAAATCAGAATTATTTGGTAAGCAACATAACTACTCGACTACCTAGTATTTCAACGTTTAACTCGGTTATAATTATTTTAATGATGATATAAGTTTCATGACTCACCGTGGCGCTCGTTGACGTGCATTTGACTGCGACCGTCGTCGGTGGCAGCACCGGCTTTGCCGCTCTCGTCTACAGCCTCCATGTCGTGTGACTCTCCTCCCTCGTTCCTCTTGTCTAATTTTGGTCCACCATCCTTGTTCCTCTTGTCTATTCCTGGTCCACGATCCTTACTCCTCTTGTCCCCGCCTGGACCAGTATCCATATCACGTGACTCCCCGACCTTACTCCTCTTGTCCCCGCCTGGACCAGTATCCATATCACGTGACTCCCCGACCTTACTCCTCTTGTCCCCGCCTGGACCAGTATCCATATCACGTGACTCCCCGACCTTACTCCTCTTGTCCCCGCCTGGACCAGTATCCATATCTTGCGAACGCCATGTCTTAAGCCCGTTAACTCCTGATATTTCATGAAACATAATAAAAAATATTATATATTTGAAATTTTGCCTAATGTTACAGTTGAATTGTTTACAAAGAGTTCATTACGAAAATGTTGTCTTTATTCTCATCAAATTGATTAAATTACACACAAAAGTGGGGTGAACTATAGTAGTGTGTTTTGGTCACTTTTAAAACCGGCCACGTGCCCACCGGGCCACGTGCCGCGGCAGCTGGCGCCAGCTGCCATGTCACATAGCTTCCGGTGGGGGATGGAGGGTATATATGAGATGCTGTAGTTATATTTTATGCCATATAGGTTGGGGTGGAGATGGCGATAGTGTTGGCGTTAGGGTGAAGTGAATTTGTGCATAAAATTAAAAGTTAGTTCAAAATTGAAATTCGTCGGTGTTAACGAAACTCTAACAGTTGAAGAAAAATTAAGAGTTAGTTGAAAATTGAAATTCAAACTTATAACTGAGATGCGGAAAATATGTCAAGGTCATCCAGAGTAAGTTTTAAAAAATTCTATCCAACTATCACCAGAAATAGTTTTAAGTTGAAGTAGTTGGTGATAGCGGGATAATTGATTCGTGCCATGGGAGAGGTGTTTATTGTTTGAAAGTTGGCGATCGAATGAGAAGCGCCGCCTAGGGAGAGGGCTTATAAAACGGCAACCTTCCCCCCACCACCCCTTCCCCCACTCCTTTAGACCAATAACCGGTCGCCGACTCTATGTGGTGAAACTGAACTAGACATGGCGGCTGCCATGGATAATTCTAACCTCAAATCTTAGCTCAGCTGAAGAGAATAGAGGAGCATGAAGTAGGAATTGTGGTGACAGCGCTTATATGAGGAATAGTAGGGGTAAAATAAAAAAACTTGTTGAACACAGTCGATAGGTGTAACAAGTTCAAAGTTGTTGAATTGTAACATAGAATGCAAAATGTTGTAAATAACACTATCATCAACATTAACCTGCAAAGTCTTTGAAGAGTATAATGGGTTAAAACTGTACTTCTTTCTAACTCTATTTAAATTAGTTTTACACTTTGAAATTGAAGGTTTAGAAGTACTTCGTAATATGTGTTGTGTTCGCAAAAGCTTTAATTTTAAACATTGTGCAGTCATCATAACCGATGTGTTAAGTTCAGAAGTTAAAATAAGACTGAGATATAAAATGAAGTGTAAAAGAAATTGAAACAGAAAGCCAGAGTAGTAATTTTATAGGTTAGAATTTACGAAGGCTATTCCATGGATAATTCTAACCTCAAACCTAGTAAGTGAAGTAGTCATAACATAAAACTAACGAGAGATGATGACCGAGCGGATGCGAGGCAATGAATGTTTGTAGCGCGATAAACTACCCACCTTTATAGAGGCAATAACTCCAGCCAGATGGCGGCAGATGGCAAGCAAATGACTGGTTGACCGACTTTCACCTGAGTAGTAAGAGAAGTAGGGTTCTGTGTCTATCCCTACTCCTTGGGGTCAATGACCGACCGGAAAGGTCAATGACCTCCCCCCCCCCCTCTCCCCCCCCCCTCCCCCCCCTCCCCCCCCCTCCCCCCCCTCCCCCCCCCCCGAAAAAATGGAGCCCCCCCCCCCCCTTCCCCCACTCCTTCCCCCACTCCTCCAGGTCAATGGCCGGTCACTACCGGTTGTTGACTTTATGTGGTGAAACCAGACTAAATATGGCAGCTGCCATGGATAATTCTAACCTCAAACCTGCTGCGCATGCAACGAGTTCTCCGGATCGGAATAGTGACTATGCTATTGCGCATGCGCCTAGTCCTGTATTACTCACTTTAGCGCTACTGCACATGGATAATTCTAACCTCAAACCTTGGTTTTGCGTTGCTGTGCATATGCTGCTCCCCACTCCTTCGCCTTCCTTTTACACTGCTGCGAATTGGACTGGATTGAACACTGTACTGGAGTGAAACAACTTCCCCCACTCCTTGAAAACCCGAGGAGCGATAGGAGCTATATCTTTGCTTCAGTCGCCAACAAACTTTCATAGCGAAAGGTTGTTGGCGACTCAGCAAGAGGTTTCAAATATATAGTAGGCCTATATATATTTGAACTTCTTCTACTATGTTGCGTTTTTTAATGCAATGTGGTATGTGTGTGTGTGTGTGTGTGTGTTTAGTTTTAAGGTGTATTTAATTTAAGAAATAATTTGCGCATTGCGATGTTAGTTATAAGTTGGGTTTAGCATTAAGGTGTATTAATTTTAAGAATAATGAAGGTATTTGGTTGTGTTGAATTATTTGGTTTTTAATAATGATGTGTTGTTAGTTTTAAGTGTTGATATTAATAATTTATGTCGTTGTTTTGCCTTTCAGCTAGATGTTAGGGGGTAGATTAACTGTAAATTCAGAAGTTCAGTTGAACTTCACTTAGAAGGGGTGGGACATCCGCAAATTGCGGACTAGGTTTTTTGCATTTTGTTTAGGAATATGATGGGTGGGATTAGTTTGGGTGGGGTTAGAGTTGCGTTTCTGCATTAGGTGTTCCAGTTTCCCTTGGAATTCATGGTTACGGTAGACCCGGACCGGACCGTTACGGTAGACCCGGACGGTCCAAACAAAATTGCGTCGATGTCCCTTGCAGAACGTAACTAGTGGGTTGGGAGTGGGAACCGTTAGGCAAACAGGGTGGTGGGAACAGTATTACTGTTCCCATCACCTTGGATCATTATAAATCTTGAATGACCTTGACCCACTTTTGGAAGGGTCAATGACCCCCCCCCCCCCCGAAAAAATGGAGTCGATTCCCCCCCCCCTCCCCCCCCCTCCCCCCCCCCCCGAAAAAATGGAGTCGATTCCCCCCCCCCCCCTTCCCCCACTCCTACCCCCACTCCTTCCCCCACTCCTTCCCCCACTACTCCGGGTGAACGACCGGTCATGACCTGAAAAATTAAAATGGCAATAGCTTGATAACGGATTGACGGATTTGGACAAGCGATACATCATTGAAAAGGTCTATGTAAGACAAACATTTTGGTAAAAGAAGAATTTGGTTATCTTATTTTAGTCAAAAGTTATGCGAATTATTTTAAATAAATACCTTCTCTTTTCCCTTTTCCCCCACCTCCCAGGTCAATAATCAGTCTTGGCCAGCTGCTACCCCTCTCATTTGCATATTGTTATAAAAGACGCACCGACTGCGGCTAACATTTCATTCTGATTCCAGACGTTACGCTGCGAACTTGGAGCCACAACCATGTCATCTCTGCCAACTACAACTTCTACTTTAACTTCTACTTCAACTTCTACTACGGCTGTTACTGCACCAAAGAAAACTCTTCGTCTGAAAAATCCTCCTGACTGGTACAAGAAGCAACTTGGATCCCAACCTTCAACTTCTGGCACTATTCTTCCGCCTATCAAGACTTCTAAACTTCGAAGCATTTTTTCACCGCCTTCGCCTTCTACTTCGCTTTCAAACGACTCCACACCGCCATCAACCATCATGCCGCCTCCACAGAAGCCAGCTCCCCGTCTTAATACCCCTTCATTTGAAACTTTGCTTCATAGTCTTAGTACACCTATCATTCCACTGTCACCATTGCCTCCTACCCCACCACTTACTATGCCTGAAGACCACACCTATCATAAAACTAAATCCACTAAGCCTACTCCCAAACCTGCTCCTAAGCCTGCTCCTTCAGAGCAATTTCAATTATTACAAGAAGAGCGTCGTAGGGCATTTAGCCGTCCCACTACTTGCCCTGAAGTGCTCACTAGGGGAATTAAGAAAGGATCAGCTTGTGGGAGGAAATGTGTTAAAAATGAAAGTTTTTGCCGTGTACATATCGTGAAACATATTTCTGAACCACAACTGACAGAAATCCCCACCGTTGAAGACGATCCTAAAATAATATCCGTCAGAGGAGAGAGGCTTAAGAAAGGTTTGAAATATTTTTTTCTAAGTGTTGTTGACCACCAACACATTTTGGCAAAATGTAACGGCTTAAAATATAAAATTAGAGTTTGTGAGAATTTGTGTAAAGAGAAGAGATTTAACACTTTAGATTCTCAAGACTTTCTCCTCAGGGATAAAAAGGATCGTATTACAAGGTGGGGGCGTAAACAGTAAATTCACTTAGTTTTTTCCAAATTGTTGCTAAAAAAATAATGGGGGAGAAACACAATGCGTTATAGCGTTGTGTTTCTCCCCCATTATTTTTTAACACTCTAAGTCTCGTGACCTACTAACCTACTTCCATCCAAGTAGTAAGAAAAGTACTTCCCCCCACTCCTTTGGGTCGATGACTGGTCACGGTCAGCTCCTACCCCTCATTTGCATACTATTATAAAAGCGGAGCGAGCGTTGGTCACCCCTTCATTTTTCTTCTACACGCCGCTCTTGTCGTTTCGTCTCTGCTGTTTACAATATTTCTTGCTTCAAAATGCCTCCTCATCTGAATGAAAATTTCAATTTTTCCGAAATTTCTGATGTTTTTGAAGAATCTGAAGACATTTTAAGTAATGACAGTGAAAGTGAAGATGATGAGGACGATGATGATTATACTGTTGAACTTAGTGAAGAACGTAAAGTCATAGCAATTGATCCACAATTTCCATTTGATACAATAGAAAAGTTTATGGCTGAAGCTAATAAATGGTTGGACTCAGGATGTTATGTACGAATTGACTCTTTTATATTGTATGGTGATAGTCATTCTTTCCTTGTCACACCAAATGACAGAGACCGCATGTTGCAGTGGGCACAATCTATGATGGAGTGCTATGAACAAGGTGTGGACACTGGCGGCTATTTTCTTGCACAACTAGTGTAATAACAAAATTACCCTTCCCCCACCCTACACCTTATCCCTTTCAAATCCTATAAAGAAGGGGGAAAGGAGTGGGGATTATAAAATGGTGGGGGGAATGTGTATAAATGCAGGTTGTTTGAAGAGACTTTTATTATTGTGGCTTTAGCAGAAACAACATGGAGTTTAAATCTTCAGCAAAAATAAGGAACAACATAATAAAGAGAGAAATTCGCAAGAAAGAAAAGATTGAACTTATAAAATTACAACTTATAATTCCTTCCATTGAAATTGGATGTAGCAAAATGAAGACTTTGGTGAAAACTAACGAATATTTGCTAAAAACAATCGAAGAGTTGAAGAGCAAGAATGGACATTCTACATAGTAAAATTTGAACATTTTAATATAAATAAGTAAACCCAAAAAAGTAGATGTAGAATAGAGAGCGAGGAATAGATCACTTTGTGGTAATGGACTAACATGCCACTTAGTGCTCTATTCCTCGTTCTCGCGTTAAATTGGATTACCTTGACCTATTTGTTCGACTGTTAGAATTTGGTTAACACTGTTGAATTTCAGTTTTGAACTAACGTTTATTTTTGTTCAACTGTAAGAGTTTTTTTTTTTAATACTGTCGAATTTTAGTTTTGAACTAACTTTTAATTTATGCGAATTTTTAGTTTAACTTTAGTTAATTTATGCACAAATTTAGTTTAATTAAGTGTCTGTGCTGTAGCCATTTTCACCTAAAAGTAACTACAATTAGTTGGGTGGGGGAAAGTTCGTTAAAGCTTGAATATAAAGAAGTATATACTAAAACTCCAATGGGAATAAAGAACACGAATGAACAATTAGTTTGTGGAAGGTTAATATTTTTGTTCAAAATGTTTGATTTCCTTGGATAGTGAAGAAGATGAAATAGTGGTGGGGGAACCGTTATAAAAGGAGGAACATGAGAGCCCATTTCATTTCTTGGTGAAATTTCGAAGAGTAAACATCTCAACATGTATTGTTGCGATAAATGTTCGGAATCGTTTCACGATGAAATTCTATTAGACTGTCATAAAGAACTAATTCACAACAACCCAGAAGAAAAACAAGAACAAGAACAACAAGAACAAGAACAACAAGAACAACAAGAAGAACAAGAAGAACAAGAAGAACAAGAAGAACAAGAAGAACAAGAAGAACAAGATGAAATAACTGCAACATCTTCAACTACTTTACCGAATCTACAAGTATTTGCATTACCCGGTAAAGTAGTAATGCATCATAAGATTCAAAATGAAAACTTGAAGCTAGAAGAATTTATTAGAGAAGCAAAACCAATCATCAGTAAAACTTTAAAAGAAGAATTGAAAAGATTGAACTTTCTTAAATTTGGTTTACTACTAGAAGCTATGTTTATAAATGTACAAGAAGAATTATCACCAAGAGGATTCATAACAAAAAACCGAACCATTATGGAAAGTTCAAACATTGATTCAATAGTAGAAAACTGTATAGAAGAAATATTAACAAAAATTCAGGAACACGAAGGAAGAGGATCCGGATGGAGTCTTACAAGTATTGAAGTATTAGATATAAGAGTTCATAAACATGGATATGGACTAATGGGATCTAGTTACATTCCTTTGCCCAAAAGAATTAAGGATACAAGATCATGTATTAATGTGAAAAATCAAGATAATGAATGTTTTAGATATGCGATGACATCTAAGTTTGTACCAAATCATTTCGATAAACCTAACCAACACTATGAAAATCAAAGACATAGGTACAATTTTCAAGGAATTACTTACCCTGTATCACTGAAAGATATATCAAAATTTGAGAAGAAAAATCCTGGTACATCTATCAATGTTTTTGCATTAGATAGTTCAAACAAAGTGTATCCTTTACGTGTTGTAAAAGAAGAGCTACCAGATCATACGGATTTACTACTACTAACGCGAGGAGATGTGTCTCACTATGTGTACATTAAGAAATTCGACTCTCTTGTTAACAAGCAGCTTTCTAAAGCTCGACACAGAAAGATAATTTGCAAGAGATGTTTTAATTTTCAACGAGAAGGAAGACAAGGAAGAGAATGGTTACAAGAGCACAAAAGGCTATGTAACAATAATTATGAAGCAAAGATTAATTTACCTTCGGAAAACAGAGCATTTGTTACATTTCAAAAGGTTCATCATCAATACCGTATCCCTATAGTTGTATATGCGGACTTTGAATCAACACTAATTCCTATAGAAGATGAAAATTGTGAAGCTAGAAAAAGTGTCAAATATCAAATGCACAAACCAAATAGTTTTTGTTTAATGGTTAAATCAACATTATCAGAAGAACATTTAAACAGATATGGATTAACTTCAGAACCTCTAGTATATCGTGGTGAAAATGTAGAAAAAATATTTCTTGATCACTTATATTCAATAGCTGGAAATGCACAAAGATTATATACAAATATTGTACCAATGAAACCGATGGAGGAAGAAGAAGAAATTCAACATGAAAATGCAACTCGATGTTTCTTATGCAAAAATGATTTTACTATTGAGAATTATAAAGTTAAAGATCACGATCACCTCACAGGTTATTACAGGGGTGCTGCTTGTAATAAATGCAACTTGAGCTATCGTTTACCACTATTTATTCCTGTGGTTCTGCATAACCTCAGTGGGTATGATGCTCATTTTATAATACCTGAACTAGGAAGAGACGACGGTAAAATCGATGTGTTAGCTGAAACTTCAGAGAAGTTCATAAGTTTTTCCAAAGAAGTTGGAAACATGAAACTAAGATTCTTGGACTCCTACAGATTTATGCCGTCGAGTTTATCCAAACTTTCAGAAAATTTAAGGAAACAAGATTTCATCGAAACAAAGAAGATTGTAAATAACGACAAACTGGATTTGGTACTTCGGAAAGGTGTGTTTCCATATGATTACATAGACAGTTTAGAAAGATTTAATGAAACATCACTTCCGGCTAAAGAAGAATTCAAAAGTAAACTTTATGACATGGACATATCTCAAGAGGACTATGATCATGCATGTAAAGTATGGAACGATTTAGGATTTAGAACATTGGGAGAATATTCAGATTTTTATGTTAAATTGGATGTAACTTTACTATGTGATATAATGGAAGAATTTAGAAATACATGTTTTGCGGCATATGGATTGGACCCTCTTCATTCGTACACTTCACCTGGATTAGCATGGCAAGCTATGTTGAAAGAAACAAATTGTAAAATACAACTTCTTACTGATATAGATATGGTTATGATGTTAGAGTCAGGAGTTCGAGGGGGATTGACGCAAAGCGTTACACGACATTTCAAGGCGAACAACAAGTATCTGCCCGATTATGATGCATCAAAACCAACAACATTCCTAGGTTATTTCGATGCAAATAACTTATACGGATGGGCAATGTCGAATCCCCTTCCATATGATAATTTTAAATGGATAGATCCAGAATCGATTGGAAACATAATGGATATACCGAAGCATGGTGAAACTGGTTACATTTTTGATGTTAATTTTGAATATCCTGAACATCTTCATGATCAACATTATGATTTACCACTTCTTCCGAAGACTGAAATTTCCCCTACTGGAAGATGGCCAAAATTAATGATGACTTTAACCGACAAGTCTCGATATGTTGGACACTACTGGATGATACAACAAGCTTTAGACTTAGGATTGAGAATTACAAAAATTAATCGAGTACTACAATTTTCTCAATCTTGTTGGTTAAAACCTTACATCGACAACAACACAAGAAGAAGAGCCACCGCTACATCAAGTTTTCAAAAAGATTTTTTCAAATTAATGAATAACGCAATATTTGGCAAGACTTTGGAAAACAAAAGGAAACATAAGGATATCAAATTGGTAACTGATCCAGTAAAATTACAGAAATTGGTGCAACAACCAAACTTTGGTTCATCTATAATTATTAATGAAAATCTAGTTGTTATTTCCATGAACAAGAAGTCAGTTACAATGGATCGTCCTTTGTATCTTGGAATGTCAATCTTGGATATTTCAAAAACACATATGTACGAGTTTCATTATAAGAAGATGGTTAACTATTATGGAAGAGAGAACATTGGTATTGCATATATGGACACGGATGCACTAATTTACTGGATTAAAACAAATGACATGTATGAAGATCTACGCACCTTTATATATAAAGATGATTTCGACTTTTCCGATTATCCTAAGGATCATCCAAATTACGACTATGACAGAAATAAGAAAGTATTGGGAAAATTTAAAGATGAAACAAATGGTGTGCCGATGATGGAAATTGTAGCATTAATGTCCAAACTGTATTCATTTCAACTGTACATAAACGAGAGGAACGAACATCAAGTCACGAAGAAGGCCAAAGGAATAAAAACTTCTTTCCTGAAAAAGAACGTACAGTTTGAACATTATAAAAGATGTTTGTTTGAAAATGTTGAAACAACTGCAACGTTCAACACTATTAGAAGTTATAATCATCAACTTTTTAGTGTCAAACAAACAAAGTGGGCATTAAGCTACAAAGATGACAAGCGCCATATTTTAGAAGATAAAATTAATACTTTACCATTCGGCCACTACTCTCTAAACCCTATCGACCAGTAAACCTATTCTTCGTCCTCTACCTTCTTCCTTTTTCCTTTCCGTAAAGAAGAGGGGACATGGCAAGCCCAATGCCATGTTCCCTCTTTTTTACACTAATATGAAATGGCCTTGACCTATATTCAAACTATATAAATGAGAATAAACTATTTTATGGATCAGTATTTTTACATGCGGTGTACAAGCAACATCTGAAGATGGAAAGTGTGAAGGACAAGATTGTAAATGAACTACATAAACCAGCAAGAAGAAGATTTCCAAGAAGAAGTACAATCATTAAAGGAATGAATGATCTTTATCAAGCTGATCTCATTGAAATGATACCGCACAGTAAATTAAATAAAGGATTTAAATATATTTTAACAATTATAGACTGTTTTACTAAAATAGCCGACGCTTTACCATTGAAGGATAAGACTGGTAAAAGTGTTACAAAAGCTATGGAAACCACAATACAAAGAAATAAATTTAAAATTAAACATCTACAGACCGATGATGGAAAAGAATATTTTAATAAAGACTTTGCAGCTTTGATGAAGAAACATCAAATAAATCATTATTCTACAAATTCTGAAGTTAAAGCTTCAATAATTGAAAGATTCAATAGAACATTAAAAGGTGCGATGTATAAACAATTTTCAAAAAGAGGATCATACGTGTGGTATGACATATTACCACAACTTATAAAACAGTATAACAACAAATATCATCGTACCATTGGAATGAAACCTATCCAGGTAAATAGTGCTAATGCCAAAATTGTATTACAACGCATTAAAAATAATACAACACCAAAATTGGAAAAATTGCAACCAAAGAAGTTCAAGGTCAACGATAAAGTTCGTATAAGCAAATACAAAAGTGTATTTAGTAAAAGATATCTACCAAATTGGACTAATGAAGTATTTACAATTTATAAAGTGCAACCAACTATACCTGAAACCTATTTATTAAAGGATAACAAGGGTGAATTACTTCAAGGTGGATTTTACGGACATGAATTGTTGAAATCAACAGTCGGTGATGTATATCTTGTCGAGAAGATTTTACAAAGGAAAAAGGATATGGTTAAAGTCCGGTGGTTAGGGTTTGATAAAAGTGAAGACTCTTGGATTCCTTCAAAAGACTTAGTATAGTTGTTTAATAGCTCATTGTGTGTTTAACCTTTATACAAGATGGAGATTGTACAACAAAAAGATCGATTTAATATCAATAACATTGATGAATTGACAGTTGACAATGATAAGTTAAATCATGGAAAACATGGTGAATTACTACCAAATACGATAAGATGTCTAATAACTGGTCCTTCAAATTGTGGAAAAACTAATGTTGTTTTTAACCTTATAACTAATCCTAAAGGATTGCGTTTTAATAATATATACATTTTTTCAAAATCATTGCAACAACCAAAATATCAATTATTGGATAAAGTACTTGCAAGTGTACCTGAAGTGAATTTTTACAAGTTTAATGCCAGTGAAACAATTATGCAACCGAATGAAGCAAAACCATTTTCTATTTTTATATTTGACGATGTTTCTTGTGAAAATCATGACACAATAAGGAATTATTTTGCTATGGGAAGACATCATAATATTGATAGCATTTATATTGGTCAAACATACAGTAAAATTCCAAAACAACTTATAAGAGACAATGCAAATATGTTGATCATCTTCAAGCAAGATGAAACAAATTTAAAGCATATATATAATGATCATGTAAATGCGGATATGCCATTTGAAAAATTTAAAGAGATGTGTGGCAAAGCATGGAATGAGAAATATAGCTTTCTCGTTATTATGAAGGAAGAAGATATTAAAAATGGTAGATATCGTATAGGGTTGGATAAATTTGTATTTATGCGTTGAACTACCGATGCTACATCTAGTTACATGTTGAACTTCACAGTGTAAACATGCTGAATCAAGAAAAACTATTGAAAGAAATAAAATCACTCAGTGATTCTATTAGGATGAAGAATCGTGCATTGAGGATGGGTTTAAGTGAAAGAGAAGAATTTCTAGAGACTACATTTAAACCTATTACGGAACCTTTAAAACAGATATCAGAAACTATTGGTAAACCTCATTATGAAGGAGATGTTTTACTACCAGTTTCTAAACAAGAAGTACAAGCATTAAAAAAAGAAGAAGATGATGATTCATATACAAGTGCTAGTGAGCAAGAAGAAACAAAAGAAGAAGAAGAACCAATTGTTGAAAAGGAAGAAGAACAGCCAATACCAGAAGCAGAACAATCTATTCCAAATTTAACTCAATTGAGTAGCGATATATTACAACATGGACCTCTTGGAAGAAAATATATAATGAAAATGCTACATGACATGAAATCAAACCCGAATTTGAGTAGATCACACGTATACGGAGCAAGAATTGATGGGAATGAATTGAAGATTGGCGATTCAAAGCTTGAAATAACACAAGACGATTACATCATTATTGGTGAGCATAGATATAAAGGAACAAAAGGATTATATGAATTAATTTTTAAAAACATACCACTAAGATATTCATCCAAAGATTTAAGTGTTTTTAAGGAGATTCTACAAAATACTAACGCTCATAAAAGAAACTACTTAAAGGATGCAATGATTAATCGTTCACGTGCAACAAAATATAACATCGTTATAAAAAAGTTGTTTCCTCCACGAAAATTGCCAACATTACGTACTGCGCCAGCGGTGAGACAACCACTGAAAAGAAAATCTTTATCACTTATGGATTTATCACTTCTTGAACAACATAGTAAAAAGAGTAAAGGAGATACTTCAACATCTGGCAAAGGATTGATGAAAAATCTATACAATACGAATGTGATTTACTACAACGACATCAATAAATTGGTTGATAGAATGAGACTATTGCATGAAGCCATGGAAGCCGGTCATACAGGTTTAAATAATGAATGGGTAGCTCTGATTGACGAACTCAGGAATCGCGGTATAATTGTATAATTGTCCGCGGATATATAAGAATTGCAGGCGTATAATGTGTCAGTTCTAACATGAGCGTCGACAAGTTCGGACGATACTCCGCGTTAGGAGTGCAAGTTGGAGAAAACAGAAAAAGAAGTGGATTACCGCAAACACCTGAAGGTGACTATAACATAAATAATAAACGTTTAAAGTTTGTTAGAGATCCAGAAGAAGATGGAGATGCAACAAATTTAAAAACAGTTAAGGAGGTAACATCTACAAGTTTAAAACTCGACGACAACCAACTGTATGATGCAAAATCTCACAGGGTTATTAACGTTGCAAAACCAGTCAATAATGGAGATGTTGTTAATAAAGGCTATTTTCTATCTGCGATGGAATACGCTTTACTGTTGGAAAAGACTAAAAGTGGAAAAAGGTACAATGCTTTAAATTATAAAATAACTAATGTGGCAGATCCAACCGAGGATACAGATACAATCAATAAGCGTTATTTGCACTCTGTAATACCAGAAAAGAAAAAAGATGGATTTTCCTTCTATAAATATACTATAAACGATATTGGATATCCTAAAGAAGAAAGTGATGGTGTTAATATAAAATACATTAAAGATAATTGTATTTTATATAATGGTGCTGTTATTGATTGTCATGGAAAAGTGTTGTCCAATCTGAAAGATGGTTCAACTCCATCGGATGCTGCTACCGTGAGACAAATGAATGAAAGCTTGAAGAAAGGAACATCCGCTTTTGTTAAACAAAATCAGGTGGTGTCAAAGAAAGGTGATGAGTTTATGCAAGGAAGTGAAAAGTTTACCTTACTACAACTACAAAATGACAAGTGGGATGGAAAAAATAAAAGATTGTCAAATATAAGTTTAGGCACGGAAGAACATGATGCTGTTATTTTAACACAAGTACCACAACTATCAGCTACTGGTGTTAATTTTATATGTAAAGGTAGACGATTAACCCAAGTTAAATCTGGTAAAGATGATCAGGATTGTGCTGTTGTAAAACAAACTATAATTTTAGATAAAATAAATAACGTATATGATGGAAAAAATAGAAGAATATCTAACATATCAGCAGGAATAGCTCCGAATGATGTTGCTACTATTAATCAAGTTATAGCGACCTCTAAAAAGGATCCATCGGTGTATACATGTAATGGTAAACGTATCACAAATCTTGATAATCCTACATATGACAAAGATGCTACTAATATCGAGTATGTAACGAATCTTGTAGGTAATGTAGTTATTGATATGCATAATCATTTGATTAATACATCGATGAAACACAATAAAATCGAAGATTCTCAGAGAAACCAATGGATTAAAGATGAAATCATTGATAAATACTAGTAAAACTTATGAATATTTAAGTATGGAATACACAAAAAAGGATTCATTATCATAAAGTATTTCATAGAGTGAAGACGTTGGTTACATAAAACAACATAATGAAGACCGTATCGCTCAGTCGTCGTCAAGACAGCGGCAAGAGAGGACGTGGTTTAACATCAGCTGCATTATCCCTGCTCAGACGGATTCCAATTGGTGCTGTTGTGAATCGAACGATAGACGCTTTACCATACGAATTACATCTGCCCGGAGGTTATCAATATTGTGGACCTGGAACTAAGTTGGCAAAACGTTTAGCAAGAGGAGATCCTGGAATTAATAAATTAGATCAAGCTTGCAAAGAACACGATATAGCATATTCAAAGTATAAAGATTCAACAAATAGATCAATAGCGGATAAAATTCTAGCGGAAAAAGCTTGGCAAAGAGTAAAATCAAGTGACGCAAATATTGCAGAAAAAGCAGCGGCTTGGGCAGTAACTACAGCCATGAAGACGAAAGCAAAGTTAGGTGCTGGAAGACGTCGCAGAGGAAGACCTGCAAAAAGAAGCGCTCCCAAAAGAGGTGGAAACATTAAAAAAGGACATCGTAGAACTCGTAAGGCAAATGTAAAGAAGACTTCTGTTTGGCAAATGGTAAAAAACGGAGCAGGTTTATATCTAAGACCATACCGTGTGTACTAAATAGAAAGAATCAATTGCTAATTCCAAATAAAGCCTTAACAAATCATCAGTTAAATGATTATGTAAAATGTTTGAAAATACCATTTTTTCGAGGAGTTTTTATGAAAGATGCATTACCAACTAAAATATGGGAAAATGAAACTGGAATAGTAAATTTGGATTCCACCTATGGTCCAGGCACTCATTGGGTATGCTATAAAAAGCTCGGACAAACCGTTTACTACTTTGACAGTTTTGGCAATCTACCACCGCCGAAAGAACTGCAACATTATTTTCGAAACTCCAAAAACATTTTTTACAATTACAAAAGAGAACAACCTAACAATACTGAAATATGTGGGCATTTATGTTTGGAGTTTCTAGCGAAGAGTGTCAGTCAGCTTTAAGATGTCATCGTATACAGTGTCACTGAGTGGAAATTCATCCACATTGAAAAGTACGCTGTTCCCAGCATTGCGTCTATCCAAGGAAAGATTATGGGAAGCGGCATTACTTGATTTAACTACCTACAACTCAATTCCCAATGTTACGGAAGGAAAGAACAATTTACTACATTATTATGAAACTAAGGATGCTTCAGGAAAATACTCAGAATTGAAAATAATTACATTTCCTACTGGAGCTTATGAAATCGATGATATAAACCAATTACTACAAAAACAACTCGGAGAAGAAAAGATCACCGTTAAAGGAAACAATAATACTTTAAAAGCAGAAATAACTTCAAAATATTATATCGATGTCAGCTTGGAAAACTCCATTGGCAGTTTACTTGGATTTACAGATACAAAAAAGAAAATCTTAACTCCTGGAACTACTCATTCAGGTGATACAACTGTTACAATATTGAAAGTCAATAGTATCGATGTAACGTGTAATATTATACACGGATCGTATAGAGAAGGAGTGAATCAGCATATTTTACATACATTTTATCCAACTGTGGCTCCCGGTTTTAAAATTGTTGAGAAGCCACAAAACTTGATATACCTACCGTTAAACACCAGTTTCATTTCAGACATCGTACTGAACATATTGGATCAAGACGGTCATAGTGTTGACTTTAGAGGAGAAACAATTACTATACGGATACACATCAGAGCAGCAACATAAAAGTCAACATGGGATTATCATTTAAACCGCAACGGAAGAGTCGGGAGCTCAGTAGCTCCTCGACATTGGAAGAGTTAACATCGGAAAACATTCGTTTTCTACAGAAGATTGGATTAAAACTTAACAGCGATGGATATCCTGGATATATCTCAAGGACCAACGTTCGACGAAACACTATGGGAGAAGGAATATCACACGCACAACCCTTACACTTCATCAAAATTAAATAATAACGATGAAATAAGGATCCCCATTCAACAACAAGATATTTACACTTTACCGTGTGAAAGTTACTTGTACATTGAAGGACGGGTATTAAAATTGGATGGAAAAACTGCTTCAACAGTTCCTTTTATAAATAACCCGATGGCATATCTTTTTGATGAAATAAGATATGAAATATCAGGGGTGACGGTTGATTCAACAAAAAAGGTTGGTTTAACAACGACATTGAAAGGATTAACATCATTAACACCGCATGAGAAGAATTCAATAGTCACCGCCGGATGGGTTGCCCCCGATAAAGACACTATAACACCAGCTTCCAACGGTCACTTTGATTTTCATGTACCTTTACGATTGCTTTTGGGATTCGCTGAAGATTACAAACGGGTAATAATAAATGTCAAACAAGAATTAGTATTACTCAGATCTTCAACTAATAAGGACTTGATACTTGCAGACCCTGCAACTACGGAAGATAAACTGGAATGGCAACTACAGTTGGATAAAGTTGTTTGGAGAGTACCTCATGTAAGATTGGCTGATGAACATAGAATCCTATTATTGAGAAAGTTGAAATCTGACCGTGATATTGTGATGCCATTCCGAAGTTGGGAATTTCATGAATACCCTACACTACCTCAGACAGAACGACAAACATGGACCGTCAAGACATCAACTTACTTGGAACGAGCAAGGTACATAATACTCGGTTTTCAAACTAAGCGAAAAGATGTTATCACTGCAAATGCTGGTCAATTTGATCACTGTAAAATAAAGAATTGTAAAGTTTTCCTAAACTCTCAATTCTTTCCCTATGACAATTTGAATGTCATGTTCAGCAAAAAACGTTTTTCTATTTTATACGATATGTATGCAAGATTTCAATCGTCATATTATGGAAAGAGTAATACACCACTATTATCACCTGACCAGTATTATTCCAAGGCTCCAATAATTGTAATCGATTGTTCAAAACAAAATGAATCGGTAAAATCATCAAGTGTGGATATAAAAATTGAAATGGAATTTGAAGAACCAGTAGCGGATGGAACTTCGGCATACTGTCTAATTCTACATGATAAAATAGTTACTTACACACCGCTGACCGGAATTGTGAAGAATGTACTTTAAGAAGAATTGTACAACAACTGCAAATTTTTGAGGTTAGAATTATCTGCTTTAATTTTTGAGGTTAGAATTTCATTTGTGAAAGACAAGTTCAAAACAAACAATTATGTAATTGTATAAATTTCAAGGATTTACGAAAAATATAAAAGCGAGAAAATAATTAGTAGAAACTTCATTCTATCTTCAACCGTCGTATGGGAAACATCATTCGCAAGATTAATTCTACTAACGGAGAAGAAAATACACCTCTAATGGATGATAATAGTTCAGATATAGAAAAACAAGTTGAACGAGAAATGGACGAGTTCCTAAAATTCAACAAACATAAGAAGAGAGAAGAAGAAAAAGCTGAAAAAGAAGTAAAAAGGAAGAAGGTTGAAGTTAACATTACAACCAATATTTTAACAGAAGTATTTCTTCGGATTATCTACCCAATTTCTTCATGCATGACAAAAAGTATATCAGTTGGAATTTTAAAATCAATGGATTATTCACCAATTGTTATTTTAAATCATGGAAACAAAATGGTTACTTTCAGTGAAATTACTTGGGAATCTCTCATGAAACATTTACATCTTTTGGAGTGCTATTTAAGTAACAACACATTTGGAAGAAGAACAAGATTAAGTTTATTGGAATCAAATATTGAAGTTGATATAGTAAAACATCGTGGAGGACAAATTGTTCGCTTCAGAGATTTAACTACACATAATGTTAAATTATATTTCACTAAAGAAGAATTTTATACTTTAAGTTGTACTACCGGTCCCGTCACCAGATATTTGAAACAACTAATATTTTCAAGTGCAATAATTAAAGACTATCTAATTGATACATTGGACAAAAAACCTTTTGTTCCAATTTTATACGGTCCCGTGGATACTTCAATCTTTAATAGAATACCTCAAGAAGTTGAAATGTGGAGACAATTAAACAACTATCACACCAATTTTAATATTGATGAAGTGGCACAAGAAGTGAAAGAAGAAGAACAATCCTGTCTGTTATAAACATCGGCTCATTCAATTTTTAAGTCAGTTGTTAGTGAGACTTCATCATGAATAAACGGGTTTCATTTTCTAATGCGCCACATATAATGGAAGTTAAAAAAGGTATAATTGAATTTCAAGCTTTCCGAGGAAATGATGGTAATTTTATTATTAAAGAATTAGTAATCTTGGACATGAACACATCAGTAGTTTATCATTATTTGTTCAAACCTCCAGTACCATTTAATAGACTAACAACTAAAGCGAAAGTTACAAACAAATGGTTGAACAAACATTTTCACAACTTAAGATGGGATGAAGGTTTCATTAATTATAACATGATGCCGCACATTATGAATCATTATTGCAAAGAGTTTAAAATTATCTACACAAGGGGATTGGAAAAAGCAAATTGGATACAATCATTTACAAGCAACGAAGTGATTAATGCAATAATTGATAAAGATTTCCAATGCTACTTCAACGAACTTTGTATTTCATCAAAAAGTTTTAAACATCGAAGGTCGCAGTGCGCTTTAAAGAATGCCTACCGCTTGAATAATTTCCTTCAACAAACTGGTGGGGGTAGTGTCAGTGGTGGGGGTAGTGTCGATTATAAAAGTGAGAGCGCTACCATGACACAGCATGAGTATTACTCAAACCTCCGAAGAGACAACATCTCCGACGGACATTCTTATTAACAAGAAGATTAACAACAACATCAATATGGCATCACAGAACTTACTTCAAAGTTTAGTTGATCAGTTCAACGCTCATTCTAAATCATCAATTCTACCTACGAAGAAATGTTCTGAACTAAAAGAAGAAAAACACTACATCATTCATACTATTAAGAAAATGGAAACTTCAGTAGGTGATGCTATAAATTGCACTTTGAGCGAGGCACCTTATACAATTGGTGATGAAGCAAAATTTCAGATCTTCTTACCAAAGCGCTTCGTACAACTACTTCAAAATGAAGATCTTCGTATAATTCAACCCGGCGCACTCTATTTGGTATCACATGGACCCAGTGGAAACAACTCTACTGAACTTACAATTCATGTAACACCTACTACTGATTAGTTTGTACATAACATTGTAACTATTTGTTTGTAATTGTTTTTCAATAAATATGATATAAAGAAAAAAACAAAAAAAATTAAAAGAAGCAACATATTGTGATGTCTTTGTACATTACAATATGTTGCTTTTTTTAAAAATTCCACGGGATGACCTTGACCCACTTGTGTGTGATTATAAAAGCGAAAATCTACTTGTAAAATTCATCAGTCTACGACTACCTTTCGTACCGTACACATCTCGCTCACTCTATCGCTTAATATAAAAACTAAAAGATGTCTCTCAAAGTCAAATGTGCATCTTATGATACTAACACCATTACAACTTTTGAACAACTCGAAGATTTAACCAACGAAATGCGAGTTTTACTTACCGGTGGTTATCACTTAACTGTTGATGTTAGTGCTACTAATACAAGGATGTTCACTAAAACAAAATATTGCGATGATGAAATATTTATTTCTACACAACCTACAACTTCTTCATCGCCAACTGGTCAACATAACATCAAGTTCCAAAAGTATTACCAATGTTGAATAACTTTTGACAGACAAAACTACAACTAAAGAATCACATGATCAATGTGAGTTAATAAAAAGGATGTGATACTTGTATAAATAATCATTTGCTTCTCAGCTCTCACCACGACAAGACCTATTTAAGAAAATGTTGTACAGAATGATGATTCAACTTGATGGAAAAATCTATGGAAAAGACTACAACACCATTGAACAAATGACCCAAGATTTAGATGTATTAACTAAAGAAGGATATCAAGCTAAATTAATTTTAAAATTTCCTGAAGTACATCCATTATCAACAGAAGAACTTGTTGCTATGGCTAAGGCGGAGAGAGAGAAAAAGTCTGAAGAAAACAAAGAGAAACAAACTTCCTAAATTTTAATAATCTTTACACTTGTAAGGTATAATTTTTTAAAACTCCATTTGGATGACCTTGAAATTACCCCCACCACTTTTCACAGTACATAAAACTCACTATTCAACACTATACACTCTTATTCTTTCACTGGACTCCGCAGCGTCAACATGGAAGAGCAAAAATACAAGTACAAACCTCGTTACTGTTGTGAACAACAGTGTACAGATTTAGGACCAATGATGGTGGATGGGTTAGCTTGTACTAAATGTGAATTCTTCGGATCTTGTTATTGCAAATGCAAAACAAAACAACTACCACCACCGGAATTGCGAACTTTCAAATTTTACAAATCAAGATATTTTCATACATGTTGTCCTCAAAGATGTTTCAAATTTCACCCTCTAGATCTTGCTCATTGTCAACGCACCAATTCTCATCAAGATGATTTTTGTACACATATGATAAAAAGATGTAAATACAGATCAGATTGGTATTCCGATCCTGTAGAACCATCAAATGTGTAATTTCAGTTTTACACTCTTTTTTAAAACTTCATTTGGATGACCTTGAGATTTCCCCCACCACTAGTTCTAATTTTTATATAATATTAAATCATTCCACTTCCAACACTCTAACTAACAACATGGAAAACAAATTTATCAAGTTTGAACATATAATAACTGACAGGGAAGAGATGGAAGAATTGTTTCAAAACTTACTTTCTATCATTGACGAATATCCTATAAGATGGTTCAGAATTGTAGTTCAATATTTAAATCCTGGTGAATTGTTTTCTTCATCGAGTGAAGAGGATGAAACAACTACTTCGGTTCAAATAATTGAATTAAAAGACGAAGAAGAAGAACTAAACATTTTATTTAATCATAAGCTCAAGGTTCCCCATATAAAAGCCCCCTCCCTAGACAGCCCCCCTCCCTAGACGCCTGCTCAAGGTCACCATTATATAAGCCCCCTCCCTATGCGCCGATCCTCATTCCATCACCGACTCTCCAACAATGAACAACTCTCCATTGGCCCGAATGAATTCTAGTTTTGAAATAAACTCTAAAGAAGAGTTACAAGACATTTTTAATATTTTACAAGAACTTGTAGATAATTTTACAACCATCAAAATGAATTTGGAAATAACATACGATTGTCCTATTTGTGATAAGGTTGAAAGTTTAGACGAAGACAGTTTACTAAATCTAACTCCTGCACCATCTGACACTACTGATGGTAATAATGAAGAGCAACGTCTTTCCCCCACCACTTCTTTGTAATTCATCCTTCCCCCCACCACTTCTTTATTTAACTAACATTTCTCCCTTTCACTTCTTATTCCGTCTTCGACTTCTGAACTATCAACATCACTAAAATTTCAAACACTAACACAATCATGATGGATATGATGGATGAAGTTCCCTTCGTAACTAGAATGGAAGAGGATAAATTGAAATTGGAAATTAAACGATTGGAAATGGAACGGGAAAACCAACTTGAAATGTTACATTTGTTCAAGCTTTTCAAATACATCATCTGGGGACTCTGCATTTACCTTCTCATCGTCGTCGGTGTTTGCATTTACAACTCTGTAATTCATCACAAAAGTTCAACTTGTTTAAACTCTGCTGTTGCACATTAATTGTATGTTCACTAATAAAATTCAAAAGTTACTTCAACCTATCCTACTATCACCAACTAGTTCAACTTAGAACTATTTCTGGTGGTAGTTGGGTAGGCTTTTTTAAAACTTACTCTGGATGACCTTGACATACTTTCCAGATCCTATTTATAAATTTGAATTTCAGTTTTAAACTAACTTTTAGTTTTGTTCAACTATTAAGAGTTTTGTTAACACCGTCAAATTTCAGTTTTCAACTAACTTTTAATTTATGTATACTTTTAGTTCAACCCTAGTTACTTTATTCGCAAATTCAGTTCAACCGACCGCCAACGCTATTGCCATCTCCACCCCAATATTTTAACATTTCTGCCCCCAACACCTGCCCGAACATCTGTTCGGTTTTAAAAATATAAAAGAAAGGTAAAGGAGTGGGGGTGGCTCATGCTCACCAATGCAAAACTAAGGTTTGAGGTTAGAATTATCCATGGCGGCCGCCATGTCTAGTTCAGTTTCACCACATAGAGTCGGCGACCGGTTATTGGTCTAAAGGAGTGGGGGAAGGGGTGGTGGGGGGAAGGTTGCCGTTTTATAAGCCCTCTCCCTAGGCGGCGCTTCTCATTCGATCGCCAACTTTCAAACGATAAACACCTCTCCCATGGCACGAATCAATTATCCCGCTATCACCAACTACTTCAACTTAAAACTATTTCTGGTGATAGTTGGATAGAATTTTTTAAAACTTACTCTGGATGACCTTGACATATTTTCCACATCTCAGTTATAAGTTTGAATTTCAATTTTTCAACTAACTCTTAATTTTTCTTCAACTGTTAGAGTTTCGTTAACACCGACGAATTTCAATTTTCAACTAACTTTTAATTTTAATTTTATGCGCAAATTCACTTCACCCTAACGCCAACACTATCGCCATCTCCACCCCAACCTATATGGCATAAAATATAACTACAGCATCTCATATATACCCTCCATCCCCCACCGGAAGCTATGTGACATGGCAGCTGGCGCCAGCTGCCGCGGCACGTGGCCCGGTGGGCACGTGGCCGGTTTTAAAAGTGACCAAAACACACTACTAACTATGAAAGTGGAAGTAGAGTGGTTATGAAGCCATACCAACCTATTTATTTTTTGTTTTAACTTTTCATTTATGTTCTTAAGTAGAAAACATATTTCAAGAAAGCTAATATTATATGACAACGATTTAGAAAAAACCTGAGTTGGGCTAATTTATTATACTTGAGAATATCGATAAGAGTTTATTTATTTATTATTTATTATTTATTACAACATTTATCATTATTTATTTAATAATGAATGTTCACCATTTTAGAATATTGGAAGAAAAACAATGGCCTTACTACAAGATAGGTTACCTTAGAAATAAAATAACAGTAGTTAACTAACAGCTACAATAATAACAATGACATAATAAATAATAACAAATACTATCCCTAATAACTAATCCCTATAATAACTAATATAGCTATTGTTATTATAGGATAAATATTGCACTAACACGATTTTGAAGACAGAAGTAGCTTTGTTTATTAGGCATTAAATTGTGTACAATACATATACAATACCGATCTATAGTTTGTTTTAAATACGTTCAAGGATATATTTCTTGGTTTCTATTAGATACTTTGTTGCGACAGACCGGAGTATACTCAATGAATGTCCAATATAACACAGTGGTACATTCATATTGAGTATACAGAGCCAGGATGAAAAAATAACTTTTAACAGAAACTTTGAGGAAGACCAATTAAACGCTCTTTATTTTTTAAATTTTAGAGTTTAACTCAAATAATATATTTATTAATGATCCAATCTAAATTTCTATAAAATATTTCTATTGTAGGTTGATATTTGACAACGAACAATACCTAAATACTGTTTTCTAGAATGTGGAAATAAAAAATTAGTAATAAGTTTATAAGAAATTCACAAATTTAAATACTTACCTACAAAGGTGACCGTGGCGATGAGGAGGAGAAAAGCCGTTGGCCATTTGGACATGGTGAGATTATTGTACCGACCTTACTAGCTTCGAGTTTCTTTGTCTCAGATGACAGCTTTTTTAATAAGAATACATAGGTAATTAATGTTAAACACCTTATTTATAAATAAAATTCAAATATTTATCTAAGTTCTAGTACAGTTTTAGAGAAAAGCTTTTCTCAAATTAGTCAGAAATAATACTTTGCATTGGTAATTTAACTTTTGGAAGCTATGTGAAAAGAAAATGTAATAAATAGATCAGATTGGTAGATAACGTTGTACTTGTAGTATTGAATATAACAAATTTAGTACCTATTTAACATAGTATTGCATATGACAAGGTACAGAAGTAGTTAATCAAACACTTACAAATAGATTTAATAAGTAAAATAGACATAATTACGAGGATTCTCGTAATTATCATTACTGCCGTATTTATAAAAGTTACCAGTGCAAGAAAATTAAAAATCGATGAAAAGTGTGATTAATTGTTAATCCTTGGTGTTATTGAGTTTTTGTGATACTGTTTTTGTTATCTGCACAATTTAAATGTTACTTTCCTTTTCAAGTCTTTATGAATTTACGACTTAGAACCTTTGTGCATAAGGCTATTAAAGTGGGGGTTATGCCAGTCCTAAATAATTAGAGAACAAAGAAAATTTCAGATTTTGGCAAATTATTCCTAAGTACCGTTTTACTAATGCCTCAAAAATTAAAATTAAAAACAACCTCAGTTCTCTTAATTACACATTAATGCAAATTTCATACCTCATAGGGTTTTATGACCCTTTCCGCATTGCTGATTTAAATTCAATAATAATATAGAGCTGTTACTGCTAAATCCTCTTTATGTTTTGTTTTTAATTGTTGTTATAAAACTCGTATAATTGAAAAAATAAAACTTACACTTCAATAACTGTAATATTATAGGCCTTCACAATAATAATCAATGTAAAAAAAAAAAAATAAATAAATAAAAAAAATAATAAACTGGCTGGTTAGCTGAGTGATTATAATGCTCGCTTTTAAATTCAAAGATTGCCGGCTCGATCCTGCGTTAGTGGCTTTTTAACGGTTCGGTTCCGGACCCAGTTGCCATTTGTCATTGGGCTATTAATTAATGATGCTTTCTAACAACTGGTCGATGTTAGATAGTAACAAGACTGGGGTTTGGACCGTTTCTCGTCAACACATTAAAAATGCCACTGGCGTAGGTAAAAAATTATTTAAATGTAAATAAATATGTTTAATTATTATTTAACTTGTATAAATTATAGGATTTAATATTAAACATATAAAACACGTGTACCACTTTAGAAAGTGCACTGCTTGGATGTATTTTTTAAATCAGAATTTTTCTGCCAGTCATATAAAATTACTATCATTTTTATTTATTCTGCGTCATGTAAAACATCAATATTATTTTACAAACAGTACCGGTACCTAAAACGGATGAATCCAATAACAACTCAAATAAGAAAATAATATTCTAAACTATACTTTTTCATATTACTTATGCAGGAAACAGGAAAATTACATTAAAATCATAATATATTTATGATAGGTAGCATTTTGTTATAATTTCGTATAAAAATCATATTTTATAACGTGATCTAAGATATAATGCTTCTTATGATTACCCTGTTATTGTAAATAGTACAATAACAGTAAAAACTACTATGTAAATTAATAAAAAATAAAACATTTTTTCTTTTAAATTTTCTTGTTAAGTTTTTTTATTCTTTCAAGTACTTAACTTTCTTGGATAATAATTAGATAATATTAAATCTGAAGATGACAGTTTAACCTGCCGAAAGGCGTCATCCATAGGAGGACAAGTTTGATCAAACGGCGGGCTACACAGGTAATTTAACCTTTTATAAAAGTCTATAATTGATCCGGAACACATCAAACAATATAAAGTAAATCTGATAAGTTTGAGCAAATAGGATACTTTTCTTTAATATTTTCTTTAATACTGTAATATACTAAAGGTATTAAAATTATTATTTAATTAATCTTTTATTTCTATTTTTAGGTCAGGGAGTGAACATTTCCTGAAAGAATGAGAAAGATTACTAAAAAACATAATGTTTATTAATTATATACAATTTCGTTATCCCCTAAAATCCCCTCGTTTAAGTGCCAAAATGTTTATGTTTATCGTTTTATTACGAACTAGTTTACGTCTTGCTCGAAATCGAGCAATTTATTTTGATATAGTACAAAAGTTACATTTAGATCTGAATTAATGACATCCAACCAATCCAATATTGTGAATATCAGTAATCACCAAAAACAACACGTGTTTCAAGCTGAACATTAACAGATGTTTTAAATGCTCAACATAATCCCAATGTTATTCTAATGGAAAATTTCAAATTTAATTTGTGTATAGCACTCTTATTTTGAGTCCGATTTTCATAATTTCTTGGCGGAAACAACTACAGACCAAGCCCTATCCAACGACATCAAAAACTTTAAAATCGGTTGAAAATTGTAGGAGAAGTTCTCAACACAAAAACCCCTTAGCGTATTAAATAAGTACTAGTCTACTTGTTGTTCGAAATCGAGCAGTTTACTTTGATATAATACAAAAGTATTATTTATAAATCAACGACATCCGACCAATCAAATATAGTGAATATCAGTTATCCCAAAAAACTACACGTATTTACAGCCGTACATTAACATATGTTTAAAATGTTTAGCCCAAACCCAATGTTATTTTAATATGAAATTTCTAATTTAATTTCTGTGTAGCTCCCTTATTTTATGTCAGATTTTTTGCGGAAACAACTACAGACCAAGCCCTATCCAACGAAACAAAAAACTTGAATATCGGTTGAAAATTGTAGGAGTAGTTCTTAACACAAAAAAACCCGTAGCGTATTAAATAAGTATAGATAGATAAAACTACACTAAATGTAAAGTGTTAGCCGACTTGGTTAATTCTTCGTCAAGATTTGGAAGATATTGAGTAATTTCAATGATTTATGTTAAAAAATCAACCGGTTGTCGGATTGTGGTTAAATTTTTCCTTCATCAAGACACTAGATATATTAAAAAAAAACTCCGTTAAATCTCTTGTTGAGATTAATTTTTAAGTTAGATGCATTTTTTTTCTTTATTAACTCTTAGCTCAGTGATCAATAACAAATTAGAAATCATAAAGCGAAAATATAGGATATGACATTATTTATTTTTGTGCAATACTACATAACGTGAAAATTACTTTTACCCTAATATAGGAAGTTATTTTAAAGGCATAAATTAGGCTATCTTGATTGGTGCTAATTATGCATGATTTTGAGCATAACTAATGAGCGTAAATTGTTTTTGAAATTGTGTAACTACTGTACACGTATTGATAAATGTATTTATCATTGAACAATTTGTAACAACAAATTTTTAACATTTAAATATGAACATTTAGTAACTGCTGTAAATGAAAGTAAATATGATGTTTGTTTAGATCACATTAAAACTAAAAAGCTAAATTAATTGTACATTTTATTTTAATATATTGAAAACTTACATATTATAAATGACGTTTTCTCAGAATAATACAAACATACCAGTACTACAGAGAGCTAGCAACTACATTAATCCACTTGTGATATGTGAAACACCTGTGAATTAATTTATAGTTTACATAAGACCGACCACATGTTTTGTTTTATGCCACATTTTCATAAATGCATGTAATCCACGTTTTCAAATAGAATGTTTTAGCTAGAAAACTTAACACTTAGAATAGGATGACTAGTGAGAAAGCTTATTCCCCCGATAAATAATTCATGGCAATTCTGTTAGGCAGTTCAGGACTTTTTTAGCCCTAAATGATAACAATTTTGATAGAAATTGTTTTTGGGTTGTGCATAAATGTTTATATCAATAAAAATATATTATGTTAACTTTGGTGAGGTTTTTATCTCTAACAATGTACAAATAAAAAACTAAAATAAAATAAATTTGATTTATTTGTAAATCATTAGCATACATAATAATGTTAAATTTTTTTTTGTAAATTGTATGTGTCAATTTTGTAATTTCAATAAAAAATAATAAATGATACTATAAAAATAGATCATAATAATAGTAAAACTAAAGACTTATGGTTGCATCTTCTTGAAAATGTTCATAAAAAAGTCGTCAAACAAGAATGGGTTTAAGAATTTTAATAATAAATAGCATGGTTGAAAACGTAGATTATACTGAAAAACAACCTACGAGCTTGTATCTTCAAATCCTTCAAGATACAGTAAATGTAAAGAATTCTTTACACAAATTTACAGTTAATTTTGGATTATGTATATTTTTCATTTCTTACAACAGTTGAAAAATACGTAAATTGCAGTTATAAAATACTTCTAATGTTACACTGATGTTAAAGGTCAGATAAAAATATGAAATTGTTACAGCAAATAAAAATTATTATTATAAAAATACAAAATCAATTTAAATTTATTTCTTTATTAGTGGTTAGGGAAATAACCAGATTAACTTGCGTTTTCATACACTAACATTAATTGTGAATTTGTTAAAAGGATAGCGGAAATAATTTTAAATCGCTAATTTACTTTAGCCTTCAAGATAAACTGAGCAGCTCATGTATTGGAATGTCATGAATTTGCGTCGACGTTTGGAAGGCAGCATTGTAAAATAAATACACTTGATCTCATAATTAAAAAAGTTTTTGTATTTAAACCTAACAATTTAATCCTAATTCAAGTGATAAATAATTAATACTCATTTATAAATATTGTTTAGAAAGAAGTTATCTAAAAAAATAATCTCAAACAACAAATAATATTATTTTTTGTTTAGTAACGTTTATTTATTTTTAAATGGACTCCATTGCCCTCAAAACATTTAAAACTAAGGCTTCAAATTAAAACTTACCAATTTTTCAACACAGTAACAAAACTATTTATAGTAAATTTGCTTGGTGTAGGCCTACCCGAACTATAATGTAACTATTCTGGTAAAATTAGTACCACTACCTCTTCTAAAATTGTTTAGCAATAGCCCAGAATAGCGAAAGTAACGTAGAGAAAAAAATATAAAACCTTAGAACGGATTTACATATATTATCTCTGAATGTGTTAATTTTAAAACAGCTGAATCTATGAAATATATATGGTAAGAAATAGTTTTTAAATCTATTCTTCTTGTTATGTTAAAAAATTCCAAATTATGAATACAATTAATTTAAAGTAAAATTACAGTACTCGTCTTTTTTTTGGTTTTATAAAATCATAGTGAAAGGTGTAACAAATACATTTTTACATAATTTATTTTGTAGAAAAATCTTTGATAAAAATGCTTATAACATGATGGGTTTTGTTTATTTTTGTTTGTACGTATGGGAGATGGAGTTTGTGCACCTTGTGAGGGACTCGCATGGTGTTCAAGTGCAAGGAATACCCCATCAACCCCGTAGTTGCGTCGGCGGTCCAGGCCGGAAACTTTCCGGATGACTTCATACTTGTGCAGTGAGTCTTAACACTGGCAGGTCACACTCCACCTGAAATCGACCGCTTAGAGCTCAAGCACCCAGGGACCCCCCTGAAGAGGTCTCTCCTCTCACGAAGCACCTTTAGAGGTGGATGACAACTGACAACTGCCCTCTATGAATCTTCACCTCGCAGCGTCTCTTCCCACAACAGAAATGAGCGCTTTCCGGACTTCAGGCTTTTGGTTTAGTGTACTGACCGCTGCTGAAGATGAACGGCAATATGTTCTGAATAATACTCTGAATTCAATATAGGTACTAAATTTGTAAATAATTCAAACTAATGGTTATAATAAATTAAGAGAATATCACAAAAAAAACAAACATTTTTAACTTTAAGAAATTTTATTATTCTAGAATGAGAAGAAGGTAGGTGACATCAACAAAAACAATAACAAAATCGATGACATCAAAGGTGCAGCACTTAAAATATTCAAAGCAAACCACTCATGTGTCAAGATGATGTCAAAGGTGCAGGAGATACTTTAAAATGCTTCAATCAGCTGTTGGTGCCACCTACCCTGGTTAGTTCTAAATAAATTTTTAAGAATGAATGTTTTACAATACAATATTTTATAGTAAATTTCCCTAAAAATTATAGGTACAAAAGCCTCACATAGGCTTGGCCGTAATTTTTCATTCCATTCAACAAACATTTTTTAAAGTTCATATCGTACAATCAGTTCACACAACAAATATGATGCGTGGTTTTTACCAAGCGATTATTCTTATCCCTCGAGAGAAACTTTACAACCGAAGTTTTTCCTTATTACGGAGACCAAGCATAAAGCGACCGGTTCATTTGGCCAAGATCCTGGAAGAACCCGAACCGCTGTAATGTTATGCAGGGGGCAAAGTAAAGGGGGAATTAAACACTTTGACTGCAAAATAAACGGACGTGCATTTAAGAGATGTGCCTGGTTGAGTCGCGACCTTTCACCTCATCTTTTATGAGTTCCAAATACTGACCATAACTCGGTTTCACTTCTGTCCGGTTATTTATTTTTTTGCACTTAAGTTAAATTTGAATTTGGTAAAATTGACTTGATGGAATTTCGAAATCACGCGAGGTTCAAGTACCTATAAAAAATCTACCAGTTGAAAATTTAGTAATTTACATGAATATGTACTAAAAAACTCTCCTTTCTTAAGACTCGATTAAAAACTGAATCGTAAAAAATTAAAATTATTTTCATAACGTATGATAGTTTTTTTAGTTTTAAACTAATAGGTAGAGTCATAAGAACCCGTTTTCATTTGAAGTAACCTTTACAAATATAAATTAAATAGTAAAAACTTAAATTTGTCCTTTTTTAATTATGTTTAATAATTTGACCATAACAATAAAATTTGAGCCTTATTTGTTAAGGGGCGATAGAGCGATAGACAATGAGGAGAAATCCATTTCTATTTCATATTTTAACTTGATATTTTTCATATTTTATTTTAAGAATATAATTGGCAAATAGTTTGGTATTTTGATTAATTTGAGGGAGTGTTATTTAGTATAATTGTCTTCATGGGATTAAAAGAAACTCTTTACTTGACACTGTTTAATTCCGCGGTCCAATTATTCCCGTCTCGTAGCGAGGAGGGCAGGGATTTAACGACACTACCTCACTTGCTGAGAACCAATCAGTGCTGACACTGCTGCGAAATGAAAAATACAAATCAATGATAGAAAGTGGCTTATAGGCCTTCAACTTCTCTAAATGCTAAGGGGAGAAAGTGAGTGAAAACATTTAATAAAAATGTATTTTGATCGAGGAATTTGGATCTTATTATAATAAAAATACGATGCAAAAATTGAAACATCTTTTTTACTTGTAGGCCTAAGTAATAAAACAAATTTTAATTTTTCAACATTTTTAGAAACTTACTTTTGACCCAACACCAAACCCTTCCTTATAAACAAGTTGTTATGCTACAGACCGTTAGGTGATTAATATTCTGTAAAAAGAAGTTTTTGCTTCTCGGAAATAATACATCAAAACACACAATTTGGCCACACATTAAGTAATGTCAGACACGGGCTTATCAGAGTCACAAGTGTTGAACATTTGAAAGTCACACTTAAGCAACCTAATGCAGATTTTTTTGTGAACCAACATTTATTTCGTGTGTATCTACGTCAATAACATTTTTTAAAGTTTTTACGGGGAAAGTTCCGAACCCCGGGTTTTTTTACTATCTAACATCTAAAAGTTGTTAGAGAGCATAATTAATTAAAAGTCTAATGACAAATGGCAACTGGGTTCGCAATCAAACCTTTAAAAAGTTACTTAACTTTCCTCAGGATCGTACAACCTTTCAATTCAAAGGTGAATACTATAAACACTCAGCTATACAACCATTAAAAGTTTAATTTACCATTTTTAATAAAATTAAGTAAAACATTATGTGGATACTTATTCGAACTATGTCGTTTGATATACATATTTTTGTAAGAATTAGACAGTACTTAAATTTAGAATAAAGGAATGTAGTAAAACTACAAAATAGGAAAAGCGATTGCATAGTGGACTCAGTTCAGCTCAGGGTCTTGAATACTGTGACTCGTGTTATGTGGTATGAGCTTAATATATGTGTTACATGATGAAAAAAATAGTATAAAGCGTATGAAAAAATAGTATGTTAGTTTGATGGGAATGTCAATAGCTCATTTTTAATATTTTCTATTGTACGTATGTTCAGTTTACAATAAACTAACGTGATGGTTATTATTTTGACAGGCCGGAAAGCTGAACAATCTCAGCCCGCCTGAGACTTCTTGACCCCTCTCTTCTCAATCAGCTGGTTGACCGAAGCAGATTATTATAATAACACGTGTGGCTCGGTCGCGAAGTGAGCCAAGGGTCAGGCTCGGGTCCTTGCAGCTAGTTCTGCTGACCACTTTCTCACGATTTTGAGAAAACTGGTGACTTCATCGTCCCTTTTTTTAGAATTCGGTCAAAAGTGCCTTAGAAGACGCGGACGGTTGAAATTGCCGTTCCATATTTGGAGAGTTTAATTTACCGAGTATTTAGGGAGGAAGATCCCCTCTCTGATGGGCATTGCGTTTCACGAGCAATTATAATTACCTTGAAAATAAATTTAATTGGCTTTTTGAGTCTTTAAAGTTTAATTTTTCATATTGAGAATTTGTGACTTTCCAATTTTAACCATTCAAATTTAGGATTTAACAATTAATTGCTACTATTGAAATGCTACTATTGAATTCAAGCTTCAAATACAACAAAGTATGCGTAATTGATGCACGATAAGTCGGTTCGTGAGGATGTAATTTGTTAAGCAGTCTTTTGAAATTAAAGTATAGCTCAATGAATTTAAATTGTTCAACTAAAATTGAGTCGACATATACCAAATGGGTATAACAGGATTATTAAAGGAAACGTGTATAAAGAGTAACTCTGACCTTGAACAATTTCCCTATATTATTCTTTGAAACTAACCACAACAATGTTGTCTTATATAGAAATAAATCTTGAGTACCAAATATAGAAGCTCTATTCCTATTCTACGATATGAAGAGATATTTGTTATTGTAACGAAGAATTTATTCTTATCTACTCTGAGTCAGAAATGGAGGGAGAGTGAATTAAATTAACCCGACAAAACAACGACTTACTGCCAGCAGAAGCTTATAGTCATTGCTTTATTTAACAAAAAGGACATTATGTTAAACAAACGTCCGCTTTCCAATAACTTTCACAGCTGCTGCAATCCAGTTGATCTTGCAAAGGCGCTTGGTATGTGCTACATGTGCGTTCATTCCACGACGACACATAACTAAGATGTTTTGGTTATGTAAGGGAAGGCCTTGAAGCTTGAAGTATCTCCATTTGGGGGCATTCTATGTATTATAACATTCTAATAAGATAAAGGCAGAATATGGCATACTAGGCCTATATTATGCTGTTTATTGAATGGTATTGAGTAAATTAAATTTTGAAAAAATCTGTAATAATTGTCAGTAGATTATCTAAGACAAGTAATTTTATGCAGCAATATTTCGAAATAAAGGAGAGTAAATTTAATATAAAGAGTTAACAGTCGACCGAATTATTTTCACTTATTAAGGGTGTGCTCTACCCACCTGCCGCGCGCGGATGCAAGGGTTTAGCATCTCCGTGTTTGTCGCCCCAGTTGTAAACCGATTTAAAATATTTTGGTGTCATTCTTTTCGTAATATAATTTTGTACTCCGCTATCGTCTTAAAATTTCGATATTAATTTAAATTACTAAGCAGAGTGCTTGCTAATAATGTTGAAAGAAACGTTTTTGTATCAGGTTTTAACGTATTAAAAAAAAATTTTAAGAAAAATAAGACGATACGTGAGTACAATATAATCTTAAGAACAAGAATCTGCAATAAAATCGTTTATAGATAACGATGCAAGAAGGGAGATGCGAAAGGTCTGCAATTTCAAAAACATCGTTATTAGACCACGGATCGATTTCGCACTGAAACCAAAAAAAGCATTAAAGTAACAAAATTTAAAATCACCCGTCATATATTTTCCAAAATGTGAGTTTCGGTGTATAGCTTCAGTTAACAGTCTCGCTCGACGATTTTGACGCCGAGGTAGAGCGCACCCTTAAGCTGTATATGCTTAAGCAGCTGTATATGGAATTGTACCCTCCGTTATTCATTATTTTTCTAAATTAATTATCATCATAAGGCCGGCCGCACTCCAAAATTGAAGCGACAAATCATCTTACGACTTCACGAGCGATGGTAAAAGCATATGAGTAAATGGAATATCCACGCTCTGTCGTGTTTGTTGTACTATGCGGGCACTCTAACCATTTATTTGTAAACCTTCGCTTGCGAAGTCGTTAGGTCTTTTGTTGCGTCTTGTCGCGTTGCGTCCGTTGAAGTGTGCGGCCGGCTTAATAAAATTATATTACAATCATTAATCATGATTTTAACTGTTTGGCATCATGTGTTTTTAGTATAACAATATAGTAGTTTTCATCACTAGGAGCAAAAGTGGGTCTTTTTGGTGCGCAATCGTGTTTGCAAAACGATTAAGCATCAAAAAGACACTTTTGCTCCGAGTGATGAACAACGTTTTTTATCATAATGCGAAAATTAGACTTTTGGTCGTTAAAAATATTAACTATAAATTTGTATTTTCGAGGTTATATTTACAAAGTAAGTAGGATGCAGTGTTTACATTTCTGTTATTTACAAACAATGCTTTTCATAACGTTTGAATTTCAAAAATTATGATAATAAACATTAATAAATCAATAGTAATATACTTGGCAAACAGCTGACTTTTCAGTACTAGGACCTAAATAATTCTCCAGATGATTTTTCAGTCCTAGGACAGAAAAGAATCGGTTTTAGTATTATTAAGAGAACAAAAAACAGGCTGATTTCGTGCAGAATGATAAAAATGTATTTTATTTTTCTGCCATTTTCACTTGTAAAAATATTGTTATGGTTCATAAATTTTAAGTTTAAATTCACATAAAATTTTGTTTTTTCACTGATCTACAATATCTATTATCGTCATAAAGGTTTTAAACACACCACATTTGCTCAGTTCCAAGAAAATACATTTGTATCAACTCAGGCCTACGCACGGACTACGGAATCATTTCCAATTAATAATTTTTTCTTTCAGTAACTCATAGAAGCACAAGAGGAATGTTATTTTATTATTAATTGTACATTTATTTGAATAATAATCGTAGGGTAGTTATTTCACAAGTAATAATAGTAAATATAAGCTTTAAAGATTTTTTATTTATTATTTTTTTTATTTTTTACAATGCAATATGTAAAATTTGTGGAAATAAATTGGATTCAGATCGTGTATTTCCGGGAAAGAAACATACTATGTTTGGAAAATAAGCTTTTACGAAAAGTAGGGAAAATCAAGGGACCAGTCAATGAAAACAAGATGGCATTTGAAACCTTTTATGTCTGTAGACTCGGTAGGTCTGCTATCCAATTCTACAAATGAACGGAACACTGCCAAGCTCCTCCGCAAGCCAAGTAAGCGGCGCTTGTCGTCAAAGAGTAGGAAGCCAGTTGACAACTGACAGCGGACATTCTACCTCCCAAGCAACTGACATTTACTTGAGTTATGGCTTTATCATTAGCCATAAACGTGAAAAAGTTGTTCATCATGTCAACGTCGTCACTGGTGTTGACTTTTCCAGGGGACCACTTTCTGTTTCTGTTGAAATATTCGGGCATTTCAGTAGAAATAGTTTAGCCTAATATTTTCCAAAGTACAGAAATTAAATTTTTAAGCTTATTTTGATATTCGAGAGAAAGTTGATTAGAATAGTTTCTGTTTGAAAGTTTGACTGCTTATAAACTCCACAAATTAGTTACAGGTCAGTTTATAAGCTATACATACTTTCTTAAAAATATCTTGGTAAATTATTACTTTTGGTTGGGCTAAGCAAACACAATTGAATTATAGGAGGGACAACAAACAAAATTAATTACATCCGATACATTTCATTTGAAGGAATACAAATCATGGCATCATTTAAAGGTTGTAGGAAACAAAAAATAAATAAACTTAAGAATCCTATATACACGAGGTTCTCAGTAAGTGCTCAACCGTTCTTCGTGATTACTGTTTAAATTATAGGGAAAATTGGGTATATTTGCAGAAATTTCTTCTAACTACTGATACTTAGGGTTAACTCCTAATGTAATAGGTCTTCAAAGTTTCAAGCCAATGGAATTCCTAATGAAAATTCAGTTCAATTTTACAGCTTTTTAATTGTAGTGTGACAGAAGTTTGTTATTGTTTTTCTAACCCCACGTTTGAAACCCGAGATTTACCGTAGTGGAGCACGGTCATTTAGCTCGTAATATACATATTTAACAAAACTTTATAATATTTTGTGTTTCTTAATTTTATTCATTAACAAGACTAAATTTGTTTTTAGTAGGCCTAGCTTATTGATGATAAGCAGGAGTAGGCCAGCAACTGGAAATATTAGTTCGTTCTCATGAAACTCCTTTTATCTCAACCGGACCACTTGACTGAGATCAGTCTACATAAATTATATAATGTGAAATAATACTACCCTTGAAAGTTTACTTTTGACGATAATCTTAAGTTCTAAAATAATAATTAACCTCGAACCCTATACTGAGGGTCCCGATTCCCTTATCTTGTGTTATAATCAATTTAACTTTCCTTACTGCTCCAGTTGTGATATATTATTCCCATAGCTGTTATTATGCCCTGTGTTCGGCTAACACGTATTTAGCCACCGAATTCAACAATGCGATGTCGGGAGAGCGAAATGCGCCGTAAACGGCCGAGGAGGGAGGTAACCATAAGTTTCGGCTTTAGCTTTCTACCCGCCAGCTGCGCCGTATCGGGTCTCAGCCATCGGATATGTAAACGGCTCTGCCGAGATTCGGCCTACAGTGGAACCTGCTTTGGCCGTTTGCGCATCTATAAAAATATTATATTATCCTCTAGGATGATCAAGCTAAAAGGACGCTCTTATCTATCTCCAACACTCAATAAAGATACAATGACAGTATTGGCAAACAATTGAAGACGGTGCACGGATATGTATTTGAACTATGTTTGTACATTAGGAAAATCGGAAACGCCAACTCATGAACAATATACCAAAACTTTATATGTTTGACTTACGTTACACTTATACCCAGTGTAATAATACGCACAACAATAAAAAACCTTATCCATTTTTTAATAAGAATAATACTGTGTTTTGAGTTAGCCTCAAGTTTGAGAAAATATAATTTAGACTGAAATGTTAATTTAAAAATCAAGAAGTAACTATATTGGCCTTTGGGTTGTCAAGTGGTCAATGAATAGGTACAAATACACGAAATAAAAAATGGAATAAAAAATCTAAATATCATAATTTTAGGATGCAGTATATAGCTTACAAATCTATTATTTAGAAAAATGCATTACTATAACCCAAGAAACAACTTACATTTTTGACAATCGGTCATTTGTTTTATACGTTATAAAATGGAGATCTATTGTGTTTGATTTTAATCTCACCTAAATAACGGACTCGATTAAACCAGGATATTGTTATGTCCTCGTTCGATTATCCAATAATAGAAGTTAAACACACTTCAAAGCCGACGAAGATGGTCCATAGAGTTCCGATCTGATCAGAAGCTATTTCCTGCTTCCATTGTAGAACCATGGACATTTATACGGACAGACGGACGGACAGAAAGTGTAGAGAATGCACGTGACATTGGCGCGTCTTCCCGCTTTTCCCGCCCAGGAGGGACCGAGGATCAGCTGATGCATAGAGTAAGAAAACACACTGCGACGCTCGGAGATCATGAGATTTTGATGCTCAGTGACACACTGATGACGTCATCAGGAGAAAAACCCAGGCAGTGAAAGTGAAATTGGGCGGTTTTAAGGCACGGCAGAGCGAAGAAAATGTAATTCGTGTTTTGCTGTAGACATCAGTGTTTAAAAGTAATAGTAATATTTTTGCGTGGCTGGAAGGAAATATTTTGTATTGTGATAGAGATTTTTAAGCGAACAGAGCTCAGCCATGTTATGAAACTTGAATGAGTTGTTAATTTCGGAGGGGTTTAATTTAAAAGATATACAGTTTGAGCAAGGCTGAATCATTAACAAATAGAAAAGGAGTACCGTAACTTTTTACCTTGTAGACTACATTATGCTTTAAACTATTTTGGCTGAAACTATAGATAAATCTAAAGAAAGAATTCAGCGCTGCAATGGTATTATATCATTGAGATTTATATGTAAGTTGAATTAAACAAAATGCAAGGTATTTAATATTATTTAAATAATTATTGAATTATTTAACTAAAATAATTGGAAAAAAGTATTTTATAAGATTAAAAATGCAAGTTCTCGTAGTCCTAATAACTGTTGTTGCATGATGATACTACAGAACGTAAAAAATACATATACTTTACAGCCAATAGAAAACATGTAATAAAAGTACATTATCCCCTTAAAATTCTTAGTTTGTTTTTATTTAAAAGATTAGTGACGAAGACTTAACAAACAAGAAGAACACACTTAAAAAAGGATAAATTAATTTTATTTTTTTAATGTTGAAAACTTCAATTTTCTAAAATAGCTAAGAGAAAAACAAAGTTATAGTTGGTTCTAAAATGAAAAGACCGCCATGTTGCACTCATCGGTCGTTCCTTCAAGGCAATAATTTCCCCATGCAATCACTGGGTGCGTGCCAAACAACAATAAATGCAGTGAAACTGCAGCTGCGTACGGTGATTGAGGGGAAACTGCAATACACAGTTGCACCGGGGGAGGGGGAGGGGGTTCACACGGACCCTGACCCTGGGACACCCCCGCCCCCTGGGGGTCGCAGCGCCCTGGGCGGGGGGGAAGGGATAACCACTCCGGGATTAATCAGCGTCTTCGTCCTGAGATGAAAGAGTCGATAGCCGCTAGGAGAGAGGGCTCAAGGTGAAAATAAATGAAGAGATTATAACTTTGATATGGGTATATCTTTGTTACAACTGCAGACTTTCCGTTATACATATTTTTAAAAGTCACCATTCACCGTTGGTAAATACTTATAATCTCATTGTAGAAGATTTTTAATTGAACATTTTAAAGCACGAAATCTGATAAGATTATACGTCTTAGAGTTCAAATTTGAACAACTCTAAACGTTTAATGTTATTTGTTTTAATTCAATTTTATAAAATTACAACTCCGTTACAGCAAAGTACGCAATGAATTTTCAATGGAATTTTGAACATACCATGATTATCAACCTCCTTAATGTAGTTGAGATATTTAAACCTAGCCACTAATGTCAGCGTTTTTCGTTAAATCTCGCTTCAAATCCAAATTGATAACTTGACTTGTATATTGACTTGTGTGTTGTCCAGTGTTGATTAACTCGTCGCAGCTACTGCGTGGCACGGTGCGAAGAAGTTGGCGGAAGGAGGAAAATGGAGGAAGGGGTTAATCGGGCCCCCCCAGAAGATAACTTCCATATATGTGAAGTGGGTGGCTGAAGAAAATGGAAGGAGGGTTTACCCGGGTCTACATGAACCCTCAGGTCACCTCCTTATGTACAAAGAAGGTGGCGGAAGTTAGAAAGAGGAAGCAGGATATACCCAGGTCCAAGCCAGCCCCAGATCTTATGAGCGAAGGAGGTGGCTTAAGGTGGAAGATGGAAGAGTTTGTGCGGCAGCGCTAGAAAAAAACCTACATATATGTCAAGAAGGTGGATCTTGGAGGGAGGGTTTACTTTGTTCTGTTTGGTAGCCCCATAAAGTCACCTCCATAAGAGCGAAGGAGGTGGCGGAAGGTGGAAGATGGAAGGAGGGTTTACCCGGGTCTGCGCGGAAGCCTCAGAAGGTCACCGCCATATCCGGTCATGAAAGTCGCGCGAGTCGGCAGCACAATTGAATGCCTGTGTTTATCATTGATGGTTTCTCCGGTACAGGCAATATATTACTGGACTCTATTGATGTGCCGTAGGCAACTTTCAAGTCAATCAAATTATGTATTTCCTGATATGGACAAAACAACAACTAAACGGTTGATACTACTTCCCTAGGGAAACCTCTCGATTGGTTTTGTTTCCAATTCCCCCTCTATTAATAGTCAAAGCCAATTTTACAGAGTAGTTAGAAATAACATTCAGTCTGCACACATTAATAGATGAAATTAAGTGGTAAATTTATTTTGATTGAGTAGTCATCTAAATTAAATTAATCAATTAAGTCTGAACAATTACGGCATGGTAAAGGAAGAGTTGACTTTAAAAAAATAAAACATTATAGGACAACAGTTTATTTTGCTTTGCGGTCATCTTTATACTATGTATTGCATTAAGTTTAGCTGAAAGAAACAATAAAGTTGTCAACTATTTTTGTTGAATGGATTAAGGCTATTAAGAGTGCTATAGATAAATATAACGGCTATACAGGGCGATTGTATAATTGACTTTGCAGCAATTTATTTTGCTGGATATGTCTGTATTGCATAGTGTTTGCTGTTGGTGAAACGCTCTTTGCTGAGATTTTCAACAAAATATATCTAAGTTGGAGGTGTATTACTTAAACCTAAACCTTTCATATCATATTTAATTATTAAGAATTTTATCCTCGAATCATTAAATGGTAAAAAAAACATTTACCTTTTTTAGTGTACGAAGTGTTAGAAAACTGTTAAGCACCTCAAAATTAAAATTCAACTTCACTAATTCCATTCTCATTTGGACTCTAGAAACCGAAGGTAAACTTTCAAAAATCTCTCAAACTAAAAAAAGCCTCATAAAAGTGCCAAACTAAAGGAAATGTTTCCAACGTTAACGGACATCAACATCAATGGTCGCAGTGAAAGTAAAATAAATACCGCGGACGTTCAAAGGTTAATACGCCACTTTCATTCATCGCCACAAAAACTGTAGTTTGAAAACCTAATCTCTCTGAATAGAATTACAGTTGACTGACAAAGGGCCATAACAGCATATTGGGCCGGGTTATTTGGTTTTTGGGTCATTCCGGGGGGACACTCGCCTACCCGGTCGTACCGCGGATATGGGGTCACTTCCCCCAAAACATACGTCGCCGACCCCGCTGACCCCGTGCTAATGGTCAGCGTTCGCGGTCTGAGTTATCTCTCATCGCAGCTTTTCTAATCACGCCGGAACTCCACGCATAATTTACGAATTAACGGTGTTTACTCGCCCAAATACCGCGGCATTTTCGGTTTAAAAGCTGAATCTCCGGTCAATTTAGGGGTCAGAGAGAGGGTGTTTTGGGAATGTTGATGGGTTTTTTGTCAAATAGACGTTTTAGATAGAAAGCTTTCTATCTACTAAGCTAGAAAATAAATTGGACTGTTTTACTATTAACACAGATAAGTTAACTTAATAGCAAGTTGTTAATAGTTAACAAGAATAGTTAAATACTGGGTATCAGTAGGCCTAATATTACCTAGAGTTAGCTCTCGTAGATGAACTTTCAACATTAAAATCATATATTCTATATATTAATAGGCAAGCATGTTTCTTTTCCACCTTTTTTCTCAGCTTATGTACATCTTAGGAAAAATCCTCGCATACCGTTAGAAAGGTAGGGTCTTGTAGATGAGCAGAATCTTATTATAATTCACATCAGCCCCCAGTGCTACGCCCTATGAGCTTTCAATGTTTCCATGTGAATCTTATGGAGGAAGGATAATTGATTGAATCATTAGACAGCTTTTGTAATAACAACTGCTAGAAAACAGGAAGAACAGATGTTTCCGTTATAAAATATTCTTCTTGGGTCCAGATCAAATGAAAATTTGGTAGAACTAGTATACGTGTTGCTCGAAATCGAGCAATTTATTTAAATACAGTACAAATGTTACTTTAGCTCTAAATCAATGACATCCGACCGATCCAATAATGTGAATATCTTTAATCGCCAATAACTACACGTATTTACAGCTGATTATTACCAGATGTTTCAAATGCTTTATTCAGTCCCCAATGTTATTTAAATGGGAAATTTTGAGATTTCAATGTTGGATAGCGCCTTTATTTTTAGTCCGATTCTCATCAATTTTTGGCGGAAACAACTACAGACCAAGCCCTATCCAACGACACCAAAAACTTGAAAATCGGTTGAAAATTGTAGGAGGAGTTCTCAAGACAAAAAAACCCTTAGCGTATTAAATAAGTATAGATTTCGATCAGGAGGCGATCTCTAGTCATAAGAAATTCATGAAGTTTTTTAAAGTTATTTCAAACATTAATTATTTGGAATTTAAATTATCACTCATTGGTTTTACAAAGCATACTGTTAGCAAGAAATGTTTATAATCACTGTATATATTCCCATTTCAATTTTCAGATAACCTATACTAGTACTCAAAACCTGTAATACCGTTGAGTTATATCAATTTATGTATCAATGTAAATCCTTTCAATGAAATCAGCTCTACATTGCGATCATAAAACGCATTGAGGATATGCAGACGCAGCCGATCCCCAGCCGTCCCACTGCGACCCCGATCCCAGAGTCGTCTGTTGGGGGCAAGGTACGGCTGCGTTGTATCCTAATATGGGGACCATCCGAGATCAGCACGACTTGAAAGTGATTTAGCTCCGATTGTGCGTGCTGGGTTCCTGGATATTCGTCCGAACGCGCCACGACGCTGCCCGGTCTTGAGAAGGTTAAGGTTAACAAGGTTCTCACGGCATTGATTATTTCTTGTAACAATTTTTCAATGTACGATGGATGTTTTCACTTTTATTAATCTAAATTGGTTATCTGCAGGCAGTATGCTGCAGTTAAATGCTAGGTTGTGATGATCATTAATATTTGTTCCGAATTTGGGAAAGAATTTGGTTTTGACCAGTGGATTTTTAATTGCACTGACAAACATTGCTGATTAATCTCTCATTAATGCGGACACTGAGGAGAGACATTCTGATCACTTTTGGGGTGGCCTCTGACAAATTTATCTATGCTACCTTTCACTTCTGTCACATTGTGAAATATAACACCATCTACAATCACGGATCCTCTTTCTGGATTTCTGGTTAGATTTTTCAACATTAAATATATTATTTGCGCTATATACACTTTTAGAGAGTTAAAAATAGATTTTACTTGCATAGTTTATGTAGTAATGCAGTAAAACCTTTACATTTGTATAAGTGGTGAAAACATTAAACTCCAAATCATAAAAAAATTAAACTAGTATCAGTGTTATTCAAATTCCTTCATTTTATTTGTCAAAATATTTACTTAAAAATTAGACTAATTTTGACTATAATAAGTAAACTATTTTTTAAAATATGAAAGTGCAAATAATTATTATGTTAACAACCACGATTTCGTTTCCTGAAAGTATACTGCATATGTTATAGCATAAAAATAGTTTCTTGATGATTAATGTAGTCTATGTTCATTAATTGCATTTTAAAAATTTGAATGAACTCAAATAGGCGAAGGGTAAAGTAACTTACTCCATTTATTATATATTTTATCTTTTTAAGATTCCTTGGGCATAACATTCAAGCTTTCCACTCATGATTTACGATAGTCATTTTATTTTCTGGGAATCAATCAAATTGGAAACAGTCTCCGAGATCTCAGCCAATTGTCCAGTATGTAAACGCGGGCCTGGCTCTATAACGAGAATGTCAACTAGATGTCGCTAGACCTGAGATGTTCATTGTTGTGATGTTTCGCCTGAGAAACGAACTCGTGCGATTGACATGCCACACGAGAGTGAGTTTACTGCAACTATAACACTTGTAAAATCCCCTTCAGCTTCATCAAGACATTGTATTTGTTTTGTAACAGCTCAATTATAAAAGTAGTACATCATAACCGAAAACTAAATCATTTTCCCTTCAGAGTTCAATATTAATTTAAGATATTGTTTTTAAACTTATTCTATGACATATAAATACCTGCAATTATTAGAATATAGAACCTAGACAGGAATATAGAACATTATCTGTAACAGCATACGTGACTCATGGTCTTCAAAACTACTACAAACTCTTCCTAATCGACTGTTTAGTGTTATAAAAAATATATTTTTCGAGGATATAAGTAAAGCTTAGTTTACCGGCATGAAGACTGAATAGTGTTAACTGGTGGTCTGTGTTACCAACAAGAAGAACAATAATAGAGTTTTGTGCCTAAGTCATATCCTGTCGATCTGCTAGACACTTCCTTTCCCTAGTAATACAACCTTAACAAAAAATGGGAGAGTTTTCGTAAAATATCGTAGTTGTTATCGGGATCTTTTCCATTCTAAAATACTGGAACCGCGATGGTCTACCTCTACGCCAAACTGGGCCTGTTGCAATGGAACATTACTTAATGCAACTAAAAACTCATTCCAATTATGTACAGTTAGATAATTTAGGTTGCTAAGCAATGGAAATTAAACTAAATTTTTAAACGTTTGGCGTTGCATTTTTACGAAGACAAGGCAATTTGCTCGAAGGTTGCGTGAGTAAAATTTGCAATTTATATAATTATATTAACTTACCAATTTATGTGGACAATAATAGACATGCAATTTAATAAAATTTATTCATTGCAAACATAAAAAACTTTGAAACCCTTTATAAAAATTTCCCTTCTCAAATTGTGAGATTGTAAAAAGTACGTTCTGCGGAGGATAGATAGAAATTATATCAGTAATAGATATAATCCAATACATCTAAGCAAAATAAATGGATTGGGTGATGGTATACTATTTTAGGTTTATTAAGTCGTGCATTAATAAATTTTTTGTTAAGTAGGGTGTGAAAGACGAAAAGATGGATCAACCTTGAAAACGATATCGATTTTAAGGTGAAAGTTTCTAATTAACTTATAATACTTCGGCAAATGGTGTTTTCATGTGGTAGGCTACTTTTACTTCGCGATAGTAGATCATCTATTACGATTGGGGAGATACTTTTTTTCCAAAGTCAAAACTGCCTAGTAGTTGAATTGTTATACTGCTCATATTTCAATCCTAAGATTGTCAGTTCTACCGTCTATCTATATGATGTCGATTCTAACACAGTAACACATCGAATTTGAATTCGAAATTGTTATTTTTACTGTAATACTCACGAACGAATTTGTTATTGTTCCATTAATTAATGACGCTACGGCATCATTAAAACCACATCAAAATTCCTAAAAAGAAACGAATAATTTCTTTTGTGAAACCAAATTTGTCAAAGATTTCCTCCTGGTCCTGGTGTCACGGGAGCAACAGGTGTGCGGCCGGTCCGGTTACAATGGTTAGTTGGTCTTTGGTATCGGTTCCGTTGCGACCGGTTCGCCAAACTAAACCGCTCACCTTTGACACCGGAAACCCACCAGGCTCGGCCACGATCCGCAGTAATTCACGCAAATGTATTCATTCTCCTAGTTAGAAACTATAATTTATTGAAATGTTTCTGGAATTTTCATCCGGTCAATACTTTTTTGTTGACATGGCTTACTTTATTGCAAAGGATGTTTTTTTAAAAGAAAAGATAAACTCAACGTTTAATAACGACTTATTTCAATACCGGAAACTAAAGAAAAAATAACCACAATACAGTAGGCATAAATGAAACATATTTTTTAATTGCGATAACAGTGAGAATCACTTATTTATGTTCGTTTATTTTTCAACGTGTGTTTTCCTATCGATAAATAAATAGCCTACGTTTAACAAAATAGAAACACCTATCTGTTTTCTGTGTCATGAACTATATTTATAATTTATAAACAACTTAGCGAAACCAGTCATCAATGAGCTTTTTTGTCAAATCTACAATCCCGTTACTTAAAAAACTTAAAACATCTATCTTCTTACTTCTATAAGGGTTTATAGTCAGGGGCAATAGAACAGGCGTGTCAAGGTCAAATCTTCCAATAAGCCAGCTGATTTTTTCTCATTTAACTACATGTTAATTAGCTTGACCTTCACCCGCCTGTTCTATTGCCCCCGACTATAGTCTGTTAGGTCCCTTTTTCTCTCGACCTACTGAACCGATTTTTAAGATTGAGGTGTCATTTTAAAGCTTAGGATATACCGCAGTGACGAATCGTAATTAAAAAGGTCATACTGTTTCGGGCTTCGCCCCCCCCCCCACGCCTTTGATTTATTTCTAGAGGGCGCTTTAAAATGTTGACCAACTTTTATTGTAAGTTCTTTAATGTGAATAATTTAACAGCTGATTACCTTCAGATGAATTTTAAAAGCCAGATAGTTAACAAAAACTAAAACAAGCTCCGTTTGTACGGGTAAAGTTTTTTCGCTCCAAGGATTTTTGATTTTTTGATTGCATATGGGGGTTTTGGCCACCAGAAATCGATTGGAGTTGGTCCTATGGCTGGGAAAAATCCGGTTTTCGTCCTAGAGCCCTTCAAAGTTCCCATTTTATCCTTATGGAGATTTTGAAATTGAACAAAAATCAGCTGATAACTGTTGATAAAATAAACCAATGTATTACATCTTTAACATATTTTAAGAAAATATACCAAAGTGCAGCACTCTCCGGCCTTGCGAGTGAGCGAAGCAAACGAGCTCGTCTTAAAAAGGAAGAGGGCAAATGAACGGAGGGAACGAGCTATGTGTGAGAAACGAAAGTAATAATTTTACCAAGCATAAGCTCGGTCCCCTGGTTCTAGTTAACAAAAATAGACCTCTGTCACTTCATAATCAACATTCACGTACTGTAGGTGTGTTTCACTCATACAGAATCATAAAATGCGCAATTTGTGCACGGGCCACCTCGTTTCAAATCAAATCTGTACTAAAGCATAATTAACCAACGGGGATCTTATAAATTCAACTATTTTTTATACATACAGGGTGATTCACGACGAAGTGCAGAAATTTCGGGAGCTGATTCTACACATCAAAATAAACAAAATACTCCCCGTCGCAGCAGACCTGCGTACTCAGCGAATTTCCAAATTAGTAATATTAATTTTGACCACATAAAACTGTAAACCAAATAAAATTACATGCTTATAAATAGGGAAATAAATGGCTATTCTCCTTATGATAAATATAGGGAGAGTATGCAGGTATGCTGCCATGGGGAACACTAAAAGTAGGTTTTTATCATAAAAAAATTTATTTCGACCATATGAAGCCATGTACTAAGTTTAATCAATATCTGTCCATTGCTAAAGGAGTTTTCCTATTCTCCATATAATTAACATGGGAAAAGAGTATGCAGGTTTGCTGCCATGATAAGCGCAAAAACCAAGATTTTTTACTACGAATGGATGAATCTCAACCAAATGAAGCTGAATTCCAAGTTTCATAGAAAAATATTGGTTAATAAGTGAAATATTAACACATCCCTATTCTCCATAAGATTAACATTGGAGCCCCAAAATACAATGTACTGTCTTTAGACTTTGTAATATCTCGGTAACCAATGGAGATAGAGCAAAGCTTCAAGATACTAAATTGTGTGTTTTTTTGAGCTAAATCCAATGGTCAAAATAAAAATTTAAAATTTTTAAAATTTACATATGAAAAATGCAAAAAACCCAATTTTGGGGTACAAAACCCCCCAAAACTACCCCTTCCGGTAGGTCGATATGTCTGGTTTACGAACTCATCCGAATAAACGTAGGATTGCACATTTCTACCAAATTTGGTATCGATCGGACCGTTTTTACGAGAGTTATCGTGCCTAGGGACACATACATATATATATATATATATAAATATATACATATATATATATACATATATATATATAAAAAATTTTTAATGACTATTATTTTTGGTCTCTGGGCACCTAAAAACGAAAAAGTAACATGGTCCCGGGCTTAGGTCTTACCATGAGACCTACGGTAATAGCTTATTCCCTATGGGAAATTCGCTAAAAGGCCATGTAAACATATGTCCTATAATCCTTCGTTTAGCCGCTAGCCGCCATTTTGTTTTTTTACACCTAATAATTTTTATATCCGTAATGAATTTATGGATTTACTTCATATTTGGCATGGACCTTTATCACAATAATGGTAATTTCCAGAAAAATAATTATTATTTTCCGATGTTTATTTTTGAAATGGCGGCCATTTTAAAATGTTTAACTCAAATTTCTCAAAAAAACGGCAAATTTTGTCAAAATTTTATTAGAGACAAAAAAGTTGACAAATTAAATTATCTAAACAATTATACCAAGTTTGTAAAGATCTAACAACAAATAACGGAGTTATTGGGATTCTTCTGCAAAAAAAAAACATAGATTTTGCATTTAATCAATGCAAATTTAGGTTATTTAAATAGAAAAACCTCAATAACTCCGTTATTTGTTGTCAGATCTTTATAAACTTGGTATCATTGTTTAGATGATTTTAATTTGTCAACTATTTTGTCTCTAATAATATTTTGAAAAAAATTGCCGTTTTTGAGATATTTGAGTTTAAAATCTTTAAATGGCCGCCATTTTGAAAATAGACATCGGGAAATAATAATTATTTTTCTGGTAATTACCATTATTGTAATAAAGGTCAATGCAAATATGAAGTAAATCCATATTTTCATTACGGAGATAAAAATTATTACGTGTAAAAAACAAAATGACGGCTAGCGGCTAAACGAAGGATTTTAGGACATATGTTTATATGGCCTTTTTTGTTTATTGTGATGTGTAGAATCAGCTCCCGAAATTTCTGCTTTTCGTCGTGAATCACCCTGTATAATTTAGTTTGCTATTGATATCTACTTTTTTTAACATTTTATGTATATCAGTATGTATATCACTATTTTTATTTATGTATGTTCTTGAGATTTGCTATATCCTGCTAGATAAAATTTTATCAATTGATGATCCTTTGTAATAGTATATTTCGTCACTAGTCCGGAAAGTGGTCGTTACCCCAACAGCACAGGGAGCTTGTTCCAAACTTGTTCCAAGTCCAACAAGCCAAGCTACCAAGCTTGGTTTAAGCTTGGGAAGCCAAGTCTATAGGCTTAGTTTGGAGTTGTTTTAAAGATCGAAGTTGGCAGTTCATGAGCTTGTTCCAAGCTCCCACTCCCAAGCTCATTCCAAGTTTAAACACCAAACTCCCACCAAACTCAAATAACCAAACCCACTCTAAGCTTGTCCTGAACTCATTTTTAACTTGCTCCAGAGTTGCATTGATTAAAGATGCTCATATTAAGTTTAGTGGGAGCTTGTTTTAAGCTCCCATTAGGCTTGGTTTTAACTTAGGTGAGTGAACTGGTTTTAGGCTCATTTTAAGCTCATTTTATACTTGTTCCAAACTTGGCTAACCAAGCTTCATAAAGCAGGGCGTTACTAAACACATATTAAGTTTGGTGGGAACTTGTTTTAAGCTCCCATCAGGCTTGGTTTTAACTTAGGTGAGTGAACTTGGTTTAGGCTCACATTAGGCTTGGTTTTAATATATGTGAGTGAACTAGTTTTAGGTTTATTTTTGCTCATTTTATAGTTGCTCCAAACTTGAGTAAATAATATATATAGTTTGTCAAAAACCCATTGGGATGAATATTTGTACAAAAATATAGGAAATGTATTATTAGACATGTAGGCCTATTTCATTTGTACTGTTTTAAAATTCTTCTAAAGATGAGTCTCAAAAGTTTATTCATAGCCTATGAATGAATCCAATATTTTCAAGTAACAAATGAAAAAAGTGAATCAACTGGGCCAACGCTTGCCACCTCCACTACTTCACAATTTATTTTACATATCGATTTATAAATTATGATTAAAATATTTAATGATTTTAATGGGTGTGATGTTGAGCAGAAGAACTATAAAGTTAATATATTTTGTATATGATGAGGTATAGGGTAATCGTTATGTATTAACAAAATACCCTTAACATTTCAACATAATATATTGTTATCAAACCTTACAGCATAAGATTGTAGAGATGTTTTCAGAATTAATTAATAACAGTAGCATAACCTTACTGATTGATCTGAAAAATCCTACAAGCAAGTTGTTAGTTGTGAAAGCAAACAATACATTATTGGCTATTTACGATATTTTAGATTAATATTTACAATCAAAATCTTCAGCAATATCTCTTCGGAATTGTGAACTTAAATTGCATGGAAATGGCAAATGTTGGTCAAGTTCATACGGATTTGTTTAGTTTATTTGGAAATATAGAGGCTTTTAACATGAATAAACTTTTGAAACTTACCTTAACAAGAACTTTTAAAAAAATAATTCAAACTTATAAAGGCAAACGCGGAATTTTTTGTAGGTCGAACAAAATCTTGCACATCAACAAACGTGTTTTTCAAGATGGCTTGGCGGACGTCGTTAAAGTGGCGAGCTGTTGTGTAGGAGAGAAGACCGTTGGAGCAGGGGGTTTGAAAACAATGACCCGGGACAGAGCGCATGCGCAGACCAGAATAAATGTTGACGTCATCACGCAGCTTATTTTAAACTCACTTTCGTGAGCTTGTTGTGAGCTTAGTTTATGGACTAAAAACAAACTTGGTAAACCAATTTTAAAATGAGCTCCGAACAAGCTTGGGGTTAGTGTAGTAACACAATTTCATTACACCAAGTTTATTTTAAGTTTGGAATGAACTCCAAAAACTAAGCTTGGTCTAATAAGCTAAAAATATTCTAAAACCAAGCTTAGTTTAAGCTTACGTGCTGTCTGGGATCGGTGCAAGATCCAGTTTCAAGTACGAGGCGAAGCCGAGTACTTGAATTCGATCGAGTACCGATATACCACTTTCGGACGAGTTACGAACAGTACTTTTCATCATACCACCTTTATTAAATATCATACCATTGCGATAAACGTTGTTTTCGGAACGGTCAGCTGTGATCGAAACTAGTTGATTCCCGGTGGGTTGGATAAACGTATTGGTAAACAAAGTTTTCGGGACTAGACCTCGAAACAGTGGTTTTCGGGACTAGGCCGGAAAAAAACTTCCAATGTTTGACACCACTAGCGCTGCTATTCTGATTACAGTAACTTAAACCTCGTTGACTCCAATATATAAATGTCAAACAGCTGATTGTTTAGTTGTAAATAGTTCAAATACAAGATAAACAAATAATAACAACGTAAGAGGGGGTATATAGGTTAAAATTTATTAGTTTTTATCCAAACTGTATATTTAATAAAGGTGGTATGATGAAAAGTACTGTTCGTAACTCGTCCGAAAGTGGTATATCGGTAGGCCTACTCGATCGAATTCAAGTACTCGGCTTCGCCTCGTACTTGAAACTCGATCTTGCACCGATAACGACCACTTTCCGGACTAGTGACGAAATATACTATATGAGCTTTCGCACAACTTGGCTATACAATATTTCTGTTATAAAAGCACACAAACTTTGTAAGGTCCGTTTCCAAATCGGCCCAAACAGGCTCCCGAGCCAAGGTCAAACGTAAGTCAAATTTGGTTTTCAAATTACCGACCGGCCAGTGGAGTCATTCTTTCTTTAGACACAGGCCCATAAAATTATTGGGGAAAGCTCCAAAACGTGGGGGTCACCTGCGAACCGCTCATCGCGCCCCCGGCCACGCGTTGCCTTACTTGGGGCCGGCCGTCCGTGCGATTGCCACCTCCAAGAACCATTGGAATGGTATTTTAATTGTTTAAACTTATTCTCACTTTTGTATTTGGTTAATATGCTTTTATAGACGATATTCTTTCGTACATTACCCTATTTCAAGAAGACTAAACAAGCTGCCACACCTGCTTTGTTTATCGAAAACTGTAGGATAAATCTTTCTCCTTTAAATAACGAGTTTCCTTGTTAAATTAAATTGGTATGGATATAAAATTGCGACAAACAGTTTTTTACTTGAAAATTAGCTGTAAAGGTGGGTTTACACGTGAGAGTTTTTCACTCTCGGAGAGTTGTTAGTTACTGTCATAAAAATATCAGACAGCTGTTGATAGTACTCGCAGAAAACTGTCTGGGATTAACCATCTTGGAAAATTCACTGGTCGTGTAAACACCTCTGCGAGTACCTGCTGAGAGTACGAAACTCTCTGAGAGTGAAAAACTCTCACGTGTATACCTACCTTAAAATATGGAAATACAACATTAGTCTCAAGGTACAAAGGAAAATTCAAGGGAAAAATAAAATTTTGAAACCATGTTATTAATATTAATTTTAGAAAACTATACGCTCAGTCAGCATCTGGCACTAAACATATAAAACCTTAAACAGTGTATTTAAATAGTCTACATGACATCCATTGTAAATAATTATTTTCGTATTACCTAATGTAGTTCATAAGCTGATTAAAATATGACCTATCTTATTTTAAATAGTTTTCAATTTAGTAAGAAATTTGACCATCAATACTAATATTTTGTAAAAATCATTGTTGCAATAATCATATTTAATAGAAAACTCTGTTTTTAGGTTTTATTCAATTATTCGTCTAGATGTAATCAAATCATAGGTAAACTCATACTCTTCAGTTCCCATGATATAAAAATCAATGTAATTCCAAGATTTGTTTGTATTGCACCGGTGGCATTCCGTTATTTAAGCTCCACCAAATCCTAACGATAACAAATAATGCTGTTACATTACAGCCATAGCCGTGAGAGCATAACAGTCGGAGTCGCGCTAACGAAGTTGTCTTGTCGATGATGACACAACGGAACACCAAACTGATTGCCGACATTAGTCTGTGAGAGTCCCTGGATGCCAAGATGGCAAACACGTGTGTGCGAGGCTCTCCTGTGATTCCATAAACTAGCCTCTTTATCTGCGACCTCTCTTGTACCTGCCATAAAACCGCTTCCTAACTATGTCACAATACACGAGTGCAGGTGAATGGGGTGTCGGGTACGGTTGGAAATTGGCTCAACAAACGGCTATAGCCATGTGTGATTTTTTATTCATGATTTCTTTCAGATATCTGCTCAAGAGGCCTGAAGCATCTTGCATTTTCTTTTTAAGAAACACTAACGATTATTGGTGAACTAGTCCAAACTCATAGTCTACTTGCAAATGGATTTAGGGAATTGAGCCCTTGACGTCCGTTGATGAAATAAAAAACATTACCTTTGAGGTGTCTGATGATAATTATGTTAACAAGTTACTCTAAATTATAGTTTTTTACTACTGTAATATTGTTGCCATACTTAACCGAAGTGTCAAGAATATTTTGTCGTGAACTCAAAAGTATGTGTTGTGAAGGGCAAAACATTATACAGGGTGTTTCCGAACAACCTGGAATTATTTTGTATTTTTGTTCCTTAGCTCGAGACAGTAAAAAATACCATATAAACATATGTCCTAAAATGCTTCGTTAGGCCGCTAACCGCCATTTTGTTTTTTACACATAATAATTTTTATTTACATGACGGTTTGTTGTATTAAGTTCATATTTGGCATGAATCTTTATGACACCAATGTCCATTTTCAGGAAAAAAATTAATTTGGTCCGATGTGTATTTTCAAAATGGCGACCATTTTAAAATTTTTAACTAAAATATCTCAAAATCGTTAAAAATTATCAAACTACTATAAACACAAAAAAATATGAAAAATTAAATTATCTAACCAATGGTACCAAGTTTGTAAGAATCTGACAACAAAAAACGGAGTTATTGAGATTTTTCTTCTCAATAACCTAAATTTGTATGCATTTTAATGGAAAATCAATGATTTTATGCATAAAAATGGCAATCACTCCGTAATCTGTTGTTCAGTTCTTACAATTTTGGTATCATTAGTCAGGTAATTTTTTTTGCAACTTTTTGTCTCTAGTAAAATCTTGATAGCCGCCATTTTAAAAATACACATCGGACCAAATTAATTTTTTTCCTGAAAATGGACATTGGTGTCATAAAGATTCATGCCAAATATGAACTTAATACAACAAACCGTCATGTAAATAAAAATTATTATGTGTAAAAAACAAAATGGCGGTTAGCGGCCTAACGAAGCATTTTAGGACATATGTTTATATGGTATTTTTTACTGTCTCAACCTAAGGAACTAAAATACAAAATGTTTCCAGGTTGTTCATAAACACCCTGTATACCAGGAAAATATTTATTGTTGGGATTTAAAACGCCACTAATAAAATTGTCATAAAATTGTTTGCAAATTTCTTTGTAAAGAAAAACATAAAAAATACTCTACTGGTCCTGTTTATACCCATCTACTTGCTTACATTTTCCTGACTTTTATAACATTTCTTATTGTGGTTGGTTTTATTGTGAAAATTAATATAATTTTTCATTTATAACCTAGTAAAATTTATTCCTAGAAGACAAAATAAACTTTTTTAATTCATAGAAAACATAATTTCTATATACCTTAATTCTATCTGTAAATCAGTAAACCGAAATTCCCGATTATTACTGATATTATGTTGTATTTATTAATTTCCTTCTAGCGAAACAATACCCAGAAATGTACTTTCTCGTTTTGCCCTTGAAACACTGGTCATCTGACGTTAAGACAGCCATCATTTCCGGTCGGTTAAAGCTTTTCCCGCGTAAAATCAGCTGATTAGTAATTGGTCGGTAATGTCTCGGAAGTTACGGGCCTCGCAGATCCGGAAGGGGATTTAACGCATTGTTGCCACAGGTTTACAATCGTTTCCCTTTCAGATATCGGCAATGGGATTTTGTGCTTCGTAGCAGTCGAACATCCTATCAGGGTCACTGGTAAAATAAAGCTTAAAACAGATATGATGTTATAAGTAAAATGAACAAATTAGAAGATTGGCTTTAATGTATGTATAAATATTATTTTTTACTGTAATATGGTCTTTTTCTGTTGCATTTGTAAATTTTGTTTCTTTTATTGAAAAGGAGAGTAAATAGTGTTACTAGGATTGCACACTCGCATAAAGCGATTGATTAAGCGAAGGAGGAAGTAATATGTTTAGCCATTTTGGAATGCGTTTAACGACTTTCACTTTAAATTAATTTAAATAAAAGATAAAAAGTATAGACTCTTTTCCAACCAAGCCGTTCCACTAACTAATCCAAATAATTTATACCCATCATTCTTCAGACTATATAAGTTATCGTAATGCAAATTTATCTATCGTATTAAACAGTTTTAACTAACATAAAAATAAGAAAAATCACTAACCACTTAAAAAATAAACGGTATCAGTTAACTGACACATACTTTCTCCCAACAATATAAAAAAAGGTGTTAAAAGCTTCAAATATTAATGTCTTGATGACTCAGTCGGATAGCTACCGGCTGAGCAGCGCTCGTTTGACCCTACGCGCGTCTGTGACTTTTAACAACGTACTGCGTTTACCGCTAAACGAAAAATTGAATTTTCTCCGCAACCACTTGCCGTAGAGCAATAATTTAAAATACCGGATTATTTAGTTTTTTGAGCTTGATTTAATGGTGATAAGTAAAATTTATTTCGAGACAACAGCTATTTTGAAAATCCAAAAAATTGATTTTTGAAACACTTTTTACTCCATAACTTTTGAACGCGCATTTTCTCGGAGATGCGGGTGGTGTCATTTTATTCACCATTTAAAGCTTAATAAACCATAAAATTTTAATCAAAATCGTTAGAGCCGTTTTTGAGAAATTTTGATTTTTGACGATTTTTGAGGGTTTTTGGGGGTAAACAACCCTTAAAAATCAAAAATTCAAAAAAACGAAAAAAACGCCTGGAATTATTGTGAGTTTGGACCTACATACCAAATTTCACCAAAATCGGACCATGGGGGCATTCTATAGCTTTGTTTACATCCAGACACACACACGGACACACACACACACACACACACACACACACACACACACACACACACACACACACACACACACACACACACACACACACACAGACATCACTCTGAAAACCACTTTTTTGGACTCAGGGGGCACCAAAATGGATAAATCCACAAACAACTCAAATTCGAAAATTTTGACGAAAACAATACTTTCTCCATATACTATGGTATAGGGGGAGAAAGTAAAATCAGGCTTAGGTATAGTTATTGTAAAATTACTGTTAAAAATTGTCTTTTGGTTTATGGATTTATACCCATCCCTTGGATGTCATTTTATATAACTATGTATATTTTTAGTATGTATTATTGGCCGAAATATTTCTATAACTGGGATGTTCATTAACTCATGAGAAATAATTTATCACCTAACCTCGTTAATGTAATAGTTGGTTTAATATAAATCAATATATAAATATTCTGTAAAATTTTACGGGTTGATAAACGTTACCTACACAGTAATGGTTCGACTTAATAAATAACCGACATTAAAATTAAGAAGCCATATATTCTCTTGCTCCATTACATAATGGCAGGTTACCATGGACCGATTGGAATCTCGTTTCACGGTCATCTTGGCAAACATTACCCAAAGGAAAACCAACAGGCCCAGAGGCACCTGTTGACTGATGTGATGAGGTGATTGCAGAATCACTTTCCAAAGATCAAGGAATAATGATAAGACATGCCTTAGACGTTAGGTTTGCTTCAATAAAAATGATAAGGTTCAAAAGTGACTACAGCTAAGTGTTTTAGGAAAAGTGCTTATCAGTTTACTTAGCGATATTTATTCTAATAGTAGGCTAATTATTTGAGGAAGTATTAGTTGACATTTAAGTTGGCCCAAAGCCTAAACAGTTCTTCATAGAATTAAAAACTTTGTCGCATACAAAATTTGTTATAGGAACAATATAAATGACCAAATTAATAGCATAGGCGCTGAGGAGAGCGAGTTGGCAAACTAACATTATAGGAGTTATATAACATATGAACAGTTGTTTAATCGTTTACAATGGCCAGTGCACTTCCAAGAAATTTCCATAATCATCGAAGGATCATTGGAGTTTCCTTACTGTTTCATAGAAGGTTGGCTATTTAGCAAGTGCCGCCGTGGTCTTGGAGATGCCTGCACGATGGCTTGTCAACTGCCGGTGGTTTGACGACTCCGCACGCCTGGAGATGATTTTTTGCCTCCACAACTCCTACTGTAAATAGTTATTGACAAATGGGGAGACCTATGGACGTGTTGTCGGATCAGGTCCTGCGGGATGCCTTCGCGTCGACGATGACAGGGGAATGACCATTCGCCTAACCTTTGTCATAGCCGATAAGACCGAGATTTATAGGTTATAACGTAAAATCTGTTGGGCATTGCATAAACAGATTGATGGACTACATTTCCAACGTGTATCTTTAACCTTTACTAGAATATGAGGTATACCTCCAATCTTATGATTATTATCTATCGTTAAATAAGAGAGCGTTCCGAGACAACAGAAGGAATCATCACATTTTATACTCTCTCTTTTTATTGTCATTGACTTTCTCCTTTATTATGATCAATGTGTTTTTTTTTCAATTCCACTCTTTATTTTAAAGTATAAAATACCCCACAGTAAATTTAAGGTATTTACGATAACTTTGGTTCCTTGCTAGTTTGGTTTTAAAGACGGTGAACTAAACAACAATTTTAATGTTTGGCTGTTGATAAAACCTGTTTAGAGATTAATAAAAAAAAACGATAAAAACTAAAAACTGATCTAACGAATATTTTCATTACAATGTTAAAAAAACAGCTGTTTTCGTCAGATTCGAGTGTGGAAAATAGTTTTCTCGCTCTATAGATTGGGAAAATCAGCTGGTGAGTTTTCCACCCTAGTAATTAATACTTAAGTGGAAATTCTATTGAAATAGCGCTAAGGCACTACTGTCGGGAGATGACTTGTTGGCCACTGAGGGGGTTGGGGGGCGAGGGGAAATTTACATCCGAAACCTACCGGTCATTTGGTTAACTAAGGAATAAAAACAAACATAGATTGTACTATTCTACATGAAAATATTTTGCTGAAAAAAGTAAACAGTTATCTTTGTTGACAAACCAGCTAGCCTAATTCAATGTGGAGAAGGACAGCTGACTGCAAAATAAAAGAAAACATCATAGGGATGCTGTATGTTTTTTGTTTTGTTGATAGCTTAACATTGGTGGAATAAAAAAAACCAAAAACCAAAATCAAATTGTTTTGGCCAATGGCATGCTTCAACTTCCCCCTCACCCCGCAACCCCCTCACTGGCCAACAAGTCATCTCGCGACAATAAGAGTATTATCATCTACCAGCTGTTCCAATTGTTACAACATTGTTAGTGTCGTAGAACTGCCAAGATCAGCTGATTTACCCATCTATTATTTTTAACACTTACATTATCTATATATTAATAGGCAAGCATCTTTCGTTTCCTCCTTTTTTCTCAGCTAGTGTGCATCGTAGGAGAAATCCGAGCATACCGTTAGAAAGGTATTGTGCTGTAGATGAGCAGAATCGCATTTTAAATCCCATCCACCCCCCAGGGTTACGCCCTATAGACTTTCAAAGTTTCAATGTTAATCTTATGGGAGAAGGATAATTAATTGAATTATAAGACAGCTGTTCTAATAACAAATGCTAGCAAATCAGGAAAAAACATATGTTTCAGTTATAAAACATTTAAAAACAAATTGGCTCAAGATCAACTGTATTTTTGGTCGAATCTCGACCAGTGGGCGATCACTAGTTTAATTTAATACTAGGGGTCCCGTGCCAAAATTTCGGATTTTGTAATATGTTTCTTTCTGTTTGTGAGAAACTTACCTGCAGTACAATTCTAAGGATTATATGACTTGAATGTAAATGTTTTAATAATATGTATGTTGATTATGCAGTGACAGACGATCTATTTTTGTTTACAATCAGACTTAAAAATTCATCTGAAGGTGTTTTAATGTATTCAAATTCATTAAAATCTTACAATGAAAGTTTGTCAACATCTTAAAGGGCCCACTAGAAATAAATCATAGGCTATGGGGGCGAAGCACGAAATGAAATAATATTTTTAATTCACCATTCGCACGTCGCTAGATCATAAGCTTTAAAATTACACATCAATCGTAAAAATCGGTTCGGTAGGTTGGGAGAAAAGGGATGTAACAGGCAAAATCCCTATAGAAATAAGAAGATTGATAGTTAATTACAGTGATGTGAAAAATATCGTCCATAACTGGGTCGTAAGTATAAATTCGTGACTTGATTGAAGTTATGCAACCCCCGGAAAACGGAAAACGAAAAACGGAAAACTTCCGGAAATTTGGTTCGGAAAACGACAATTTACAGCCTAGTAGTGAAATATACTATTTTAAAATAAATTTGAAAAGACTTTTAAAGTAAGTTAAAATTTTTTAGTTAAAAATGGTCAAGCTGGTTTAGTACAGTTATTAAAATGTTATTTGGCAATCTAATCAAAATTTTCATAAAAAGGAATAAGTTTTTTATTTTCGCATGTAAATTTAATAACATAAAAACAATTAGGAACTCTGTACTTAAGGTTAATAACATTGTAATAGTTATGTCGCCTCTTACAGCCCACAGTGTGAAGGAAATACGCTGTGAGAATAGCTAATAAATCAGGAAGTGCTTTTACCTCCCATTTCAGATCACAGTTTATAATTGTTTGTTGGAGTGAGATTCTTCTTTTACCTAATAAGTAAATGACCGTCCGCATAAATAATTCAACCAACACGATCAACTTTCTTGTTACAAAACAACATCTAACTCTCAAAGTATCTCAAACAGTACGTCAAATGTGATTAAAATTTTTTAATGCAACTTGTTATTCTGGACAGTTTTGAAGTTTTGATTATATTTGCATAACAATTTAAATATTCAAAACTATTAGATTTTATAATACCTAAAGTTTAACTTGTAATGAGGTAAACTTAATTTAAATAAGATTCTTCATTAATTTCCGATTTTAATATCGTCATGTTGCATAAAATTGGCAATTCCATAGAAACCACCCACAAAAATATCAGACACAATATTGCCATCCCACTCTGCTAAGCCCAAAAAAGGTAATTGTTTTACTGTTTAACAAAAATCACATAGGATGTACAATGTACTCTATAGTTCCGACCCAAAAAGTCTTGTTTCCTTTAAATACGAGCTTATCCACTCCACTCACTAGCACTCCCCGACTCGTTCGCTTTGCTCAGTCTTATTTCAGAATTTTTAATATATGTTTTTTAATATAGAATTTTTAATATAGGGATGCTGCACTAGTGTATTAAATTATTGAACTACACTTTGAAATTTGAATTCCTGGATTTTACATCTGCAGTTAGCAACAAATTTTACCATTGTTAATACTCTTTTTGTTTTTAAATTTTATTACATTGCAATCCCGCAAGTTGCCTAGTTGTTTCGCCTTTTTTTATTTCTATCAGTTATCATAATCATAAAAATTACGATAAAAAGTAATAAATTATATTTTAGTATAGTTTAGTACTACCTTGGTTACCTGGAAAAATACATGTTCCTGCTTTATCAAGGGATTGATACTTTTACTGTTGCGTCATAGCAGCTAATTAGCAGCAATTCTTTTGTTCTGTTATTAACTCCATAATACCAATGTTAAAAATGTTAAACGTCAATAACAAATTTTAACAAAGTTTATTCCATGCACAGAGGCCAGTTTAAGTACACGTTTTATCCAGATTTTACAAAGAATGGAAAAAATCCCTAGAAAAGGTTATGACATCAGTGTAAAAACGTATAGCCTATATACATAAATACTTGTAAACGGACTTTAGTAATGTACGAGTTGTTAAATTATCTGTTTTATCTCTTTTGGTTGAAACTATCCTGAATAACAAACAAACAAACAGTTGTTAAATTATATTAGTATAATTCAATAGTATAATTCATTTAAAACATTTTAACTGTCATCTTTTTCCCACACAGTTTTTGAGAGCGGTCAAGCAGTACAAATAAGAGCAAGAAGACGGTTGGATTGAAGCTTGCTGAAGCAGGCGAGTACAGAATAGAAATTTCTGTGAATTTCTATTCTGTGCTCGCTGTTACTCACCACTTGATCAAGAGGACCGGTACCTCGAAAGGTAGTTCAGAAAATGTCCTGGGTTAGTCATAGGGACCTTTTACCATACCAGATGAAAAATACTTTTATAATGTAAGATTGAAGATGTAGGATGGAGTTTATTTAGATGTAAGTTTGATTTAATTCATTTATGTTCAATTTAAGGTTCAATTATTATTACTGCCGCTGAACTCGTGCAGGCCAGAGCTAGGTAAACCTACCCTCCTCCTTCCTGGTCCTCCTTTGGTCGGTTCAGGGTTACCTATTAACATGACAAATTTGTAAGTAAACATTACGGACCTTCTTCGGTTATGGATATCTAGAAAAAGACTCATTAATTCTCCTAAACTCATGATATACAAAAGAAAGGGGCTTGTCCATTAAAGATGTATGAAAAACGTCTGAATTGTTCCTAAGTTACAAGTGCTAGGGAGAAGCAAGGCAACGCCCAATCGATTTAGAGCATACAATTAATTGTAAAATCAATAATTTACCACATTTTTAAAAATACCACTCCCTCACGTATCAGAGAATCTCCTTGACCATAGCGTATGCAGGGTTGAAATTTGGCATGGATATTCCTCTTTGCTCAAAGATGCTCACTGGGAACTGTTTTGCAAAGTCTTTTGGGCTATGTCCCACAGAACGACGAAATTATTATTTATTATAGGTCGCAAGGGATTGTTGTTAAAAATGGATGATTTTCCTTTTTCCTAATAGGTGCCCACTAAGAAAAGTTTTTGCAAATGTAGTTATTTTTATATCTTTAGTGCTCTGCCCCAGAGGACTGCAAAATTACCCTAGAGCCTAAGGCGTTAAAATTTGACATGGACGTCCCTCTTTGCTCGTTGGTGCTGACTAAGAAACGGGTTTGCAAATATAGCTTTTAAAGTCCTTTATGCCCTGCCCCACAGCTTACGGGGTTGAAATGTAACATGGACGTTCTTTTTTGCTCATAGGTGCTTACTCAGAATTACAACACATCCTTAGGGTGCCCCCTCACAGGACTTAAATAATTAAATATAATTCTTCTTTGGTGTCGTTGAATAGGGCTTGGTCTGTGGTTGTTTCCGCAAAAAACTGATGAGAATCGGACTGAAAATAAAGGCGCTATCCACCTTTGAAATTCCAAAATTTCCTATTTAAATAACATTGGGATTGAATAAAGCATTTTAAACATCTGTTAATAATCAGCTGTAAATACGTGTAGTTTTGGTGATTAAAGATATTCATAATATTGGATAGGTCGGATGTCATTGATTTAGTGCTAAAAGTAACATTTATAATTGTACTAGCTTTTGCCCGTCACGGCTTCACCCGTGTTGAATTTGTTTTTTAATCTCTTTTAAGACCTACGAAATCTTCTTCCTTAAGATATACATTAATACATTGATTAATACATTGAAATAGTGCACCTATTAGCAAAGAGGAACAATCATGTCAAATATTATCCCCGTAGGCCATAGAGTAATTTTTTAATCCAGTGAAGCGGAGCCCTAAAGGGTTTCAAAATCTATATTTCCAAAACCGTTTCTTGGTGACTTCCTATGAGCAAAGAGGAACATCCATGTCAAATATTAACCCCGTAGGCCATAGAGTAATTTTTAAGTCCGGTGGGGAGGAGCCCTAAATGAATTCAAAAACTATATTTCCAAAACAATTTCTTAGAGACTTCCTATGCGCAAAGAGGAACATCCATGTAAAATGTCAACTCCGTATGCTCTTTAGTAGTTTTAAGTCCTGAGGGGCGGATCCCTTAAAGAGTTCAAAAACTATATATGCAAATCCGTTTCTTGGTACCTTTGGGTAAAGAGCAATGTCCTTGTAAAATTTTAACCCATAGGATCTATGGTGACCTAAGGGTTCCTTGGGGCGGAGCCCTAAAGGAAATTCGCAAAATCGTTTCTTAGTGAATGCCCATGACCAAAGAGGAACATAAATGTCAAATTTAATCCAGTAGGCCACAGAGTAATTTTTAAAACCATTGGGGTGGAGCCCTAAAGGACTTGAAAAACTATATTTCCAAAACAGTATTTGTTAAATTTATATACAGTAATACTCGAAGCAAATCACACTTCATTATTTTAATAATTTACTTTCATTATCATATCTTTTCAATATTTGTATTTTAACTCACGTGTCATTGTTTATAACATTCTTTACTCTTGTTTTGAATATACCTTCACCTCATCGCTCTTTTCAAGGTCTTAATTTCCTTTTAAAAGTTTACCTCAGGTCCTTCGAGTATTTTTATTGGTTCCCCTCCAGTATCTAGTATCTTAGTGAATACTTATGAGCAAAGATGACCATCTATGCCAAAAATTAACCCTGTAGGCTCTATAGTAATTTTAAAATTATTTGGGACAGACCCCTGAAGGCAATGTGTAAACCACTTTTTATTGAGCAACTATGACCAAAGAGATTACTCCAAATTTCAACCCCGTAGGCCCTATGGTTTATAGAACCGCCGTTTCTTTCAATTCGTATTGTAATTGGCCATAATTGCAACATTATATTGAAATTTCTAAGACATGTGGGGTGAAACCCTGAAGTGATTTTTGTGAAAGCATTTCTAAGTGAACATTTATGAGTAAAGAGGAACGTCCATGCCAAAATTCAACCCGTCGGTCCCAAAAGTAATTTTGAAGTCCCGTGGGGCGAAGTCCTAAAGATGCTTTACAAAAGCGATTCTTGGTGAGCCCCTATGGGCAAAGAGTATCTTCCATTTCAATTTCAACCCCTTAGGTCATCTGATTATTCATATTCGTTGTTACCTAGATTCATATTCAAAATTGGCCATAAGAATAACATTAGACTGAAATTGAAATCGTGTGTGGCAGAGCCCTGATATTATTTCGCAAAACAGTTCCGTAGTGAGCACGTACATATGAGCAAAGAGGAAGGTCCATGTCAAATTTCATCACCATAGATCCTATAGTTTTTCAGATTCGTTGTTTCCTAGATTCGAACTAAAAATTACGTATGAATAACATTAAATAGAAATTTTGAAGTCCTATGTGGCGGAGCCCTGATAGAATTTCGCAAAACCGTTTCTTAGTAAGCATCATCAATGAGCAAAGAAGAACGCCCATGCCAAATTTTAACATCGTAGGTCCTATAGTTTTTCAGATTCGTTGTTGCCTTGATTTGTATAAAATATTGGCGATAAGAATAATATTAAATGGAAATTTTGAAGTCCTGTGGGGTGGAGACCTGAAAGAATTTTGCAAAACCGTTTCTTAGTGAGCATTTTTTTACACAGAGGAACGTCCATGGCAAATTTCAACCCCCTATACCCTATGGTTATAAAAATTCGATGATACTGAGTGAGTGGTATTTGACAAAGTAGATTAACCTAACCTAACCTAGACTAACCTAACCTATATTCTAACTAAAAACATTTTTACAAATTGTTTACTAAGATAAAAATATTATCATATGTTTATGTCATCTTATAAATTTATTATTTCACTAACAGCTGACAGCTTTGAATCTTCAACAGGTTATTGCATCAAATCTTCGAAGTCGTGTGGGGCGGAGCCCTGAAGGAATTTCTCAAAACCATTTCTTAGTGAGCACCTATAGACAAAGAGGAACTTCCATTCCAAATTTCAACCCTGTAGGTCTTATAGTTTTGGAGATTCGTTGTTTCCTAGATTCGTATTTTAAGTGCTCCATAAGAATAACATTGTAACGAAATTTTGAAGTCGTGTGGGGCAGAGCCCTGCAGGAATTTCGTAAAACCGTTTCTTAGTGAGCATCAATGGGTAGAAAGGAACGTCTATACCAAATTTCAATCCTGCATGCTCTCTACTTTTGGAGATTCGTTGTTGCTTTGATTTGCATTAAAAATCCCCCATAAGAATAACATTGTAACGAAATTTTCAAGTCGTGCGGGGCGGAGCCCTGACGGAATTTTGCAAAACCGTTTCTTAGTGAGCGTTTTTTAGCAAAGATGAACGTACATTCCAAGTTTTAACCCTCAAGGCCTTGTAGTTTTGGAGATACTCTGATACGTGAGCGAGTGGTATTTGACAAATATATAGTAGATTAAAATAAATTGCTCGATTTCGAGCAGCACGTACACTAGTTCATAATAATTAAGCATAAAAACATTACCAAGCTACTAATAAATTCAAATAGTAACATTCAAATTATTATATTTTTGTCATAAGATACATCTAAATTAGGCATATTATTAAAGATTTTAAAATTTTGTTAAATATCTTAGAGATTGTTTTATAAAAAGATAATTATTTTGTGATATATTGTTTGCAATGTAGAAGCTTGAGGTCTCTTTTACTTTTTAAAAAAACTTACTACTTTTAAAAAAAGCGACTATTTTGAAGCCACATACATACATATCCTGATTGACCGACCAGTCAACTTAGTTGTTTCTTCTTGCTAGTTTTTTGTCACATCTTCTTGATGTTTGTCAATGTTAGAGACGATTTTCAATCGGCTGAGTTTATGATTCTAAGTTTATGAAAATTGATGGACATGATTCATCAAGCTCAACGGAAAAAATTAAGGGTGCTAAGTTTAATTTCATATACAAGGGATCTTAGTAAAATCTTTGAAAATGTTGTTTTTTTTTTATTTGGACAACATATTTTAGTTCACATGTAATGGACGATTGATCAATGACAAACATTTTTTGTATAAACAATAATAATGAAATTAAAACGAATAATGTGTTTCAACATTTTATTTTGTATTTATTCCTCATCAGTATTTAGTTTAATCTGTAAAAACGGTGCATCTTTGGTTTCGATGGTATAGCGTGTTGTAAAAGTAATTTAAATATATGTTATTGAATGAAGAATATAGTTAAAGTTAAAGATTTTTTTATTCAAGTGTTTATCGGGGAGGATTAATTTTAAGAATATGTTCCAACCATGATATGTATTCAATAACACCCAGAACGGCAGAGTGACAGTGGTATCCGGACATGGCCGTTATCAGCAGCAGGGCGTGGTTGTTATCAGTGCGCGGGGGGTGAAAGTGGCGGGAGCCGCGGAGATGTGACGAACTCCTCACCGCCGCCGCCGCCAGTCAGTAGTGGTCCATCCTTCGTCGCGGAAGGTACGGCCAGTAGTGCCACAGGAGAGTGCGCGAGTGACAGGGTTAACACACGCCGGTGAGTCCTGCCACACTACACTCGTCACTACTAGCTTTAGTCTGTGAATGTGATGTCGAATTGGAGAAATTATATTTGTCTGTAAACTAAAATCTAGCTAAAAATAGTTAGCTCACCCGGCAGACAATTGAGATATTGATTTAAAATCACGCCACACTTAATTTAGAACGTTAAAGTCTCTAATGTTATTTTAACAGTTGAACAAGCGGGTGGATTGTTTTAAATGTATAAACCATTAAGTATCAAGTTTTAAAATAAGCTTGTTTTGGTTTTAATACAATGTTAATACATCACAAGTTCTCGGGCCATAAACATATCAAAATGCTTAAAAATATGTTGAAATAAAATCAATAAAATATAAAATATCAATAAAATAAAATGTGTAAAGATAATTTTCTTTCTTTTATAGTCAAGTTATTTGTAAAATAAAATTCTAGAATTTTTTCACAATCAGTTTTCCAGATTTAAATTATATATTTCAAAACTAAGTTGACCCTCGTTGATTTTACTATAAACATTTAAACAACTAATGATAAGGTGTGGTGGTTTTTAAACGTGTGATTCCATCGGTTAATAATTTTTATAATATTACCTCTTAAATCTTAAGATTAGAAGAATTTTTTTGAAAAATAATGTAGCAAGTAAGCATTGCACTTGAGTTTTATAAGTGAGGAATACATGAAGGGATTTAAATGTTTGCGAGAATACGCAACTGGTCCATAGATATATAAAAATAATAATTCTCTTATGATGATAAACTTTTACATGATTCGACAACTTGAACATTTTTTAAGTAAACCACATAATCCCTTTTACTACATGGTTGGTTAACAGAAAAATCTTTACTAGGTTTAATTGAATGTAAACGTTCAACAATTAAAACTATCCAGTTTATGTAGTAAGGGTTGAAAAATGTGTATTAACTATTTATTTAATGAAAAAAAGACACGTGGACACTTTAGTTTATTTGTTTACAAAACGTATATAAAATAATTTAATTATTCTAATCCATCATTAAATCAAACAAGAACTTTAATAATCCATTAAAATTCATATTTCTATGATGCACTTAAATAGTGCACCTTGAACCTACTTAAAATGTGTTAAAAACCTAATCATCTTTGAAAACTTGTAATTTTAAAAATTGAAAAATGAATTCCAATTTATTACGTTATCAGATTATTAAAGGTAGAGGTCTGAACAGATTGAATTCGAAACAAGTTATTACTCAAATTAAGCCATTAGCTGTATTAATTGTTGGGCGTGGAACATTACAACGGGAATTTACATTTTGTATCTTCAGAGTACTTTCTTCTCCTAAAAATTAACACTGCTAAAATGTTTTATCATATAAGGGAAACGCTTTTTCCACGATTTTTACTGCAATATTCAGTACATACTCATAAGCCTTGTAATAGTAGTTTATCCATGTAGAAATAATGTAATATGATCTTTAACAACTTTAATAAGCGAAATGTGGAATCAAATTAGATAAAGTCCAAGTAAGTTCTAGTAATTCTAGTATATTAATAGTTATCCAAATTTAATTTAGAGATTTAAAAACTTAGTTGGACTCGTTGACGGTTTTCACCCACGATACCGTTTCACAAATATAACAAAGAGCTGACCATAGAAGCGAATTTAGTTTTTTTACCCACATGCCTTTAGTAAGTTGCGTTTTAGGATCTGCCAACCGGGCGGCCGCCGTGGCGGGCAGGGGCAGGGCAGGCAGATCGTCGCTGGACCAGCAGCTGAACCTCGCGGTATTTCGCACCTTATCAACGTTTAACTGCCGGCCAGGAACGTATCGCCGACTGGTTCTGAGGTTTGCGGTCCTCATCTGTCCGAAAATTCAATCAGTTGAAAATTACATTCGGGTTTCAATTGGCAGTTTGGTCCGATTTAGTGTTCACCATGGTAGAATTAAAAACAAACTGCGTAGACTTTCACACTGGTTACATTAAAAACCAGATAAAAATAAAATCCTTGTTTACTATTTGTGAAAAAAAATGATCTAGGATATTTTATATGAAGATTAACAATTGAAGGAATTGTGATTTTTATTGTCAGTAAACGTTAAATAACAAAAATAAATAAATTAAACCAAGATGAATGTTGCTATAGAGTAGTAAGTCAACTAAACGCTTAACATGTCTGGAACAAAATGTAATAGAAACACAATGGAAATGTTTTACAAAATACCATAGATTACTCAAACTTATCCTATAAAATCTAAAAGTTGAATAAGTACCAAGGGGTTGTGGAAGATTGAAGTTAAAAGGGGATAAATAATAAGATTTTATTTTCAAGTGGAATATTTAATTTCATATACCCATAATTCTATAAACTTCATTTAAATATTCTGGCTTAACATTTTTTTACGTAGTTTTACGATACACCAATCTGTTATTACAAATGATAACAAATAATCTCTCCCTAATTAACTATACTAAATTATTCTATTAATTAATATTAAGAACTGAATAAAAGGCAATGAACAGTCACTTAACATAAAATTTCATGTTTTAACTTAACAGTAAAACTTAAAAAACCGAGGAATTTGGAGAATCGAAATAGAGTTGTAGATTTGAGTAACGGTCGTTAAAATTATCCCATAAATTACCGAGACGGAAGGTCAAATGTTTTGTAGTCAAACAGCTCGCCTGGAGCAGCAATTTAGAAACCACCGGCCGGCACTAGGATGCGACTAATGGTTGGGTCTAGGACCCGGCGGGCGCTGCGGCACTAGTGAAATTAATTCCGAGGAAGATTAAACTTTACGATTAATTAGTTAAGTAGCTTAATTTTGATCCGACCGACTATATGTTTAGTAAGCGATTAAAATGTGTTATTTATTTATTGTTATTTATTAGTACACCATAAAAGTTTATAATTTTCTGAGGTCAATTCAGACTTCTCAACTCTTTTCCTCTTCAGCTAAAAAAATAATCCTAAGTATTTGTACAAGAGAAATGATCAAAAAAATAATGAATGGCCACTGCTTTATACATTTTATAAATAGTTTAAGACCACATTGTAGATTCTTAACATTTAACTACCGCATGAATTTATTTCAACTCTTAAACATATTTTTCTACCAATTCACATTACTTTTTGATTTATATATGATAAAGAGAACAGCAAACTGACTCACAAACACTTTGATAGGTATGTGGATAAGTAGCAAGTGCTGTTCCACTCTACTGAATATATTATCCCAATATTTTACCTCATAGAGGAGTAAAGTCAAATAATACATTTCCGAGATATCTTTGATGTTGATGTTTTTGCCTTTGCCGTAAACAAACAATAATTTTTTAGAGTTAAAATTAAAATGTGCACCATTTTATGGTTTAGTGAAAAGGTTTGGGCATATACGTTTTTAATGTTGAAATGTTATGATAGTTCGGTTATGATGACTAAGCAGAAATTAAGAAAATATTTTTGTTTTAAATTGTTTACAATCATGTGGGTCAATATTCAATATACTGCGTTGTCGGAATAAATCAATAAATGTATGTTAGGTACTCTACTGTGTGTGTTGCTAAGCAGGTTAGCACTGGATGCACGATGAATCAGGTTCTGTTTTACATGGTTTCCACGACGTTTTTGTCAACTACACTAACTATGCATGCGTAAAGGTTGGTTGAAAAGAGAAAAGAGTCAGTTTACTCCACATTATATTAAGGTGTTAACTATGAACATGTAAAATGCCTCTTTATAAATAATAGTTATAGATTATGTGTGTAATTTATTTTGGAGAAATAAAAATTATTCTTATTCTTCTTATTTTACATCACTAATGTAGATATATCTAAACAAAGCAAGATAAATTAAAATAGCCCAAAAACTACTATTTCGTCATATTGCACACATATAACAGCCATTTTTTAGGCTGTAATTGTCCCCCAAATTTTGCGTTTTCTGTAGCCTTTTATAAGTGCCCCGGAAAAAACATCTGTTCATTTTTTCCTTGAACTAGCCTCAAAACTTCCTAAGCACACATTTTACTAATCCAAAACAATATGGTTAATGTAAACAAAAAGCTACCTGCAGACTAAATTTTTAATTAAGAGTTTTGACATTTCATTCATTATACTTACATATAAGCTGTTTTAATTTATATTTAAATAAATGATGTTAGTCAACGACTTAACGTCAACAGATAATCAGCTCATGATTCATTTATATTTAAATTTGCTATTACTTTTATATTTTTGCAGGATGATGAAAAACGTTGTTCATCACTCGGACTGAAAGTGTTTTTTCTTCTATGCTTTATCCCAATTTCTGCGTCAAACGCTATTATTCACAGAAAAAGCCACTTTCCGTCACAGTGATGAGAACTACTAGGCCTATTACATTACAGTACGCTAATCGCGCTTCGTACACTATATATGGAAGACCTTTCCAGCTGTTTGTTGATTTCTATTGCACTAATTATGTATCGAAATTACAATTTTTTTTAAAAAAAAAGACTGTTCCGTTTTTGTATTTTTGCATCTAAATTAAATTTCTCTTTCTTACACAAATGTTTTTCACATTCACTGCAGCAGACATGTTTATATGTAAACATTCTGCGGTGCTGATTTAACAGCATCCCAAAGCGACCGCGTTCACGGCGACATTCCTCCCTTGACCCGCGGACGCGCGGCGGGAGTGTCAACTACTAACTGTGTATCGGCGGGAGGCGTCGCACACTCCACTGCACATGTCCTGAAGGATCAATCAGAGCTGAGGATGTCTTCAATGGTGCGCGGCGGAGGTGATGCAGGTCTCGTTCTGGCGCGGAGTCACTGACCGCGGCGCGCGCTCACACGCACACACGCACTGCTCGACAAACGCGCAGAACAAACACACGCCGGCCGGTAACAATAGGCTCAATAGATTTAATATTGTGTGGAGTTCATAGGGATATCTGATTTAAAACATTTAAAGAAAACTATAGTACTAATAATTTTAAATGTATTTTATAAGCCCTATGTTATACATCAATTATATTCAGACATGCAACATTTAAGAACCTTTAACACTTAAGCTGATAAACTATGTCAAATTAAATAAAGACTAGCTACCGTACATTCAATTAATAAATTTCCAATAATAATGAATTTGATCATTATTATTATTATTAAGTGAATTGAGCTTTATTTGTTTTCTTACCAACACCCGTCAGTTCATTAATAACCTTAATTATTTAAAACTATATGAATTCTATACATACATAAGCTATAAATTTCTTAAAAAATAATAGGCATAAAGTATTTATAGAAACTGGGAACAGAAAGCCTATATATTGAAGAGAAAACAACTCATCCTACCCCATGTTAGTTGTGGTGTCGACTCATCCTGTTGTCAGCACAGGTGAGGAGGTCGGTACCAGATTGGTATTCTCGCAGCGGCGGCGGCGGCGGCCCTACCCTGCTGGATGATCACGTAGCTATCGGACCACTTGTGACTTTATAACGTGCAATATAACTAGTCGGCGGTGTTATCAATAGCTGACCCCGACCTCAGTCACACCTGTTATCAGCGACCGGCTGCACTCCCTAGGTCTAGGTCTAGGTCCAGGTCTGGAGAGGTCGGGGAAATCGTGGGGATGTGCACGAGGGACCCATCATAGACACTTAGACACACTCAGCACCTTATAGGATTCAATTATCTGCTAATAATCACTTCTAGCTTGCAATGTAGATGGTAACTGCGATTTATCGATACGATTGCATGAAGTAGATTTAATAATATTGTTAACTACATGATTACTGTTGCACTGACTTTATGGCCTATTGATTTGTTAGTCTTAAGACTAATCGAAAGGGGGTTTAAAGTACGAAGTTATACTCATTGATCATTGTCATTAGTAATAAATATACTGGAGCTTTAAAAATAAATCAAATATTTTGTACTTTAAGGCGGACAAAAATTATAAATCGATTTATGCTATAGTATAAATCTTTGGACGAAATGTAAATTTAAAAAGATAATGTTTACTTATTTGGTAAAACATAAAATAAATTATGGGTAGCGTAAAATGGATTATGATTTTTATGATAAACTTAATTCTATAACCAATACAGTTAAAAAATTTTATAAGTACTTATTGAACATCTACCATAAAGTCTGACATTAACATACGCGACTCACCAATACACGGAACTTTGTCATGAGAAACACAACGGCGCTGGTAGGCAAAACAGATGCACAAAGCCAATAGTTTTCAATTGCTTGTAGGCGGCGTTCAAATGTAATAACCTAATGCCCTTGTAGTCATTAATTAACAAACGTCACATGTATTTTATTGTTGTTATCATAGTTTACTACTCAGTGTGTTTTATATCAAATCCTGACGTATATTATTTTATTACAAATAATTTTACATTATGTATTTTTACGAATATGTCCAGTTTAAGTATTTTAATATTATATCTTTCTCTTTAAGTGCAACCCCCATTAATTAATCATAATAATTGTTATCTTATTCAGATAAAAATTACTCATGTTTAATTATCCTATGTAAAAAAATAAATCGCTAATTAAAATTGGGTTTTACTTAAAAAAAAGACCATAACAGATTTTTCCGATTTTTCTTTAATTTTTATTAAAAAAGTGTTAACAACTCGGGCTTGCGCACAGACCATTAACGGTCCATGTAGGTACATTTCCTAATCATATAGGCCTACTCTTTTTCTTCATTGTATAAAAATGATTTTGTTCATAATATACTTGGTTTGTAACATAATATATTTTAATAAATTTGTTTTCACGTTGACTTTGATGTCAAAGACAAGTTTTAATGGTAATTTAACTGTAGTATTTATTAAAGTTAGTAAAAACACAACGATATTTTCAATAATGTTTCATTAAAGTGATGGTTATTTAGTATTCTTCAACGAATATTTTAAGAAATTAAATTTTCATAATTTATGTTTGAGATAGTGATACATTTTAGAATGTTTTATTAAGAAATTAATATTTTTTAACTCAAAGTTATAGTAAAATACTTCTTTTGAATATTATAAATGGTTTCAACAATATTTTTTAGCTTCGTAATGTAAAAGATGTATCAACTTATTTTTATTATTATTTTACAATATATTAATTGCAAAAAGATATTAAAATGCTGTTTCTTTTATAGAAATCTTAATAAAGAAAAGTGAAATAGAACCACTCTTGGGTGGAGATAAATTCTTGCACATTAATTTACGGGTTTACATTAAATACTTTTAGCTGATTAAAAAAATCCTTAGATTAGTTACAAAATTCATGGAGGAAATATATTAAGTCATTAGTTAACATTATTTTATAAGAAATTTCCTCGAACACGACTATCACGAGTCGAAGACTCATTAAGTTACAGAAACACATTGCATTGGATAGTGGGAAGTTTTACAAATACTAGTATATGTGTTGCTCGAAACCGAGCAATTTTTTTAATACAATACAATTTTACTTTTAGCTCTAAATCAATGACATCCGACCAATCCAATATTGTACCAAAACTACACGTATTTACAGCTGACTATTAACAGATGTTTAAAATGCTTTATTCAATCCCAATGTTATTTAAATGGGAAATTTTGAGATTTCAATGGTGGATAGCGCAATTATTTTCTGTCCGATTCTCATCAGTTTTTGGCGGAAACAACTACAGACCAAGCCCTATCCAACGACACCAAAAACTTAAAAATCGGTTGAAAATTGTAGGAGGAGTTCTCAAGACAAAAAAACCCTTAGCGTATTAAATAAGTACTAGAGATCACCTCCTGATCGAAATTCGATCAAAATTTCAGTTGATCTGGACCCAAGAAGCTTAAAAACATTTTAGAACTAAACATCTGTTCTTTCTAATTTTCTAGCAGTTGTTTTTACAGCAGCTGTCTAATGATTCATTCATTTCTATTTTCTCCATAAGACTAACATTGGAACTTTGAAAGCCTGTGGGGCGGAGTCCGATGTGAATTAGAATGTGATTTTGCTCATCTACAGGAATATACCTTTCTAACGGTATGCTCGGATTTCTTCTACGATGTACACGAGCTGAGAAAAAAGGAGGAAATGAAACATGCTTGCGTATTAATATATAGATAGATTTGTTTATTTGTCAAGTGCACAACATTGGAACGTTTAAATCTAATTTTATTAATTTTGTTTACTCAATGGACAAACTCACAAACCTCATTTCTTTTATCATTGAAATCAGGCATTCTTTTCCTTGAGTATTCGTTTTATTGACAGTTGAAGGATCCATCTTGGAGAATTGGGAGGATGGGAAATGTGAACACATTTCCATAAAGTTTGTCCTTTGTTAATAGTTTTGGACGTGTTTCAGGTATTTTGAGTCAGGTAGTTTATACGATAGAGTTACAGGAAGTTGCAATATTGCTAAAGGGAGTGGAGAGTGCGTCGTCGGTTTTGTGTGATTAGATTAGGTTAGCATAGATAAGTCAATATTAGTTTCTTCACCTTCTTTCACCCACATTAAGAGTAAAACTAATCCAAAATTAATCTACAGTGTAAAATAACTAATCACGCACATCATAAGTCTGGTAGCGGCATATGAAGACAAACCATTAGCGCCTTACCTTTGCACCCATAAATCAGATTCATTGTTGTCAAACAAACGATAACGAAGATAAAGGAAGGATTATACTAACATAATCTAAACAATCCAGACTAACCCACATCTTAAAATTAGTGGTGCCTATAACCAATATGTATACAAACCAAAATATTATTTTTTACATCCCATCGTGTTTTAGGGTATCAAGACTTTGATTTCATGCAAAGGTCATACCTCCCAATCACTCCACAATCAGCACAAGCCATATGCATCTGTGGCGCCCCGCCCGACACCGCAGTAGCCATATCTCCTCCCTAACTACCTCCACACCTGTATACCACGACGTGACGAGCGTCTTAACCACGCCATAACTCCCCCCCATTAGCGCCGTGCTCGTGGGCAGAGGAAAGTTCCCTTTAAAGATTTAAAAATCTCGGTACTTTCTCGATCAGATAGTAATGAAGATGGCACGCCTTTCGCCGGGGTCGGGTCGTGCCCGGCACGACCGCCGGGTAATATGGAGGTCGGCGCATACACGACGTCGTGTGGGCTCCTAGGGACTTGCTTCCAATTATGGGACGCCCGAGTGTGAGCCTGGGACCAATGTCAGTGTCGCGGGGACCTTTCGCCGTCACTCACCGGTCGTGAACGTGAACGTCCACGATTTATCGGATGTTCCGATACTTTCCCGTTTCTCTGCGGTGCGTGGGGTATGGGAAATGCGAGGTTTACTGTAAACCATCGAGTGGCTGTAAACGGTGGTTATGGTCTTCCGAAGCTACTGGTTCGGTAACCAACAGAAGCCTATACGAACTAAATAGCCTCAGGTATACACTGTGTTTGGGGCGAATTCTTGGGAATTATCTGAGTCGAAACTAAAGAGTCGTTTTTATCCTGCTTGCTATTTTGTTTATTACTTGCAGGAAAGTTTTAGAAACTAGTAATATTTTTGCCAAGTCATCAGTAACAAGTAGAGATTCTCTAGGCTTGCGGAATGTCAATAGTTTTGAAACTGAGTTGGCAAAATGTTATATTTTAATTGTTTAAATTAATTACGGTACTAAATATGTTTGATAAGTCAAATTGGATCCAATTGACTAGCTTATGACACAGCTGCAATTTATATCAAATTCATGTATTCCTCTTTTCAAAATACAGTTTTTGTTAATATACTTTTTTTGTTTATGAAGTATTACACTGCATTTAATAACCTAGAATGATATGAAACTTTTCCTAAAACATTAGTGGATTAAAAAACTCAGTGCTGTATAAACATTAATTTTCATTTAAAGATTTTAAAACTTATTGTTTTAATTTATTTAAACATACAAACCAATAAAATGTCGATATATAATTTTACATTAACTATTGAAACTAAAATGACAGTGCATTAAATAAATAAATTATATTTTTAATGTAGCGTTATTATTTTTACGTAAGATATTCTGAGAATTAATGCCAACAACATTTTAGTGTCAAGTGATAACCCACTGTATAAAAACAAAACAGGGACCATAACAGCTTACCAATTTCCTAGTTGCATAAAAACACACTGGGAGAGAACTTCCTCTACGTAATGATGATGTCTTTGCATTTTTTATTTCATGTTAAAAAGACCAATTTGTGCGTGCCTACCACCGCTCCGGCGCAGCAGAGAAAGCAATGTTACAACATCTAAACTAGCAAGAATCTTCGCAACCGTATAGCAACATCGCAACTCACTGATTCTTGTAAGCGACAAACGAGTATTTTCAACGTTTCAAACTAAAACTCTATACTGTTTGTAATATTGTTGTTAAAGTTGTTTGGTAGAATATAGTTAGTTTTTTCATAAGTAATATTATTATGTTTACTAAAAAAATAAGCATAAGTTACAAAAAAATATTGAAATTAACAAAGTTTCAAAAAAATATATATACGGGATCATAGTATTTCGTTACACATATGTACGTAGTTAAATTATTAACATGCTGTCCACAAAAAGTGGGTAACGCAACAATGTGAATGAAGGGTGAGTGTAGAATTATTTTGATACATCGTATTTTAGGCAATCGTAGATTTGTTATAGATGAGCCCTTACGCCACCTATATACTGTAATATTGATGCTAGTCTAGAGGCCTTGCTTTATTTTGAACGTAGTTGTTTGTTTCGAAGTAAATAGTATGATTAATTTTATTTTTAGTAAATTAATAAATGCACATTATACTAAATTTGATTATTGGCAACTCACCCTTTTCAGTAAACTAAGAAATCAGAATAAGATTTCGTCAGGCGTAAAAACATTAGCGTAAAACATATTAGTAAATTAATGTATGTAAAGGAAAATCGTTACAAAGTTCAAAATTAAATAAAACAGTAAAACAAAAACTGTTTCCTACATGGTAAGGAAGTGCGTAAGAGTTAACTACTGCCTGGATCGTAGCCATGTTGCGAGAAACCACCGTGCTTCCTGCGGGTCATGCCATGGTTCAGTTCAGATCCCTTCGAGCTACTGAGAATGCTTCCAGAAGACCCAGCGAGTTCAATAGGTCACTCTAGAGCGGACGTTAAAATTACGACCTGTTGAATCACCTCATGCATACACAGGATTAGTATTAACAGTAGTCTATTTTACTATTCCAACTGGTGGGCTTAAAATTGGGCGCGCATATTTCAAATATATTTTAATATATTTCGGGGGTAAATATATTTCAACGGGGACGAAAAGGTAAAACATAAAATTAGTATTCCATTGTCCATAGTAATCCTTTGAGTTTTTTTGTAGTTTTTATTTTAATTCGCTGTTGCATACCAGCTGGTAATCTTATATCGCAAAATGTTGTGTATTAGTTTTTTATGTTCTTTTTAACAGGTTCTTTTTAATCAGTTACTTTATAACTGTTTCTTTTTAAAAATACATAGGTTTGGATTGCAAATAAAACCGCTGGCTAGGAGTTATTGAAAGAAATTATATGATATTAAAAGTTTTATTTGAGAAAAACTGCTACTAGAACATGTTTGTCACAAGTTTACTTATTTACAGTTAAAACTTGTCTTCCAACCCAATATTCTCTAGGAGGGTCAAGTAAAAAAAAAAAAAACTACCTATAGTTTATTTTTCTAATGATTGAAATATTTTTTATGAATCTTTGTTAAATTTTTATTACGAAACACCTAAGCAGATGTAAATATTTCCCCCAAGAAGAGAAGTATGCAAATTTAAGAGATGAATAGAACCAATTAATCTACTCCACGAATCAAAAACGGTTTCCCCAAATTCGCATACACAATTATATAAATATTTCAGTTAGTTGAATACCTGCGATTCTAACAGTCGTTTAATCACTATAATTAAACGCAGTGAGAAGACTGAGCGTGTGTCAATTAATCCGCCCGACCCAGTAGTTAGCCTCCGACAGAATAGAGAGGCCGCCGGGGACGCGGCGCTGAGGCTACCGTGGAGTGCGGAGGACCCTCCAGGCTGGTGGGCCGGCCACCGGTAATAGTTTGTGTCACGAATATTCAACAGATCCGTCACTCACCTGGGACATACGCGATTGATTTCAAGTCTTTAAGTATATATTTCATCAATTAATTACACGCTGATCGGTGTCAAGCTTGAGAATGAATAGCAAGCAAAGTATCTAGAAGAATTTGTGCTTCAGAGACGAAATTCACAAAGTAGACTTTTGCTCATTGTAGGGTTCACAATATAAATTATTTGTGTACATTGCTTACAAATCATAGATTATTTGTAATGATAAATAGTAGTAAAAAAGGATAAAATAGTTGTATACCTTTATTGAACGTAAATTTATTTAGGGCAGAGTTCTTATTTTTCTTTCTTGCTTTTGAATTTTGGTCTGCGTTTTGATTTTTTAATTTGATTTGACTAGGGAAATGATTTTTAAAGTAAAATATTCATGCCTTTACCTGATTGCAATTGCAAATAAACAATTAGAAAACATCCAGGATACAAAGATTTTTATATAAATAATGCAAACATGTGTCAGTTATAAATTTCTGTCAAATAAATTGACAATGTAAGAGTTTTAGGTAAATAATATGATGAATACTGATATTATATAATCATGTCGAGGAAAGAAATGCTCTTCTGAGAGTATTTAAAGGTACTAAAGAAAATATTTACAGTAAATTGAACGTGTTTTCTTTTATACCTAAACGGGTTTTTTAATAATCTATATATTAATAGGCAAGCATGTTTCGTTTCCTCCTTTTTTTCTCACCTCGTATGCAACATAGAAGAAATCCGCGCATACCGTTAGAAAGGTATAGTCCTGTAGATGAGCAGAATCCCATTCTAATTCACATCAGACTCCAGGGCTGCACCCCGCAGGCTTTCAAAGTTCCCATGTAAATCTTATGGAGGGAGGATAATTAATTGAATCGTTAGACAGCTGTTGTAAAAGCAACTGATAGAAAAACAGGAAGAACATATGTTTTAGTTCAATTTTTTTTTTTTTTTTTTTTGGTTCAGATCAACTGAAATTTTGATCGAATTTCGATCAGGAGGCGATCTATAGTTAATATTAATTTACTTCTAACGGGAAACCAGAGAAGAAAAAACATCTGGTAGAAGCATCTGATATAAACGGATTCACAAAGAATAATTCAGCAAGCAAACGGATTCTGAGTGGACAGACAATAAAGCAATTGGCATTGAATGCGCGAAGCCGTGGGGGTCAGATCTCGAAACGGAACCAGTTTAGCGGCTTCCGCGCGCCGATTGTTTGTCAGAGTGAAATGCACACCGCCAACCACAGAGTACGATAAGCAGGAGCAGAGCCACAGAGTAAGATAACGTCGGTGACAAGTATCGTCCATTGTGACCATTAGAGAGGGCAGTAAAGTGTGTGAGTTCCCGGATCGCGGAGGCGGCGACATGTGTTGGGCTTTCTCTAAGTGGCAGATAGAGCTACTCAGATATCGCTGGGGAAAACTGCATGTTTATTGTTATTGAATCTTTCATCTATTGTTATACATTTATTTGTTTTAATAAAGGAGTCAAGCTCTACATCTTTGCTTTTGAATTCCGGAGGAACAGGTACAAAATTACATAAACATTCACGACATGTTATTAACTTCAGATTTACCTATTTATCAGGAAGTTTTTTTTAAAGTTCATGAGTAGTTAAAATATGTTATAGCTTAAAGTAAACTGGTTGTGGAATCTTGTGTTCGAGTTTTATTAGAATACTTCCCAACAAAATTATTTAAAGCTATTTTTAAATTTGTTGCATTTTAATGAGTTTTAGTCTTTTGTTACGTTTCAGCAGTTCAAAGAATTATTTGCTTCCACTAATTTTTGGGGGTGTAATTGATTTTTAAATATTGAAAATACATATTCAAAATAATGAATTAATCTAAATGTAGTACAAATATACAGTATATGTACTTTGAATCGATTAAATCGTTGTAGTTTTATTGCATTATATTTTATTAGCAAATACTCTCCTCAAGGAGTTATTAATTTGTTTTAAAAACCATATCAAAGTGGATGCCACTCTGAGATTTTTTCTAGACATTTGCATTGATATGTTACACTAATTTTACAGCTAATTAATCAAATATTAGTAAAATACTAATAAAACTGTTTAGACAATTTCCGGTACACTTAAACATAAGATCAACGTTGCGGTTGCTGTTCCTCATTGCAATAATCGGCAGTATTAACTCCTTTGTACCGAACTCTCTCAAGCGGTTCCGGCGCAAACTCTCGAAGAATAGCACTGGTCACTGCGGTACTCGCCGATTTTGTGGACCTCCAGCAAATCGGTGATCAGGCGACCCGGGTGGCGGCGAGAGTTTGTGGCCCAGGGGATCCTCTGGGACCCGTGAACCCCGGAATGGCGTTTACGGGATATGAATACAGGGAAAGCTCGGGGGCGATATGGCAAGGTCGCAGTCGGAACGACCAAATGGAGCAGAACGCAGCCACTTTCTGCGGCCAACAGTCCCTGGACCATCGCGGAGCGTCGCCATATCGCGACGTGGTTCGATTAATTTGGAGAAAACAAAAGTGGAAATTTTCGTCTGGGCTGCGGTAGACGATCGTGTATCATAGTCTACATATTTTTAGAGATCCTAAAAATATAAATCTATTTAGAATTATTATAAAAAAATCAACTATTTCACCTTTGACAGAAAACTCTTCTACTAAATAGATTATTAATATTTATAGAAGCACAAACAAAAAAAATCAATTAATATATTTAAACTAAAATAAATTAGACTTTCAAGTCAGGTAATTTGCTAAACGAGTTAAGTGTCGAATGTATATGGGTAACTTGTAGAATTATGAGATTGCTACAACGAAAACAGATTTTATATTTAAAAAAAATAATTAATTTTAAAATGGTGCCTTAAAATTTATTTGTTAACTTGCATAATTATAAACTTTTGGAGGCTAGTGACAAGTTTTACTTATAAGTCTGTCACTACTGTTACTAACATTGCTGCCTTTGAGTTTGCAGCGTTTCAGCACGCTCATCTTATCACATCATAAAAGCTTCATATCATTCACTCACTCGGCTATTCCCTCATGTGCCAAATTCTCCACATTATCGCTGTGGGAATCCAGTGTATGCGGCAGTTTATATAATGACACACCGGCTAAGCGCACTCGCCAAATTATCTCCCTTGCGATCGACTTCCGCCGTCCTTGCGATTCGCAACCTCACCGGCTGTTTATAACGGACTTTGACAATCAAGTCCACGCAGACTATTCGAGTGGCTTTGTAGTACAAATGTCGTGACGTTTCGGAGACATTACAACGGTCCTCCTCACGTATAATTGCGGTCAGAAGCTCGTTGGTTGGGAGCCGTTTGCGGAATGGCCATTACACAAGATGGATCGGTCCAACTGTGCTACATGACGTTCGAAAATCCTCGAGTCACGGCGAATTCGGTAGGAGGGACTTAGCGGTGTTATTATGATATAAAGCTGTACTTTGAATTCTACAGATGAGATCGGCAAGATCACATAAAATGATCCGACCCCAAACTTTTACAAAGGATACTATAAAAATTGATCTCATAAATCTAGAGACTTGAACGATTGGAAAGAAGGATGTATAGGCCTACTTTTTGGCGTCGTGGATTATAACATTTTCAATAATATTTTTGGTAGTTTAGTGACTAAAATAAATCGTATACCGTAGGCACTATAATTAATATAACAGAACATTTTATTCATAACTAATCAAAACCATGATGTTCGGTGTTCATGTTACAGCAGAAAGTAGTACCCGCCCTTTGTAGATAATATGCTAATGCTATCTGATCATTCTCTCTAGTGTATCAGGCAACCATGATTCTGCATGGACAGATGCTATTATGATTGTGATAACGGTAAGCAAACCTTAAAAGGTATGATGACAAGACTTCATCAACCAATGTGGCAAAGCTTGTCATCTGGACAAATTATTAAAATGATTGACATAAAAATTAAATTCGAGGAACTGTAGGACCACTTATGATTCAGGATTTTTCTATGTTCGTGACAGGAGCTCGACAAAATTTAAAAGAAGATATACGAGTTTAGTATTTACTATTGAAATAAAAGATACACACACATATATAAGCATTTTTAAGTTTTAAGATATAGCACTTGGTGCTTATCTTAAAACTTTTTATTTTATTAAATATATCTTAAATGGTAACAACCTTTTTCTTATAGTAATCATATTTTAAATAAATGCATTTTAATGGTTGGTTTTATGATCATTTGTTTCAATATTCAGTTATTTCAAAAACTATAAAGTCAATAGACACTTACTTGAGGAGAATAATACCCGAGGCAATTTTTAATTTATGATTTCTCCCGGTGAAACTCAAGTTGAACGGAACTCTCTGCACGGCCGTCCGGCCGCGACTTTCTCCCATACTCATTGATCGGTTTGCGGCTCCGATCAGATATTGTGAGTGTCAGTGTTGGTAAGACTGTTGTGTGCGTGTGTTGGTATCATTGTTTGACCCGTCCCCAACACACTGACCCCGACCCCTACCCCTGGGGTCCCTCCCAGGAAGTGCTGACCCAAACTCTGCGATGGCCACACTGTAGCATACTTCTGATGAAGAATATCCTCCTTTTAATAAATGTCCGGATGACCTCCAAGCTCTTCCTTTGCAATTATTAAAGGGAAACCTGGTGGGCGGACTTTTGTGATTTGTGTTTCATGAATTAATATGATAATATCTGCTGGGATGCTGTTAGTGTCTATTGTCTGAAATAGTTTATCATTTACGAAAATATTAGATTGGGTTTAAATAAGAATATTTTTCTTTGAGTGTATATGACCTAAAGATTTCTTATAAACATGGTTTCCATCTGTGAAAATCAGGTGAGTTAACAGGGGGAATACTGTGTAGTTGTTGGCTTAGAAATATAAAGGATGAAATACGTTTAAAAATTAGTGTAATTTTAGACAAATTAAAACTACCCATACTTAGGGCTTGGGAAAATTATGATGAAAAAATCCATTAAACCTATGGCGTTGACACCATGGAAGCCAAATTCTGAGTTTGATTTTTTCCGAATGGATGGCAATTAAAAGATTGTTTATACTTGTGACAGACATGTTTAAGTAGCATATTTCCTTAAATAATGTTTTTAATAGCTTATAATGTCTTACTGACTCTTAATTATTTGTTTTATTTTAAAGCCAAACCTATGCTTGTTAAAAATGTCACTAGTTATAAAGTAAACCGATTACAAAGATACTGTTACAAATGACATAACTTAAACGGAATATGTTGTGATGAAAAATTATCAGCTGGGAGGTATGCAACAGTGAAATAAAATAAAACAAAAACGGAAAGGCTTTAGCCAATGGAATATTAGCAGCAAGGGTAAGCAAACCCTTCTTACCACTATTTTTGGCCACTCCCACGAAAGATCAAGTTTACAAAAACGGGCTATAGATAGAGTTGAAAATGATGTATACAAAAATTCAATTACATTCGAAATTTTGAAATATGTTTAAACCAAGTCCATCACTCATTTTCTATCCAAATTTCCCTCCTGACTTCACCTCAGAAGCTGATCCCATCAAACTGTCCCATTCCCGATGATTTAGTTAGCCCGAATGTAAATTCCCTTTTGCAATAACTATATCAGCCATCTCATGATCATTGACCCAAAATCCGCTCAAGACCGCGGCCGCCGCGATAAGCCGCTAATGGCAAAGTGTTGGCAACGGAACGCCGCAATTTATGTTAACGCTTCCAACCTGAGAAAATTCCTGGTGCGCGTCAGCGGCTGGGACTCAGTAGGCTGACTTTCTTCGGTTATGCTAATGTCGGTGCCGACGCGAAATCCAATTTCAATAAATTTGAAGATGACCGCTCCATGTCCTCGGTGAGGCTGTTCTACGCAGGACCGGGGACATTAGCTGCAGGCGGTCACGGGGTCGAGTCTTGCCGGCCGAACCCTGGAACCTCGTAAAATCCTCAGCTAACGTCCCTGCACCTGGCCCGCGCAGACCGTTCTGGACTTTATGACTCTTTTTAGAACATAAAAGGCTTAAATAAATAAATGCCTTATCCTAAACGGCAACGACTTTACGTAGCCTTTAGAAAGTTTACGATCTTGCTGAATTCTTCATTTTTTTTTTAATGTTTGAGGTTGGATGGAGTGAAAAGATTGGTGTGACTTTTATAGGTGTTACGAGGTGCAACATATGTGTGCAAATTTCAACGGTGTGAGGTGCAGGCAAATAAGTTGGTTGCAGAATTTATTATTGAGAGAGTAAGTGGTGAGGTGTTCAATAAAACACTAACGTTCGTTAAGTAGTACAAAAAAATCAATTTTACTATTAAACACCTTTACTATAATATTTAACAAAAATCGTTGATTTTAGCGTTTTTATCATATTTTATATAACAACAACTGTAGCTTCCGATTTATTATTTAAACAGTTGTTTTGTAGTGTTAATAATTTTCATGATGATTATTTGTTACAAATACACATTTAGCAGAGCAATACACATTTCTTGGTACAAATTATTCTCTATTTATCATCCAAAACACAATTAAAAATCAATATAATAACTTACTAGAACTATCCACACAACAACCAACATTGTAAACAAAAGATCATCTGATTTAAAATTAATTGCTATTAAGTAAACCTGCAGATTTGTTCCAATGTTACGGATCATTAGAAATTTCACAACCCCTTTTAACATTGGAACAAAATAATTTACTAAACAAAAATACTTTTAAAATATAACAACTGTACTGTCCTGGCTACTTAAAACTTTTGGTTAATACAAAGCAAAACATATCTTTAAAATTTGCAAATACAAAAAAGAAGTTCTTCTTTGTCAATGGTAAATTTCACGTATGTTCAACACAATTCACATCACAAAAAATCTTTCATTTGCCTCCCCTGTTCATGATATTTGATTTGGTGTTATGTACCATACCTCAATATTTCATTTTACGAGTAAAAAAATCAGAGAGTCTAATTTCCCACATCATATCTACTGAGATTGATATTCCTCTTCTTCATTAATACTTGGGCATATGTTTCCTTACCATTAACGACTTTTACTTTTGAATATTCTGGTTCAATATTTTTGATATTTGATGTAATTACAACTGCGAACTGATTTTTCTTTCCCTTCTTTCATTTTGCTTCTCATTTTTTCTTTTGTTTCTATCTGTTACTTCAATGTTTTCTTCCACTGTGTAAACATACCAATGTGCCCCTTTCTTCAGTGCAGACATACAAAATTTATTTGTTTGTTTCACCATTATATCAATTCTCTGACCAGTTATCACATTTATTTTATGGTTTGAAGAATCAATTTGTCCCATTGAAATTAGGTTACTTCTTAATTCAGGAATGTAATATACATTCGATAATCTTACATTATTCCCTCCACATTTGTTCATTGCTTTCAAGATCACTGTTCCTTTCCCCTTACTCTTAATAGGCGATCATCAGCCACTTTTACATAGTCTTCACATGAGGTATAACCCTTTAAATAAACTCCTATGAGGTGTCATATAGTTTGAAGCACCATTATCTAGTATCCAAGTATGTCCATTCAATTTTTGAGATAACCCAGTTGTAGCTAGAGCAATTTCCTCAGTTCCATCAGATTCATCTTCACCAAAAAATGTTTCACTTCGGTTTACGGCTTATCCACACAAACAACCAACAATGTAAACGAAAGATCATCTGATTTAAAATTAATTGCTATTAAGTAAACCTGCAGTTTTGTTCCAATGTTACAGATCATTAGAAATTTCACATATTTAACATTATTTATAAAGAAAAGTTTTAATAGTTGACTTATTAAGATGGTATATTGTTCAAAACGTCAATTCACCTTACAAACATGGCTAACATTAGGAATGTACAATCAAAATGCAAAACAAAAGATGGTCATATATAAAGCAAATTTTTAATTTCACGCCACTTAGTGGGCCTCGCATCCGTTATAGAAGTGGTCCACGATAGCCCATTATTACGACTCAGGAACACCAATTAATGCCGCATGCGGGCGCTCCGAGGCGGACAAACAAACGCAAACGATTGCCGGCCTATCGCACTACTAACTCCTCTTTGACAAAGTAACATTATACCGTTGTAATGGACCTCTGATTAAGTGGGAGGAGCGATCGTGAAATCGGTAGGACCACACCGACCTAGACCCCGGTCCTAATCCTAATTTAGGGGTCACGAATTCCAAAATACTGACCGTTTCGAATCGCCACTTTTACCTCTTCATCACTCGTTTCGCATGACAACCTGCCTGCCTAGTCGGGGATTCATCCACTTGTTCAAGAATTTCTCTTGGAACGTGTATTTAAAACTTCTAAATCGGTGAAACCCGCTTCCAGTTTGTTTGTATTTATGTGGGAAACTTTATTTTGGAAGGGTTTAAATATATGCAGTCGTTGAAAGCCCAGCTATTAGTCAAAACTATTCGATATTTTAAATTCTTGTTTAAATTATAAGAGGTATGCATAGTATGGTAATATTATTAACTTGGCACGAAAAAAACTAAAGATGAAAAGGTCAGTTTTCTTTCTAAAATCTAGAAAGGAATGGTTTGCACTCCATTATTGGTGGTTATCAATTATTTAGAAATTATGTTTACATTTTTTGTGTTGGCATATGCTTATTGTTAAATTGTAAAAATCATATATAATAGAACTGAAAATTATTAAAACAAATAATTGTTTACTCTGAACAATACTTTGTTTGACTGACAAATTTACGGTGCTCAAATATTTAAATCTGTTAAGATTCTGCAGTACCCGCCACCTTGCATTTTTATTCTCATAAGACTAATGTAAATTTCAAACAACCACTACGTCTTTGATATTACTAAAAAAAGGTTCGTCTTTATATCATTTTATTTGAATTTTTTATATCTAGGGGATTGTGAAATAAAATTCACGATTACAGAGTGATTTATGAGATTAAATTACTGGGAAAACTGGTTCATTTTCGAGCAAAAGAAATATTGAAATCTTTTGATGATAAAAAATTAGTAATACAAAACTTTTGATTTCACAGTCCCCTAGATTAAAGTTTCCCTCAAAACGACACAAAGATAATTTTTGTCGTCCAATATTAAAGGCTGTTTCAAATTTAACATTAGTCTTAAGGGAAAAAATTCCAAGGGGTGAGTACTGCAGACTCTTAAAGCTAAATTCATATTGATATAAAAAAATGGAATAAAATATATCCATGAGGTTAGAATAAAATACATCCGTAGAGAATAACAAAACTATAAATTGTTCGACGCTTTATTTTTTAGAGTATCCACACGAGTGCATTCAAGTGATATAAACGAGTGATCAGTAGTCAATATTCAGATTCAATTGGCGAGAGTTCAGAGTCAATTCAGAGAGTTATTTTCTCTCCGATCCTCAACAAAGGAGCCGGCGCGACGCGGCCGCGGCGGTACAGATGAGCACGTGAGGACTATCGTGGTGCGAATGTGCGGTGAGCGGGCGCGGTTCGTTGGCCCCGGACCCCCAGGGCGATCATTACCATGTGGACGTGGACGCTGTATATCTGCCGAAGCTGGTACAGAACGGCCTACCGGTGTTGAACTGCTGGAGAACAAGTGCTGATGTGCACGAGTCACTAATGTTTTTAATTAGTTTATTTTTGTCTAATTCTTAAGAATACCGTATTTGTTTTTTATGATATTGCACAGAGTTGTAAGACATAGTGTCATAAATAGTTTGTATGAAAGTAATTTTCAAAAGTTCATGGTTTTAACCATAGGTGAAACTTGGTGTAAATCTAACACAGTATTATATAATTCTATAACCGTCTTGAATATGAGTAAAAATGTACCTCTTACAACTCTCACAACCCTCTCTCTGCCTCTTACAACTCCAACTTAAGTGATTTGAAAACCATATACAGTAGATCTATTGCGTCTCATAACCAGGTTGCTCGATAGAGTAGCCTATGGTTCGAAACAAAAATAGTCATATTCAATCATCTTAGCTGTATATCGAGTAGCCTTATAAATAGGATTCAATTTTCATAATAATTACTAAATAAAAGTATAGTGCAGCACAGAAAGAATCCTTTGTAAAATATTTTGAGAAGTCGACAAAGTTTGCATTACATTTATAAGCTCAACGCGAGCTGTTCCACGATATAAGATCTGCTTTTCTAATCACTTGACAACTTTTTCTAGCGGATCATTACAACCCCGCGCACAAGACCTTTCCGCCAAGGAGATAACGGTGCAGCCCTCGCATTTCCGATTCCTCGCATGATCTGTTGTGCAAGTGCTGTACCGTCGGCGCGGACCAGCAGCTTGTGACATTCGCAGATCATGGAACCAGTTCTTCCGACCACAACCCGTCGGAGCAGCTCCGCCCGGCGTCACTGGCCTGCGCGGAGTTACGTGACGATTACGGTGCTGATTAGAGGCCGATTAAAGTTACCCGGCGACACCAGTTGTGAGCCACGCGTGTTTTTGTTCACGTTCACTCTCTCGAACGAATCTGGCTACAAGAGAAGAGAAAAGTTATAACAATTACTAAGGCCTAAAAAAACGAAGGTACATCTCTAAAAGAGATTGTGATGAAAAATCAAATGAAGAAAGAATGCGACTTATTACTTACTTCCTATTTTACAACCACAATATTACGTGCAACATGAAAACGTCAGAGATTTTCAATAATGTCGTTCAAAACCATATTTAATTAATGTTCAAATTAACCTATACGTAAAATTTCACAGGTTAAGACAGTGAGGGACGTTCATATTTTTTTTACATTTGCCAGCATTTTACCACCCTAATGTTGTTTTATTGGTGAATAAGGAGACCCCGGCCGAACCGCCAATAAGTCAGCCTCTAATTGTCATTTTGCGCAAACCCCCAAAAGGATTGGGTATTATAATTAGAGGAAGAGAAAGGGTGAAAACGGGACAGCAGATGGCCGACCATTAGAGGGCCAACTCCCGTGCTCCTGTGACAACTGATTTTCAGGCTCAAACAGGTGGTCCGCTCTCCGACTGGCCATTCCGATTACTCAGCTAAGGCTTCCATGCCCATTGCCCACAGAATTATCATCACTAAAATATATCGATAGACTATTAAACAAGCAAGACAATATAATTTACATTAAACGTACTTGATTACGTTATCAATTAGTATTAAAAAATTACCCTTCGAAGTTGATTGCTCTTTACCAGATGGAAGTTACCAGTTCTCATATTTACTCAACAATAAATTTTCCTTTCCCACAATTGCTAGAATTGGCCAGTTGCTGTCATGTTAAACTTTACCAAGAGATTAATTACACCAGGAAATAGAAGCAGACCCAACTGTTGCTCGTCTATTAGTCAGTCACTGGTGCAGACGTGTCAGACTAACGATTACTCGCTCTGACGGATAACCGCCAGGCTCATTATCTCATCCTAGCCTCTACTCGCCTCGCCTCGCCTCTCGTAGCCTCACTGCAGGTCTCGTTTCCTGCAGTGATCAGTCGATGTCGCAAGTAGCGAGTCGCTCTGGGATACAGTGAAAGTCTTTCTGGAGCACTTGTACCTCTACCAGCCGCTGATCTCTTTACTGATGCACTTTTCATTTCGTTCCGACAACTTTCAGACCCGTTCCAGAGCAGAAATTATGTAAAATGTATCTGTGTAGATCCGTTCGTTGAAGAATCTGGGGGGCGTATGAGTTTTATAGCAGTTGATACGTGAATCTTAATTGTTTTGATAAATAAACTTTTTATAATGTTATTTTTTAAACCGTCAATTAAACCTCAGAACTACACATAGAATTATACTAGAATTGGGATATAACATGTATACGTGTAGATGTTCAGATGTGAATAACATGTGAAAAATAATCCAAATCCATTATGTTACATCATGTTTAGTCAATGCTTTCATAGCTCTAAGACACGGCAAATATTGCTTACAAACATCGACATTGATCGTTATGTAATCTTGATTCGATTTCCGAAATTGATGTTGTTTACTTGGTTTGGATCCGCTCATCCGGCGGTTGCGTGAAGAATAAGCCTCCAAATAATGGCGTTACGCAGCGAACGGATCACATTCGGCTCGATGACAATGTTCGCGTGAAGAGGAAGAGCGGAAATGTAACATGACGCAACAGAGGGAAGTTATGTTTCGTTATGCACCCCGCAGGTATTGTACAACATGTCTTAATTCTGTTCTAATTATGCTACACCTCTCCGTGCTTGTATTTTAACAGGCTTGGTTGTTATTGCAATCATCAAAATACGTACGTTTATTTAGCTATTAATTTGTTAATTACGTAAGATACCAATAAATAGTAATCAAAATAAATTAATATGCAATTATGTTAATTAACACATGACACACAGGTAAAATTTTTTAATTTAGGCTTTACGTTATATCTTTTTGAGACCGAGACGCACTTTAGTGTTAATTGCTAAATATTGTTAATTTTTGTAAACTCTGAGGTGAATATCACTGAATAATGAATGTACGTGTGGTAAAAGTAATGTGTAGTTTAGCTTTTTTATTGACAAAACCAGCTTCATTATTCATGAATATTAATTGATTGCAAGTAACTTATGATCTACTTTACAGCGCATTTTAGATTAAAACAAATACAAATTTAAATAGAAGTTCTTGTGCTTTCCACAATTACTCAGAAAATTTATTACAAAAACTTTGATCTCTGAGTAGGTATATTGTAGACAACACACTAAACTGAAATTCTACAAATAATATCATAAATTGAAACATATTTCGTATGGTTGTTGATTTCATTTTGATGGTTTGATTGAATTTATCCAGTTTTGACTAATCGAAAAGAGAGTGATAGGTTGTAATGAGACATCTTTCATAAATAAGGAGCCTTAGAATTGACCAATGTTTGATTAATTTTTCAATAGACTAATTTTCAACTGTATTATGTATGAAAATTAAATCTTATCCCAGATTTACATGGCACGACTGAACAAGTTGCCCTCAACAATCATGGTCAATACAGTGTCCTCCGATTGTAATCTAGTAACAAGACCCTCCAGACACACCCACGCTGGTGCCCATCACATTTACCCCCCAGACGGCGCGAGGGGCTCCGCCCCACTGGTGTAGCAGGTGCGGCCGCGGTCTCGCCAACTCGGTGTTTATGACCTTGCCATCGCGACCGGTCCCCTGACCCCCGGGTGACCCCCGCTAACGGCGCCCGACGTCCAGGATGGCTCGGGGTCCGCGGTATGAGGGTCACCGGGGAGGCCGCCGGGTGTGGCGCTGGAGGAATGGCAGATCCGCTAGTTGGAACCTGGTGGTGATTAATATGGGGGTTATGTGTGACTGAATCTTAAATGAGATTTATTTAAAACTTTGTTTTTGAAAAGTAATCCCGTTAGGCTGCCATTGTTTGAAAGTGAACTAAAACCTATGTTAATCACAACTTGTTTTATCAACGACTATAGTAGGTTTCACGAAAATATTCCTGTGAGAGTAGTTGATGCATTGTTGCCAAATATATCAAGAAACATCCTTCCACACGATAGGCCTTTGACTATACAGTATACACTAACGTGAATAATTTTCTCATAGCATAGACGTGTTTAAAACCTATTGACGGTGGTGCGATCTTCTGCGGCGTACATGACAAGTGACATATGATAGATAAATCATTTTGTAAGATATTTACCTTAAATTGCCTAAGTTCTTGAGTTGTTGATTTCTCTCCATCTTTTGATTTGGAGAGAAATCAACAACTCAAGAACTTAGGCAAATTAAGGTAAATATCTTACAAAATGTTTAAAAGTTCTTGAAACTGGACACATTTACAAATAGATAAATCAGTATTACCACTCTTCTTAACCAAGGATGAAACATTATATAACTGAGGGTTGTGTTTATGTTGTGGTAAAGTGTTTTTGCAGCACTGTAAATTCAACTGAATAATAACAACATCAATTGCAGCGAATCTGGCGCTGCGTACACGAACTTTCGAAATTTTGCTATCAAGCAAAAAGCATTGGATGAGAATTATATTCACGTTAGTGTACATAGTCATTAATACAGATATGGTAAATGCAACCACAAAATGAAAACATCGCAGCTGTTAAAATTTTCATCGAACTATTATCGTGAACCTTACTATAGTTTCGAAGACTATGAGCCATCGCCAAGCTCCAAAAAATGTGAATAAATCTTTCCAGTAGGCCTAACGTGTAAATAGAGTTTCATGTTTTGCAATATTTGTGCATGAGTTATAAACGCGTGTGATTAATGAAAGTGTTTATTTACCAAAGTTCTCCTCAAGAGGATTAAAAAATTTTTATAAACTCTGTAGATAACTCCATTGAGTGGAGTAAAAAAGTAAGTGATTGCTGTAACAATTTACATCACCAGCCACTTAAAAAAAGGTAATATTATTTAAGTAATATATATTAAGTAATAAAAAAAAATAAAATAATATTTTTGGTGTTAATAATGCTACAGAGATTACATTTACATTACCATGCAGTCCACGTAAAATAAATGATCAAACAGTGGATTGTGTTGACAAAGTTTGTCTAAGTATGAAACAGTATTTTTGTTAATACCAATGATTTTAAATTAAATATGTATTATTGAAAAACTATTAGACATGATTTACAATTTATATTTCATGTGATTTCCTGTGTCTCCTGCCACATGTGCAGCAGATCGCGGTGACGACATCACTCGTGACGTCATCACTGCGCCCCCGGTTACACTCAGGCTGGAATCGTCAGACTTGTAAATGTTACGCATTTCTGGAGCGACAGTTACGACTTTGCGCGATTGTAAATTTTACCTTGTCAGCTCAGCTCAGCCGTTCTGCAGCGATAACTTTCGATCTCCGTTGGTACTCAACCTATGAGCGAATCGTGACGCCGTCTATCAAGTTGGTCTATTAGGCTTAACGATATTATCCTGGGGCCTCTCCATAAAATTCCTTGATAAATAATATTGTACCTCCTTATTTAAGTACTAACGTTCTTTCAATAAACTTGTATTATTACATTCAAGATATGGTTTTCAGTGTTTTTTCTCTGAATTTTGGATATTACAGCAATTCTGGTAAGTTTGTAAACAGAGAAAAAAAAGTAATAATGAGTGGCATTTTAAGAATTTTGTAATGTGGTATAAATCTCTACTGAATGGAATACGAGCTTCTCTGAAATATACTTCCACGCATAAAAGTCTGTATCTTTATAAGTTAAAACATTGTCTATACAAGGAAGGGCAATGACTCTCCATGGGTATCAGAGAATAACACATCCTTTCACTCAAATTTATTTGGAATCGAGACCGAAGCACTCTAAAGAATATGAAGTTCTGGATATAAAAAACCCCTGAATAAAACTATAAGAAAAACTAAATAAAGAGAATACAAATTCAATACAAAGTTCAACTTTGCAGTTGCATTTATGTATTGAATATATTCGCACCATGAATATATTCACCACATTGGGGATTGGTACTCTGGAACTAGTTGGTTTGGAATAAAACATAAATATAGTGGCTGTAAACGAAACCGGTTTGGTTATATGTTAAACAACACTGACTACCAGTTTGCAGTTTGCGACGTCAATTAGGATATCCAGCTGGAAATCTCGCCAGAAGACATCGCTTCCATCCCTCTAACTGATAAATCAGCTGATAATTACGAATCAGCTGACCACTTTCGCTTGGAGTCATAACTTAACAAGAGCAATTATGTTGATTGTATTCAACCCTGGAGCAGATTTTTCTCCTTCTTCAAAATTGGCTCCCAATGTTTTCCAAACTTCGCAAAGATATTACTTTATGTAACCTTTCAGTATAAATATGTATCCTCAAAATATTTAAGGTTAAAAAATAATATGTATAGAGTAGATTATAAAACTTCTTAAAGAGATCTTTTACACTCATATAGTTTTACTGTAAGGCTGCTATTAACAAGGATTTTTAGCCCATTCCATTGAGAGAGTTTTTAAAAATATATTTCCCACGATCTCCTAGGTGCCCCGTTTTAATCTATGTTATTTGGCTAAGTTTCCCTGCAGGAAGCCTAGGCATGCAGTAGTTTTGAGACATCCCAGCCATTCTTGCGGACCAGGGACACTTTTCTCATTAATTAGCATAAGCGGACAGCGTCGAAGCCGTCCGAGAGGTCGACTTGGCAGCATCTATGTTTTAGCTAGTTCATTACCGAGGAATCCCTGATGTTGCTAGGAATGTGTTTTTCGAGATAGCCTCAATAGATCCTGAAGCGTCATTACTTTCTATGATTTCTATGATGTGCGGTGTTTATTAATTCCCTTTCTTTCCAACCAGTTTTAATCAATTTTGGAATAATCCCACATTCTTGGTGAACACTGTCTGATTATACTCTTTTTGATTACGCATCCTACGCAGAAACTCACTTCGTAGAAAGTATAGTTAATAGTGTCTGTAGCAATGAACAAAATATTCAGAAATAAAAAGCTTATACAAATTTCTAAGCAGATTATTTTGATCTAAGACAGTGTTATTAGCATTTTAATATAGATTCATTAACACAGACATTATGATTTGATTGATACCTACAAAATTATACGAATTGTATTACACTCTTAAACAATTAACACAGGTTTCCGAGTAATAATGAAGACCTTTTTTCCCAATAGTGGCATTATTTAATTAAGTAGCCTGAATTTAAATGTGTCAGTTTTAAATCCTACACAGTAGTGTTAAAATACAGCCAATAAATTTTATATTTACCTATTTCTAGCTTAGGTGTAAATAGCCCAGAGGTTCCTTTAATATTACACTATCACTCTGCTATCTGGGATAAAGCTTTTTAACAAGTAACCGTAATAATTTTTACAATTGTTCGTTTGATCCTATAAACTTCAAACTTTTGGAATACCACTAAACTTTCTGAACCTTGCATCCAACTTAAAAATAGTTTAGATTCAATAAGGATTATCCTCATAGCCATACTCCTCCAAGGTTAAAATTATGGAGGTGAATTACAACCATAAAGTTGTATGTCTGAAACCTCTTAGAACTGAACAAAATTACAATTCACATTTTTTACAAGGAGATCGAATCCATTTAGTACAAAGTTCCTCTTTAAAAGTGAACCTCAAATCGGTCCAATGCGGAAAGAAAGCGAACGCGATCAGGTAAACAAATTCAGCGCAATCTTGGGAACTGTCCGCAGCTGAGATATTGTGAGCGCTGGCCACGGGCAGGTGGTGTTTAAAGTAAAAGTGCAGCAGTAAAGTCCACGCGGTAAACGGCCAATAATTGAGTGTTCTACGTTGGAGCTATTCTGCAGCAGTTTCCTTTCCGTTGCCGGCAGCGCAGCGTCTGCCTCATCCACGCTCCCAGGTAGCACCAAGTTCATGGGTTGAGTGTAATATATCAATAATCACCAATGAGATATGAAACTGTAAGGTCAAAAATCTATCGAGGAACTAACCATTGAGGGGTTATTAACAACTCTATAATATTTTTATTATCTCTTCAAGACTTTTAAGTCAAGATCGTTAAAGCGGAAACACGTCCGAGATAATTGAAATTGAAAATGATTAAAAAGGAAAAACCAGGATATAATCTAGAAATAAAACTTAAAGGTCGGGAAGTCTATTAACACACTAGTAGGCCTAATGTAAAGGTGAGCTGACTTCATAATTATGGTGGGCTTTCATCAGCTATATTTCTAACAAGGACTGCTATAATTTTTTATGTAAGAGCGAGCATGAACAACACTATTATAGACGATGAGGTACTCGAATACCACGACAACTGTACTAAATAGAAATACAACGTTTTGATGTAAATAAATAATGCCTTAATAGAAAAAGGTAACTTCAAAATTACAACTTAAAACAGTCCTGTTTTTTAACAAAGACAAAATATAGCAAACAATCACTGAATTAGTAAAAATAAAAAATATCATTAAAAATTAAAATTGGTGATATTATTTAAATTGATGAGTTTTAACTGTGTATTTTAGAAAATAATAATAAAAAATGCAAGAGGTTTTATATTTTCTTTGACCTTTCCCACGGCAACCAGATCGCTGGAAAGATGATGGGTCGATTTAACACCTGAGAGAGTCTTCCTGTCCATTCTGACCTGCACAATGTCGTTCCGCCCGGTGCCGCTGTTGACACATTTGAAACGAAACTTTCTAATCTATAAAAAATTATTATTTACAAAGGTTTATTCATAAAAAGCTAAATATAATATGCAGACAGCAAATAAAAATTGCTCTCATCTTGCTGAAAAAAAATGTCTAAGACTAAAAGCTAATTGTAAAAAATGTATAAATGTTCTTGACATTCTGTTTATAACTAAATTTAATTAATCAATGGTCAATCAGGACTGGGGAAAACTGCTGTAACAGTCATGATGATTAATACGTTCATACAGTAAGAGAAAATATATAATGAGAAAAGTTTTCACAGATAAATTATTTCAAAATAAAGCCTAGCGAGTTTACATTTTCATTTTCACATGAATTAAAAATAGAACACCTTTTTATTTGTTTAATTTTCACGCTGTACATTTAAGTCATGATTTCTTTCCCTTGAGCGTGATTCAATATTTGAATCAATATAGTCTAGCAAAGAAGTCAAGTATTTCTAATATCTTTATTCACAGAAAAGTTATGCTTGAAAACAATCTATGCTTTTATGCTTTATACATATTCAAATATTTTATTTTTTATAACAATTCAGACTAGTTACACCACACCAATTGGTTTTTTAAATAGGGCCTCAACTATTAAAAATTGAAATACTTGAATTAATTGTTTAAAATTGTTTTATGGTAAAAAGGGAGTCATATCGGATGAAACTCATCTACATTGCTATATAATACGGGATGCTCTATTCAGTGGTCGGGCCATCTTATCTTATCAGGCGTTATTTTGTGTTACCTCCACGACCTGTTCTGGTCGAACCTGCGCGGTATTGGTTTTTTGTTGTCAGACTTCTGAGATACCGGCCATTTCGTTTTAAATTTACTACTTTTCTAAAATCTAACCTAACCTAAATACCAAACTAGTGTAGTGTCACACACAAAAGAACCCTCTAGAAGGTTGTTTTCTCTGTGATAGTGGTCAACTGCCTGACTACATTTATTTAGTAACGCGCAAGTGCTACAAGGTAACGGTTATAAAACATGGTGTTAAAAAATTGAAGAGAACATTTTGTGGGCACAACATAACTGACATGTTTTCCGTCTGTTATTTTTTCCACCCTCTTAATCCACTGGTAATAACCTATTCGGTTTCAGGTGATTTTAATAGTGATGGAGACCCTCTTGTAAAAACGACCGACACCAGTCTGTTTCAACTAGGGTGTAGTTTATTATGACAAACTGAAGAATCAATCGTCCAAGGAGGACCTCGACGGATTATCACGCTTCCATTTTTCCGGTCGGCAGATCTGTGAAAGTGAAATGCGCGGGAAGCGAGTACCGGAAGCGCGGGATGTTCGGGAAACGTCCCGCCAGATCGGCCATAATGGGGCGAATCATAATTATACATGAGCGACCGAAAGTGTGACAGATCGCAACGGGGTGCCGGGTATTGGCAGAATATCTCAATATGCCAATAGCATATCATACCGATTAACTGTAACAGATGACTAGACTTTGAGAAGACGGTGTGTAGAGTAGTAGAAGACAATAGGGTGTGTATAGATGAAGAAGTACAATTCAACATTGATCGTAATTCGAATACTGTAGCCATAAACTAATCAGAAATCAGTATGAACATTTCAATGAAAGGGCCATTAATTAGTGCGATTAATTTAATGTGGAAAAATGGTTCACTAATTATTGCTTGGTATTTTTCGTGTATGAAAAATGATGCGTTGAATCCACTTTAAATCTCCTTCTTTGTGCAGTAATAGAAAATTAATATGAATGCACACTTTATGAGCCCATGCTTCCAAATCATTAGATTTATTAGTGCAGCCTCTAATTGCCCGTCCTTCTTAAGGGAAGGAATTATTCAATGGAAAAAATAATAACATATTCTAACACACACTGCAACTAAGATCATTGTCAATTTGGTTAATCGTAAACCCATTAAGTAATACAAAACATTACCTACCAATACTAGACCTTATACTTCAGTTGATTTGGGGCTTGATGTTCATGTGAATTGAATGTTTTATTAGCTAACTGAGAAAGAAAATTCTACAGTTTCAACGATGCCAAGATCATTTGACAAGCATTTCTAATAAGTGAAATATGGAAGCTATGTATTTTTATGGACTATCAATATTTCAAACTGACCTTACTACCATAATAGCACATAAGTAACTCATTGCTTAAGAGTATTTTATTCATTCAATTACAGTAACTAACTATTCCTGTGTCTTTCCAGCAAGCTGACAAGGATGGTGGAAAGAAGTTACCAGATGCCTCAACTCTGAACACCCATGGCCAACTTTCATCTCTTGCTGACCATAGCCGTTGCTACTGTATCACAAGGTAAATTTGTCACACAGTATACATTGAGCCAATGAAATTTAGGCAACATTTTAACTTCAAATACCAACTCATCACCTACGTTATGAAAAATGACAATATAGTCTGTGAAAGGTTTTAAGAACTTAACGTATATCCGTTTTATGGTGGCGAAGGAATTTGTTATGACGGTAATTTTCCCAACCTAATTCATATTAACAAATGACAAATATTTATTTGATTTTAAATACAAAATAATAAAAGATGAACCATTACTTATATCTCTAAGACTTAGTGGTACCTTACTTAATAGCTAAAAGGCCTAATATTTAACTATAACTATCTTCAATCAACCAATTTCGTAAAAGTCATCGTGTATTTTACGTTTTTTTTTTTTTTTTTTTTTTTTTTTTTTTTTTTTTTTTTTTTTTTTTTTTTGAAACTAGTATATTTTTATTTGTTAATGATTAAAGTTTTTTAGGTTATATTTTTGAAAGCTTCGCCTACGGTATTAGCGGTTGCCCTCCATACTTATAACCTGTATATTTTAGAGTATCATAAAGCGAAAAGAATAGTTAAAAAATAATTTATAAATTTCAAACCTTGGGCTTCAAGTGGAAGGTATAAACTAAGGAAATAAACGTGTAGCAGATCACATTTAACTACAAATGTATGAAAGTACTCCTAAATCAATTTCTTAGATGAGTAAAAACAAGAGTTCAGTAGCCTACTCTCAACACAAAGATATCATAGCTTTCAAGTCAACCTCGGAACCTCGGACAAACTCTTCACTCGAAATAACCAATCATTGCCAATACAGTATACTACTTCGAGTGTTCGATCATTGAGCAGAAAGCTCAGATTCACGAGCGATAGTTTTCCCTTTGCTGGGTGTCCTTGTGTCAACATGTCCATCGCGAGACCGCTAGCCCGCGGCTGATCGCTCGATCGCGGATGGGATGACGATGCGGTGGTAGTTAAAAGCGATGATCGGGCCCAGCCACCGTCGCCGTTCCGAGCCAGTGATCGGCGGCTCTGTTGGCCTGATCAGGGCACGGCTAGCGGGACCCGGGACGCCGGGGCCAAAGCAGCTGGCGGCCAACGGGACAGTCGAAGAAGTACCTAGGTAAGCTTGAGAAAGGTACACACAAAATATTACATAATGTGAAGACTGATCCTACTCCCAAAAAGAGATGGCCAAACTGTTTAACGATCAACAGAAAATTTGTATTTATAGGTCAACAGGGATGGAACTTTAAGCAAGGTTCTAAATAAGTTCGAATTAATTTATTTAAAAAGGCGTTACGCTCATAAGAACTTAAATTGAAAGTTTGTCATCGACATGTCTGTACCTGCAACATGCTGTGTAGCTAAACGACAGAGACAGGGTTAAGGTTACATAAGAGTATAGAGACTTGAGTATTAAGATTTATTAAGATTTACTCAGGGACGAGGGGGAAGTACTATCCTGATTGACGACAAAACTAACAGATTTCCACAAAATGTTAGACTCATTAAACTAAAATTAAAGGTTTCACTTGTTAAAGGACGCAAGATCTGGTTGGACAGCGTTCGGAATCTACAAATGACAAATTATTGCAGTTACCACATGCCTCAGATAACATAAAGTCTTTATAATTATATAACATAAACTGGTTGTACTAGATTTCTGACCATCTGCTGACTAATCATAACTACTTCTGGAAAATAATCATCAATCACTGCATATAAGACAAATAAAAATATACTAATACTCCAAAGAAATATTTCATATAAATTCCACATGAGGAAATGGCAACGGTCATAAGTCAATGACAGGACATTACCGAAATATTGTATAATCGTTTTCAAGTCGTAATTGAGTTGAATGCCGAAATTAAACAGATATTTGAAAGTTATTCTTCACTGTTAAAAAACCGTCAGTACTGTAATTGAACTCAATCAATACAAATAAAATTTTTAATCAACTCCTTAATCAACTTCTTGAAGAGATGAAGGTAAAATTATTGGCCTTCCACAAAATATATGCAGGGTGCCGGGTTAATAAGTTTGACGCCTATTCTGTACTCAAAGTTCATGAATAAAGAATATCTTGCAATGCAAACATCTGTGGTACAGTTTTGTCACTATGGGAAGAGTAAAGAATGCTCATAACATGCCTTTGTTAGATAATTACAACAGGCAACGTTAATAAAGGTACTTTTTGTATCGCCATTCTGTCTAGTCAGCTCACACTTTGGTAGCCTACTTTAGACCCGTCAGAGTTCCTATAACATCTTCGCCTCCTTAATTAGTCTTCTAAAATCAACACCGTTCCATGATCAACTTCTTCTAGAGATGAGTCTAAAATTATTGGCCTTCCACCCAGTAAGTGCCGGGTTCCGCAAACCGATGAAGCCGTAAATGGCCACCATCGCCATCTCGGTGCAACTCTACCGAGAGTGTCATGTCCTTCCGTAATGAAAAAGACAATTGGCAATAAACCGATGGGGATGGAAAGCTAATTCAATTGTCCAATCGGCACTCGCTGTAAGGCACGTCTGGTGGAGGGAGTCCGAGCCAGATGGACAATGCAGCGTCTGAAGGCACTGTTATGTGTAGAATCGGAATCGCTCCAGTTGGGAGGAAAGCAGTCAATCATGCCTGAGGTTCGTGCAGGCTTCACGGTGATCAATGTGATTGCTTATGTAAACGCCATGAAGAGCAGGGTCTAAACAAACTAGATGGTACTACAAAACCACTTTGGAGACTTAAGTTGGGCTACTATCTTACGAATGCCTTGTGGAGGTGCTTAAATTGTGTAATTTTTAGATTATCCTTCTTTTAAATGTTTCTAAAGAAGTTTTAATCGAGTTCTCTCAAATTGTGAGACTATTCAAAGAGATATGTGAACTATAATGTATCACAGAATAGAACACTATCACTATTATTATTTAATAAATCACTATTATTTAATAAATCCCCCTTCCAAGCCCTTGAAAATTTATTTTAAAATTTACTTTAAAGTAATCGTAATTTTTAAACCTACTTCAAATAAAATTCATCATGGAATGACCACTGCGCCCTTTCCATGAAGGTTAGCCTAAGCTTATACCTAGTTGTGGGGTTTTAAAGATGGTAATGGTGAAGGTATATTATTATAACACAATTTGCTGTCGTGGAAGTTAGAGGACATTACACATTATTTTACCTTTATAACTAATCCAAATATCTTGACTTTACTTTAGTGGTTTGAATCTATGCGGATTTAGAAGTGGTTTACACAAGTAAGAATAAGAGAATAATACATGTTTATTACAAACTAGCAAAGAACCCGTCAAAAATGACGGATAATTTTCATGATGGTTATTTAAGAATTTTATGTTCACGTTTGAAAATGATCACAAAATTTATTAATACACAGACAACACAGTATTAAAACAAAAATTTTTCCATTTCTTTAACAATGTGAACAGTTATCTATATATTAATAGGCAAGCATGTTTCTTTTCTTCTTTTTTTCTCAGCTTGTGAGCAACATAAAAACCCGCGCATACCGTTTGAAAGGTAGTGTCTTAGATGGGAAGAATCATATTTTGATTCCAATCAGCCCCCAAGGCTACGACCTACAGGCTTTGAAAGTTTCAATGTTACTCTTATGGGAGAACGATAATTGATTGATCACGAAACAGCTGTTTTAATAACAAATTATAGCAAATCAGGAAGAACAGTTTTGTTTTATAATTTTTTTTAACTAATTTGCTCAAGATCACTAAATATTTAGTCGAATTTCAACCAGTGGGTGATTTCCTATAGTCTTCTATAATACGCAAGCATGTTTCTCCTTTTTCCTCAACTCATGTGCATTGTAGTACAAATTCGCGCATACCGTTAGAAAGGTATAGTCCTGTAGATGAGCAGAATCCTATTCTAATTCACGTTGGACCCCAGGGCTACCCCCACAGGCTTTTAAAGTTTCAATGTTAATCTCTTGGAGGAAGGAGAATTGATTTAATAATCATTAGACAGCTGTTGTAAAAACAATGGCTGAAAACAGGGAGAACAGATGTTTCAGTTATAAAATGTTTTTAAACTTCTTGGGTGCAGATCATCTAAAATTTTGGTCTAATTTTGATCAGGAGGCGATATCATTAATAATTTATAAGTTTAAATAGTTTATAATACTTGATATATCATATGGTTTTACAATATAGTGGGCCTATGAGACTTTACAAACAAATGATGATTAAAGGGGTTTTAATAGTATTTCCATTTATTCCATTCCAGTTGTATGGCCAATTAACTGATTGGTATAACTTTGCTGACTCAGAGTCTATTTAATTTGCCAGAATTTGGAATTTGTATCTTATTTGTTAAACACTCGAGATTTACCAATCTGATTAAGTGTGTCTTCAATCTCTGCAGGCATTTTTGCTTCCTTACGTTCTTGTTTAATTTTGTAAGATCCACGCAGAGTCTAACGTCCCCGTTAGGTTTTGGTATCACCACCGCTAAGCACCATTCTGTGGTCTCTTCCACAATGTTTATGCATCTATTTGAACCTTGCTTTCAAGTTCTCACTTGAATTTTTCACGCAATTGTGTAGAAGTACATTCATTGGTGTACTAAGTGTTACTGCATTGTCCTCTAAGTCCATCGTATACAGTAGTAGGTTCTTTACCTTCACTAAAACACTATTCAAAATGTTTATTCTTTGTCTTTGGTTTAAACTTTAATTCCATCTCCTTTTCTTATTCTTGGTGTCTTATTGTATATTTCAAAACTTATTTCTTCCGGTTCATAGTTCCACATTTTCATATTTTTGTACTCCGTTGTTTATATCAGTGGGAACAATAAACCAACTGTTAAACACGTAGAATCATAAGCCTACACGACCTTAAAAGGATGAAAAATAAGAATATAAGGAAGTTATATGACTTAGTTATAACAAAAATTAATGGATTAAAATACGGTGGGAAGAATTTAACAATCAAAAGATTATATACATTTCAAAACATAAAGCTCATTAGTTGATAGTTTTAAAAACATATGTGTAAACAAATATTAATAAAACAATATATAACTCGTTTAAATATTAAATACATAAATTTAATAGTCTATATTAAATAAACTCTCTTTATAGTATAGCAACCAAAATTTTATTAAAGAATCAGCTGTTAAATATTTATTTTACTGCTTTAAAATCCACTGCAACATTACGTGTCCTTGATTACATTTGTATCTGTCAATTATCATAGAATTGAAAAGTTGTATGTTTTGTTTACAAAAACACTTTGTAAAGCAGCAGTTGTGTCAAATTTCAATGTAAGATATGGATCACCTGGAGCAGTAAACAAATCGACAAAATCACGTCTTAGATTGGTCTAAATAAGGTCTAATTTTCATTTTGCGGGTTTGTGAAGAGTTTTCTGAGGGATACCATATTTTTCCTATCATCTAGGGGTCATAAGAAATCAATTGACACCAAAACGACCTCGATCCGTTCAGTAGTTCTCTCTCTAGACCCTTAAATGCACTCTTTTATTATATAAGAAGATTACGAAGTAGATTCACACAGATATATAGACTTTTTGATTAAGATTAACACGCAAAGGTTTAATTTGCAATAATAAACTACTATGTACCATCTCTTCATAGTTATCTCTTAAAATCGAATCAAAACATTTTCATATTTAACAAGTTTTTTTTCAAAATGTATACTGCTGCAATGAAATTTCATTGCAACACTGCACCCGATCCTCCAGATTTCTCCCAGGATCTATAACCCGTAAAGTTTCTGAAGTTGTTGACATTAAAATGCAACCAGTACGAGCTATTACAACCCAAATGCCAAACATGATACTTTCAAATTCACTTTCGCGACCGGTGTCATCTCTGACCCCAAGTGACTGTGGTTTATTGGAGCTACTCTCGCTCAAATTGCGAAACTTTATGATCTTGTTCAGCTTTACGCGGGAAACCCAGTTAGTAATGAGCTGTTAGGAAATCTGCTGGTATGGAACATATGTGTATATAGGGCTAATGAGCGGATAAACCGTCTTGTTACGGATACCGTACCGTCCACAACATAGCCTCCCAGCCGTAATGGTGTTATGCAAGTACCAAGTGATCCGCAAGGATAAGAGCAACCATGACATTAGTGGTAACTCAATATGTAATTGCTGTTTAAATAACACGATGTATTTTGATATAGTTAAATATTTAATCATTACTGTAGTATATTAAAATTACTTTTCCTTTTAAGAAAAATAACATTTTTCAATACTTTTGTCAGCTTCTCACATTTTTTCCAAATTAATTGTATTTATTTATTATTTATTTATTTATTAACTTTTGCATAGTTGGTAGTAGTCCTTTGCACCATTTCAAGAGGCGTAAATATGTTATAATACCACCGTCGCAGCAGACCTGCGTACTCAGCGAATTTCCAATGGAATTTTGGTATATTTTCTATTACCACATAAAATCCATGGGGATGAGAGTATGTAGGTTTGCCGCCATATGGGTTTTGTTGGTAAATATAAGTTAAACCCTACCTAGTGATTGCACATACCAATTTTTATAAGGCTATGGTGTTCTTTTTATTTTCCCCATAAACTCTATAGGGGTGAGTACGTAGGTTTGCCGCCAAATGGGTTTTCTAAGCAAATATAAGTTAAACGCTTCCTAATGAATGTACATACCAAATTTTATCAAGATATGTCAATAAATAAGCAAGTTAGAAGGTTTTGTTGATTTCCCATAAGAATAACATGAAAAAAAATACTTTTTGGATTTTCTCCATAACCATTTAAGCTGGGTAAGAAATTCAAAATACTAGATTGTTTGTTTTTTAAAGCTCTTTTAAATGGTTTAAGTTAAAATTGTTGAATTTTCTAAATAAAAGTAAAAAAAGCCAAAAACCCATTTTTGACCCTTTTGAAACCCCACAAAACCCTGTTCCCATCACCCTGATCATTCTGGTTCGCGAACTCAACCTAGTAGACGCTGGCTTACATCCCTGTACCAAATTTCATCAAAATCGGAGGTTCCGTTCAAAAGTTATCGTGTTAACGGACACACACACACATATATATTTATATATACATATATATCAATTTGAACGAACGGTGTTTTTGGCTTCTAGGGACCTCAAAACGAAAAAGTATCATGGTCCCGGGCTTAGGTCTTACCGTGACTACTACCGTAATAGCGTATTCCCTATAGGGAAATTCGCTAAAACGTAGTGAATATGAAATCAATAAGTAAAAATACAACATGAATAATAATAGTTAAATTTACAGTTACTAGTACGAAAAATTAGGTAATACCATAGATTAAGCATACACCTTAACTAATCTCCTTGGGGAGTATGCTTAATCTATGCTAATACTTGCATATTTATGTACTTAAGTATTTTCTTTATCTGAAAGCTTTGCTTGTATGTCTACAGTATAACATTTCAATTCATAAATTTTCTTACAATTGCATAAAATTGTTAATATTACAATCGAATTCTTAAGAAAACCTTATATATTTAGTTCCAATCTGTCTAGCAATCAATAGCTGCATAGATTCATTGTATTTGTAGATGTCTACAAGAATAAACCTGGTTATTACCTGTTTAATAAACTCCTCAAAAAAAAAAAAAAAAAAAAAAAAAAAAAAAAAAAAAAAAAAAAAAACGCCAAATGAATATTTTAGATTAAGGAAATCTAATGATGTAGATAAAAATATACAGATAGTAAAAAAATTACTGTATATACTAATTTGTAACTTAAACCTTTGACAATTTAAGTGCTCTAATACCATCGTCACACTGTTGTTCCCTATGACTTTGTTGAGGAGCCGCCAGTCACCGATGATGACTCCGCGATCCGCCACCTCTCGATGACGTGACGTCACCGCACGTGACTGCCAGCGCTGGTCACGTGACTGTACGTGCCGCCGCCGACGACACGTACCGCTATTATACTAGCTTATCGGTCCCAATTTTCGCATAAACACGGTTAATTTCCCCGCTTACATGTAAAATTAAGCTATTTACCGTTTATTATACAATAAGCATAGAAGCGTTTTCAGAAAACATTAAATGGTTGACAGAGCAGGTTATCGTTGTAATCAGTATTATGGTCTAATAAAAAGCAAACAGTAGTCTAGTAAACTATAGTTTAGAAAAAGACAAATATTTGATCTTTAAGACATTATTTTCCAATTAACAAAAAAATACGCCAAATTTTGTGATTCCTTTGAGCATGAAATGTTCTACGAGTACCTGTAATTTTCCTTGTATTATTAACAAATAAAGGAACCCCCTACCCTCTATTAACTAAATTCTCAATTACTATGTTATTCCATCGTTGTTTGTTTGTTTTTGTTTTATTAGGTACAGTCATTCAGTGATGCGCATGAAAGTTTATTGATAGTTTATAGTAAGAAATTTTAAAGTAGTTTGTGTAAATTTACAAGTAATACTAAAAACAACTAGGAATATTCACAGGTATTGTGTAATTTATTGAGAGCCGTTCTTGTACATTTTATTGCTACAAGAAGAGCGTTCTGGACCTACGACACGACAAGAAGTGGGTTTTACAAGCAGCGATCCCATAATGGCACTCCTTCCGCGGGTAATTGTTTCTTTTCACCTGCGGCCGGGAACGGTCTGTTGTGTACCACCAGTGGTGCAGTTTTGTGTGCTCTATGCTCTGTGTCGCCGACTGCGACTCCATTACTCTATGTCCCACTGGGTCGTATAAACACTTCCTTCCTGGACCCAGATCGCAGCATCAGCTTTGTCTTACTCGTGCAGTTCCTTCCTTTCTTCGGAGGATGTGGGATGATGCCTTCCGGACGATTGTATGGAGCGTCAAATACTGTATGGCTTTGTCTCCAAATAATTTTTTACACTGGTTATGTTTTTTTTTTTTTTTTTTTAATTCGCGATCTTTGAAATATATGTACAATTTTGTTGACTTTCTTACAAAAAGATTAGCAGTCAATAATGTTCGTGTATGTTCAAGTTTAATATATGTTTACTTTGTCCAAATGTTATGTGTTCTGGAGAAAGGAAATAAAAACAGAATACTGTTTTACATGCTCTATTTATGCAGTTTTTGTCATGCTCTTACATTGACAATAATATTAGTTTTTACCATTAGACTAATTTGTAGTACTCTGTGCTATATCACCAAAACAGGCATGCACGATAAGTTTAATAATCTGTTGTTTAATTTAAGTGTATTTAAAAAATATATTTTCAATTTAGACCTTTTTTCATGAGTGATTTTACAAACTTATCATTTATAACCATCTAAAATCTCCAATTCTTAGCATTTGATCCGTCTAAACCCCATTAGTTATTTATCTTCCGTTTCAAAACCTAAGTGGTGATAAAAATCATAATTGTTTCACAATCCAATTGTAAACTATGTCCCCTGTTTTGGTCCAGACCGTATCTAGCGCGGCGCGGCGTGGCCGTAGCGAACGGCGGACATCAGTCAAATTCATCGGCCTTTCTCAAGACTAATTTGTCGATCGTGGCAACAATGAAGATAGTTGCGGATATTTAGGTAAAAGGGACACCGAACTGTGGCGTAACTCCCCGCCCTGGGCGGCCGTTGTGGCGCTACGGCGGGCGCTACGGCGCGGCTTGGGCTGCAGTAAACCTGGAACATTGTCCGCCTGATGGTACGTCGAGAGAGCAGTCAAACGACAATTTATGATCCCTTCACGCGATTATGCATTCCTATTATCACCTTTTGTTGTGCAAATCATGCTCAGCTCTGATCCCGTAGCTTCTGGAGTTAACTGCTAACTCTCTAGTGAAAGGATTCCGCAGTGACCTTTGAATAGGTCCCTTGTGATGGATGGAGGTTTTACGATGGTTTTGGAAAGTGATTTTGGTAGTTCGACTACCAACTTACTATAAGCAGTGATTGAGATTAATAACAACAAATTTATAAAGAGTTTCGGTGTAAGTAACATAGTTTCAAGTTGCGTGTTGGTCACATGAGCAAAAAGGCAAGTTGTTTGTATATTTGTTTCAGTATATTGCTATTGGAATATTTCTAGTAGGTCTACTACAGAATTCCGTGAATAATGCATTTAAGGGAACCAATAATAGCTGTAATTTAAAACTCGCTATGCATAGAGTTATAAAATCTATTGGATGCATGGCTTTAAGATAATCCTAGCAGCTTTAAGATAGCTTTGTACAATGTAACTTAGAGTAATAAATAAATTTGGCACACATAACAATTTTATTAATTGATTTAAGTTTTACACTGAAAATAGGCAGAAAAAATAGATTTTATATAATTTTGTAAACATTTATAGGGATGATTTGATTGTAATTCCATTAATCTTTGACAACTATAAATTATCTTTGCTTAACATAAAATGTTCGTGCTGTTAAAATTTTATTAATAAATGTACTTTCAGATAGTGGAGTGTTTAATTTCGTATGCGTTTTATTCTCTTGCATCAAACTAAAACTTGGAAACGAATGTAATGTGGTCACCTTAGAGCTGCCTACACCCGGGAACAGTTATCCTACAGAACACAGAGCACCACAGGGGTCAGCCGTCCAGCCACTGGTGTTATTAATTGCTACTTGTTCGTGTCTGGGGTACAAGACACTGCACTCGCGAACAAGGGAATGTGGAACGCCGCCGCCGCACCGCACTGTGTACAGAGCAGGTCCCATTCTTTGCCCAAAGAGAAATTCAGATCCATTATGGGAGAAAATTAGGAATTAAAAGACTCTACTTATTTGGTTATGCATTAAAACAGCCGGTCGTTTCAGGGGCAACGTAAATGGTATTGCTTTGGGTGATAAAATTGGCGTATCAAAGTCTTGGTTGTGGGGCTATATTCTTTTATGGGTTTTAATTATAAACCTAATTGTAAAAAAATAGTTTAATGCGGATTAAAAGTATAAAGTCACTAAATCTATATACATTTATCAATTAAAACTTCTAACTATAAATGTAAATTGTATAGAACCAGATTCTAATCTTGTTTTTGCAATAAAACTTAATATATGAATTTACAGATTGATTATAATTGTTTCTATATAAAATTAAAACTACAGCAATTGAAACTACAATTTACATGCGGAATTTTTAAAAAATCAAAATGTCTTTGCAATTTATATAGAACTGAGTTTAGAACATTAACATGGCAAAATATGCTTAACTGATTTTAGTTATCTCTTAAATATGTTGATTGTCGTTTTAAATTGTTCTAAGAGAAAATGCCAATTTCTACACCTTCCAAACACATTTAAAATACCTACGTAAATTAGTAATAATAATATGTAAACACAAATAAAATTCAATTTATCATAGTGGCATAGATACTGATAAAGTAAATTGAGGATGATTGATTGGCAATTAATTACAACATTCTTTTCATCTAGTAGTCTATATCTTTTTACTTAATACATGTTCCTATCATGTTTTATTATTAGTTAAACACTTATATTGGTCATATAAATTTTAGCATACAATATTCGCAGGTAAAACGTTAAATACCATGATAATCTCTTTATTAAGACCCGGAAAATGTATTAATTTGTCACATTTTCTTCACTGCTAGGTTATCATTTTCATTTTGAATAACCATTTTAATAAAACATGAACTAATAATTACAGTGATAAATTGAAAACTCCGTAATAATTTACCCGGAGTCCTAAGAGTTGCAAGAATGTCGTCTTGAAGAGTTATGACCGCACCGGCACTTGCATTTCTCGGTTGGATTTGGCTGTGTCCCAAGATGAGTATAAACTTCTTTCTCTTTACCTTTTATGTTCAATGAGCATCTTCCCTCTATATTTTCTCCACCCTGCATATTTTTTTCCTATTTAGTATTTTATTTGAAAAATTCAGGTTTCATTGACAGAACGTGTGCTATAAAATCACTAGTCACTTTAGCAGGATAGTTAGTTATTTAAAATTTTGTTTACATCTTCAAACCAGAATTACTATTTCGTTCTATTACATAAATTGTTCTTAAATAGAAATGTGGAAACTCATGAATATGAATATAAATTTAACTTAAATAGTTGTTAATCATCCAGAAACACCATAAGCATTCATATACTAAAACTAAGACGTAAAAATATGTTTTCGACATTTTTATATTCGTCGGATTATTTAGGACTGATTTTAAACATAACTTTTGTTGAATATGAATATAAACTTAACTTAAATAGTTAAAGAAAAGACAGAAATATAAACAGATGAGCCTAAACTAAAATTAATGTGTAAAGATCAATTATTGTCAAAATTTGATTTTGACAACCAAGTAACATAAACGTAAACATCTACGTTCTAAGGCAATTTTGTGGAAGTGTTTTCTATTTAAGAAAATAAGAGGATTATTATACTAGTGTTGCAGAGTTGTTGATATTGCTCCATAATCACAACTCAAAAGACATTCAGAACTTGAAACTTATAACCAGTGACCACCAGTTGGAGTGGAAGAGCGAGATGCAACACAGTAGTTCACGAACCATAACAGTGCGACGTAATCTGCAGGCTTTGTGCGATAATTTATGATGTAGCCGCTACTTTCTACTGCTTTGTGCTGTTATGATGACTGCTATTGGCCGATAATTGTACAGGTCACTCGTAGTCTCTCAGCCTCTCTCTGGACGCAACGCGGAAGCGTCAGACTGTCCGACGGCCGTCAGATTGATCGATGCGAATTATTTCAACGAGCGATAAAGAGACTCAGATGATGTTCTGGACTCCATTGTTGGATTGATTTATCTGATGCAGTTGCTTGTTATGGACTTTTGAATATATTAGGGTAAAAGGGATAATAAGAGTAATTTTAAAGAAATGACTGAACGGGCAATAATTCGATCTTAATAATTTTCTTAGTCTAAAAAAATTATTTTCTTGGGGTATATTGAATGTGTCTGTTCTTATCCTTCAGTAGTCGTGGAATAGGTTTGATTAATAAAAAACAAACTTGAATGAGATGCCCCATTGTACTGTAACCAGTAGAAGTCTCGGTTGGCTGGAAACTAACGAAAATGTTCGGCGAATTTGAAAGAGAATGAGCAATGCTTTCAGGTTAACTTAATTTAAACAATAGTTCAAATCTTCTTAGAGCTGAGGTTAAATTCCATGTGGTTTATTGGCAATACAGATCAATTGTCCAAAAAAAAAAAACCCAGGAGGTAAGGAGCTGAGGTTAAATTCCATGTGGTTTATTGGCAATACACACAGGAGGTAAGGAGCGTTTTAGTTGAACACCAACAAAACTCGATCATTTGTTATTTATAACGTTCATAAAATACACTGAAATGGCTTGAATTTAAATAAATATTATCTACACTAAAGCCATTAGTTCCAACTTGACTAAAGCTTTCAACGAAATGTTACGGTTAGTTTCCAATGTATGGAGTGCTTAGCTTTCTACCAATCAGCTAAAAGCAATTTACCTGATTTACAATTCATAATGAAGTGTATTAAATACCCGTGGAGCAGTCTCGCCATAAACTATGGGCTCGTGTAGCGCAGGTTGTAGTTGTACCCCGGCGTTATCGCAGCTCTCGGCGGCTACCTCGGACTCATGGAGGCGATTTACGACTTGGCAGCATCAGAGTTGTCAGAGTGGGAGGTTTCCTCGTCCGCCGGGGCTCTGTCCTATTGGAAACTGTTAGGTCTGAAATTCATATACCGTACTTATCCTTTGTCAGAGATACTTTTCTTCTATTTAATCTAATTAATTGTCAAAATTATCTTCTATCCTCAAATTGAGTCTATGTACCGATCACTAGTAAAATATGTATTAACGTTTTTCTTAATGGGTTGAATAATTTAGATGGGAAAATACATAAAAAAGAATATACCAAGTATGCGCATAAATTAAGTTTCTTTTGCTTTTGCAAGGGCTGTAAATTTTGAGCTCGGTATAATGTCTTCACATTCCATACAATGCATCAACAGCCTCGCCTTATGGTAAACCAGCCTCTCGTCCAACCGTTCCCGTTTTCTACTGTTCTCTTTTCCTCATACTTTTCATACAGTTCCTACCAAACATAGTCATCCGGCACTTAATTAAACAAACCCCTCAGAGTTCTGCATTACTTAACCCGATGCAGGAAGTGCTCCCCTTATCTGCCGACAAAAGCAGGTGTGACGCTGAAGATGAGCCTTGAGTTGACGCAATTGGCAAAGACAAGGAGAAACCCATCCAAGTCGGGAGTGTTGCGGCACACAGAGAGAAACCGCTCCGGTTCTTCCTCGGCTGTTGTGTGACAAGTAACGTGTTGGAGGGAAAGCGTCAGGACGCTGAGGTATCTGAGGGTGCTCCGTACCACCACAAACATGGAGCTTGGTAATTAGATCCAAGTATTGCACAAAAGCCACCCAGAGAGCAGCTGCAGAGCACTGACTGCGGCAATGAGGACCAAAACTTCTGGCCGTGGAAGTATCTGCTGGTGTTCCATAACATCACATGGAGCTAGAGCTACTTATTGCAGACAACTCGTTTCTGAAGCAGCTGTGGCAAGAGGCTCTGTGACCTCAGAGAAAATTAAATGTGAGGTAAAGATTCCTGTTATACGTCCATCTATAGCACTACCAGATTTATTGAATTTTGAGGCCATGATTGTATTCATCAATATTTTTATGTACTCTGTTAGAAATGCATAACTAATGTCAATTGGTGTTTAACCGGGCCCTTCCAGAGGGAAACTACAAGAAGACAGCACTAAAACTACTGTTTAAGAATACAAGACTTGGACTTGGAATAAAATTAATGATTTACTTATAGAAGAAAGCCTTGAAAGTTTGATATGTCCAAACGGAATTCGTTCAAAATGTCCGCGAAATGGATGTGTGTTATTCGGGATAATCTGATGGCGTTACATTGTGAAATTTGACCTTCCCTATCATTTGAGCAACAAAATGTCGGAAGCCCATCCAATATTTATAACAGAGCGTATATGTCATGAATCCTGAACTACTTACTTTTCACTCAGCATGTAATAAAAATCAACACATAATTCATCGGGTGATATGTTTCTAAATTAAATAATATATCCAATATTGAAGCTGTTTGTTTAGCTATTTTAATAGCTTGTTTTGTGAAAAAATAAAGTAGAAAATCTTTATGATATGCTTAGGTAAAATAAAGAAAATAAGAAGAAGAGAATTATATTTTTCCTAAGACTATATCTAAGTCCATAAAATATATATTTGGCAGATCTAATATAAATTAAAACTTATCTATATTACTATACTAACTACTATAGTATACTACTATAGTACTATATTAAGTAGCAAACCAAACCTAACCAAGTCCAAACCTGCGCCAAATGACAATAAAACTATTCTAGAATAACAACTAATATTCTCTTGTGTAATCCGGCTCGTATTTTATGTTTGGACTACGATTTATCAAGATAAATGTTAGTAAATTATTCCTCCGTAATGGCACCTGGTGGAACAAAATTATTAATGGGACTGCTTAATAGAATTAAGTTGGGGTCACTGAACTAAGGCGCCCGGCCGGAAAACGGTTTTGAATGTTGCACTCAGTAAATTTGTTCTCTGAGACCATTTCGCGCATCAGTAACATATCTTTATTTATTTCCTACGGCTTTTTACACCTTAATGAAATTCTAACTTAATAATTTTAAAAATATACTGTATTATTTATATAACTTTAAGATTAAAAAGTAGTTATACAGTATACTGATTGCATCGCTATAAATTTACGTTCACTTGGGAGCTATAGTATGTGGTGTAACCTGTATTATACAAACTAATATATAAATACATCTATTAATTAGTTTTCGGATAGACACTTTGATTTTAACTCTTAAATCAACGCCATTAATGTAATACTACAAGACACATGTAAAATATTCAACGGGCTTTATATCAATCCCAATACCTAAAAAAATTCATAAATGTTATGTCAGTATGAGTAGTTTTAGTGCAGGGGAACTTCTGTTATCGTCGTAAAAATTTCACTACCGATAATTTTAATTACAAACATTGAAGCTTGAATAGCTTCCAGTGATAATTAAAAAAGGAAGATTGAATTTTGCCATTCCCATTTGATAACTTCTTACCAGTACTGGTTTTATAGAGAATCCTTAATGAACTTTTATTGTCGTTAGTGTAATCGCTCAAATAACGAAGGAACTACATATGAAATCTTATTTTAGAATATAGGGGCTAACTAAAAACTAAAACATAAATTATGACAGAAAACTAAAAATTACACCATTTTGAAATGCAAAGAATAGTACCTTATAAGCCAACACAGTTCTCAAAATATGTTTGCTTCTCGAACATCACCGCCTGCCTCCACAAACCGGGCGAGATTCCTCCATGTCTGCCCCATAACTCCGCCGCTCCCGTTGTCCAGGAAGGTGCGACATCCAGCCCGGTCTTGCGTCACAACTGGACCTCTCACGTCCACTTTATATCTGGACGCGGACTGTCCCGACAGTATTATATCAAAAAGCAACTTCTGAAGGATCTTCTGTCGCCGCTGTTTCCCAAGCCTACAGTGCAGGATAATTCTGCATCGTTGTGTAACTCGAGGCAGTTACAATAATGAGCGTGACTGCGGTCTCCTTGTTGGCCTGTTTGTTTTATTATGTTTCACCTTTCCCTTCAAATTAGTGAAGTGTTAATAAAGACTGAAATAAAAATTATGGAGGTAGATTTAATACACTAAACTGGAGAGGGGTTTTAAGAAAGTACTAGTCTACTTGTTGCTAGAAATTGAGCAATTTATTTTGGTACAATACAAAAGTAACATTAAGTTCTAAATCAACGACATCCGACCAATCCAACATTGTGAATATCAATAAAAAAAAATCTACACATATTTACAGCTGTACATTAACAGACGTTTTAAATGCTCAACCCAATCCCAATGTTATTCTAATGGGAAATTTTTAAAATAAAGTTTGTGTATAGCGCCCTTATTTTATGTCCGATTTCCATAAATTTTTGGCGGAAACAACTACAGACAAAGCCCAATGCAACGACACAAAAAACTTGAATATCGGTTATAAATTGTAGGAGGAGTTCTCAACACAAAAAACCCTTAGCGTATTAAATAAGTATATATTACTCCTACAAAGAAAATGACCAAAAAAACTAAATACTAATTTATTGAAGCCTTAATCAAAATCGGAAACGAATTTTCTTTCATAGTACAAATTATTGAAATAAAATGTACAAACCTGTTAGTTTGCTTAAATAATTTTGGTTCTCCAATGCCCGTTTAGTTTACACACATTAAGGAATTGAACATAAAGGTTGGGAGAATAATTTCAGTGCTGATGGTAATTTATGTAGTTAGTAAATTATAACTAATAGTACAACTTAAAAACCCCAATGCAACTAATTGTAAAACATATAAATGAACATGTATAGTGAAAAAATAGTCACCTTAGTTACTCTTTTAAATTGCATAGAGGGTAAATGCTCAATAGTTAAAACCCATTAAAGAAGTACATATGTATGTGGTATTCCACATGTAACCATAACTCATCTAAACTATTCCCAGACAATTTGTAATTTTACAAAAGACCTTATTTATTCAACTATCTTACGCAAAAGTATTGATTTTAAAGTATTGAGTGTGTAACTTATTTATTCAACTATCTTACGCAAAAGTATTTCATAAATCAGTAGTTACTTTAATTTACACAAATAAACTTTCACCTTTAAACGGCGCCTCTAATCTAGTAAACAATGAAGGCCACTTGTCCGGTGATTTCACGACTAATTTTATTACTTACATAATTCGTCGGAGGATCATGATAGTGGCGGAGGTTAGCCAAGAGCTAGAGAGAGAGGGGGGCGCTACTGCCCTTGGTACTGGTGGCACAACTACTCTGGGTTATGGACTATTGTTGTGCTTACTTTTGCTATATATTAATTACTTTGTTGAGCATTATTAGTCGGTTGAAAATCGAGGTGAATTGTTGTTTTAGAGGAATGTCTAAGTTTATAGAGGTCCAGCAAGGCGTGGTCGTTATGAAAGACTTCATGCTCTGCCTGGGCTGAAATCGAGAAATAGGCTACTCTTTAAACAAAGTACCTCAAATGATTGATTGCCTTAGATGATTGCCTTTAAAAACTAAGGCAGCGTATTAATTGCATTCTGAGTGAATATCCAAGAGGTTATAGTGCTCACCTGAGGTCGCTGGTGCAATACCCCAGTCGGATTGGTTATGGACAATTTCCACTTGTCATTTTACAACAGGGTGACGTCAGATGACAAGACCGGAATTCAGACCGTTCTCTACCAACACTTTAATAATGCCAAAGGCGTAAATACATAAAAGTTAATACAAAATATTATTGATTGATAGAAAAATAAAACCTATAAAATGTTTTGTTAACCCTTATTTTCCTAATTGCAATTTAGATATAGTGTTTTTCCTGGTATTAATTGTGAAAGTACTCATATGTCCAAATTATGTTTAAGCCCTAATAACAATAATCGTATGGCTTTTACTGGAGGGAGATCAGCAATTAACTGACAAAAATCCTCGCCTGAGAGGCTTGCACTTTTTTCTATGCAGATGGACCAACGGCTTAACGTGACTTCTGAACCACGAGAGCTTCCGAACGATCTTTTTGTCCCCGAGCCGGGATTTGAACCCTGGCCCTTTGGATGATAATTCAGAGCTCTACCACTGAGCTACGGCCGCTGCCTCAGTTTCAAGTTCCGAATACACTCTTAAAATAGTTACGGTGTAAAATTGCAACATGGTCATATTGTTGTACAAAGATAAATAAGATAACACTTACAAAAATATTTCATGCAAAATCAGTGGAAAAGACCCAAAATAAAAAAGTGAACAAAATAAAAAAACACAACACAATGTCTCTCGTGATAAGTGTCTCGTGTTTAAACACGAAATGTTTACATTTTCATGTCAACATGTCATAAATCAGATTGACAAACAAGCGAGATTCTTGACATTGTGTACAAATAGCGCTGCCCGTGAAAGTGGCCAGTTAATTAAAATAATATATTGCTGTCGGTGTACACAATTGCTAATGAGCGGCGGTGTACTGGGAGAGTGCACCAGCGGCGGCTGTTTCAGTGATAATCGACGTAGGCACGGCTAGTGACGGCTCCATGCACCGCCCTGTGTCAACTCACAGTGGGAACCCTGCTTTTCCTCGGAAGCGGCAATGTCGACTGTTAATTGCGATTTCTCTGGCTAAAGGACTTGTTGTGTTCACAGTTTCCTGCCTATAAAATGTGTAAAGGTGAATTACCTAGTAAATTAAAATGTTACCTATTTAATTTCTTGTTAGGTTTCAAATGTGTTTTTCAAGAGGCATTATTGGGTTTTAACAATCATGGTAATTATTTTTTTATTTTTATTACTGCTTAAATTGATAAAAATATGAAGACACGTACAATCATACGTTATCTACTAAAATGTTTTACGTTTATCAACTGATAAATGTTTGTAAGTGGTTCTACCTAAAATTCTATACCTAAAGAGAAACAAAACAAAAATTCGCCATGTACTTTTAATTGGCCAAAGACTTCGATTAAAAGAAGAAGTGAGTTTTATTGCTTATTAACGGTCGTCTTAACTGATTTGAGGTATATAAAAAAAAGGAATTTAACTTTTGAAACTGGAATGAGAAATGAAAGTCCAAGAAACTTAAATTAAAAATTAATTGCAGTGCGAAAATCCTCAAGGAAAACAGAAGTTCCTCTCAGTTTCCAGGAGATCCGGTGTAGGGCTAGTACGTGTTATGACGAGGCACTCATCCATATTGTGGCAGAGATCAGTAAAATATTTATGAGCAAAACCTAACAGTTTACAAATCATTTAACTGAGTGCAAACCATCTCATTGTTTAAGAAGGTTATGTTCCTTGCTCGACACCTTCTGCTGGTTTTTGTCCTTTGTTACCACCCAATGTTCGAGACGGAACGATTTGTTTAGCGCTTCATTTACACCTCATCTGCCAGACTATTATTACCCTTCCTACGCTCAATGTTCGTTTAAGGCAGTTTGCATGCAAATTAAAAATATTTTATTTGCAAATATTATTATTAAATTAGTTTTTCTTCAAAATTTGCATTTTAAACCTCAATCGCTGAGTGCAGAGTAATCAAAACTGGGGCAGCGGTGACGGTCCTCGCTACAACAGGACGTGAGGACGTGCCCGCGCCATAACACTCCTGTAATACATGTTATTATACCAACATCCTGTCGATGAAAGTGAACAGATGGCTCGGCGAGAGAGAAAGGATTAAAACTGGCGGGAAACCAAGACAAACAACAACACTGTCATTTACGATGTTCAAACGATTTTCTGAAGATTCAAGTTGATGAATTAAGAAAACATTTAAGAACTAGAAAATATTTCTTTGACTTTAGTTAAAGCTGTATTGATATCCATGTGTCTGTGTTATAACATACGCAAAAGAATAATAGTTTTTATCATTCTGCACGAAATCAGCCTGTTTTTTGTTCTCTTAATAGTACCAAAACCGATTCTTTTCTGTCCTAGGACTGAAAAATCATCTGGAGAATTTTTTAGGTCCTAGTACTGAAAAGTCGGCTGTTTGCCAAGTATATTACTATCGATTTATTAATGTTGAGGAGCATAATTTTGAAATTCAAACGTTATTAAAAGCCTTGTTTGTAAATAACAGAAATGTAAACACTGCATATTACTTACTTTGTAAATATAACCACGAAAATACAACTTTATAGTTAATATTTTTAACGATCAATAGTCTTATTTTCGCATTATGATAAAAAAAACGTTGTTCATCACTCGGAGCAAAAGTGTCTTTTTGATGCTTAATCGTTTTTAAAAACTCGGCTGCGCCTCGTTTTTAAAACACGATTGAGCACCAAAAAGACCCACTTTTGCTCCTAGTGATGAAAACTACTATTTGGTATTAGGGCAATGTTAAAAGGAATAAAGGGGGGAAACTTATACTTTAACAAAAAATTTACACATAAAAATAGTTATTTGATTATTTAAGCGAGTTAATCTGTCTTATGATGTCTTGTCTTGTGATTCTTTTATTTTGACTCTCTGTTCATTTCATATAAGAACATATGAGTATATCAAGGTTTATTGGGATGTTCATACACAAATATTTAATTTAGTACGTTGTTTTGTGTCGCAGCATGCCAGTTCTACCCGGCGGGCGAGTACCTGCGGTTCGTGCGGGTGCCGGAGTCTCTGCCCGTGGGCGGCGAGGTGCTCCAGGTGGAGGTCCACCCGCGCCGCAACCTCACCATCCAGCCTGTGGATAAGGTGAGTCATGCGGAACTGATTAATGTGGCAAAGTCAGCAGTTGAGCCGATATTGTAGTTAATGGAGAAATGTGATCATATAACTTTTAAACTATTTTGATTCGTAATGATATCACAGCTTGATGACTTTGCGAGATGAGATGACTTTTGTGTGATACGAAAAACATCTTGGTGACTTGAAAAAAATCTTTAGTAGTGTCTTGAACTTAAATTATGATTTCATGAGTTAGGATCTTGGGATACCCACAAATATTTTGATTGACTCGGGCCACCTTTCGTAAAAAAACACTAGTATATGGCGCAGATGTATGCTAGTTGATTTGAAAATTATTGATGTGTTCGACCACAAAATGCTAATACATAAGAGTAGAGTCCAAGATCAACTGAATTAAAAACGATTAACTGAAAGTGACTTTGCTTTGCGCTCCGCCTTACAACCGACGGGGCTTGGTTTAATACTGATGGAAATTATTGGATAATTGTCTCTCCGATTAACACTCCTTATGGGTGGTTACTTCTTTGAAATTTCTGTACAAAGCAATAGTACTCTTATCGTAATCCTTAATCTTCTTTTAATGTAGGTGCTTTTTTGATTTTTAGAGAATACCGAAAATATGCCATTTTAAACTTTAAAAGACTAACCTCTAGATAGACAATGTCAATTGCGTTTTAAATGCAGTAACAATAGACCAAATTAAAATCCTGATCGTAAAAATTCAAATAAAATAAAGAAAGGATGACAAAAGATTAACGATGCGGCACGGGTTAGGGCGGAGGCCGGAAAGAAAGCCGGTGCCGGTGCGGAGGCGAGGGCGTGTCGCGGGAACGGGTTGTGGCCGTTCAAGGTCGATGGACCGGAGTCTGGAGTGAATGTGTCGATGATCTCTGCACAGTCATCCTCAGCAACTCAACGGTTGTATGCCCAGTGACGTTGCACCACCATTACCACTCTCACTCGCTTTCCGCACAGATGAGTTCTATGCCTTGTTTACATTCCGTTTGTGCCGTAACAGTTCTTTTTCCTGTAAAAGTTTATGAATTGCGTTTGAAATTTAATTGTTAAACAAAAAAATATTTTTAGATATAATTTTCATTTGCCAAAAGCATGCCAGCTTTACAAGGCCACACCACCATAACCATTGTGTAATGATGTTGTATGGTTGAACGGTTGTATGGTGGAGATTTGACGAATCTCTCACGATGGCAACTCACAATTTATCGTTTGCCTGTTGTCGGTCCATTAAGAAAAGGGGTGGGTGATATTTATTAATATATGCCCTGGCTTTAAATAGGAATTAAATATTTTAACTAGGAAACCTAAAAAACTCACTACTCCCTTTTCATCCCTATTAAAAATCGAAGATGAATAGTGCTGTGTACGAAGTTTTGGAGAAGAAAATTTTGTGGAAGGAACTTCTGATTTCATAACATTGAATATACTGACATTCTATGAATAATATGTCAGCAATGCAAGAGGAAATCGGAAAATTATGGATCCACTATTGTTAAAATTATTATATAAGAACGGCTCCCTTACATGAGATATGACGGTTGCAGGTTGAGGATGTGGAGTTCTTCAGGTACCGCGCCGTCAACAAGACGGTGGTGTCGGTGCGGCTGGCGCAGTCCCTGGAGGACCTCGTGGACACCCCCAACCCCAGGAACGTGCTCAAGTTCCGGCTCGTCTGCGACTACGACGACGGCGGCGACACGGTAGTTTTAATGACAGTGAGAGTGCAGTAGTTATGATGAGTGATAGGGATCAGATAATATTGTCTACGACCTACGATGAAGGTTCTTCTTTTATTTGATTGGGATCCCCATGTTGTGATAACCTGAGATAATGATTGTATCAAGTTAGAAGACATTCCTTAATCATGTTTAGCATAGAACCTGATATTATATGATCAGGCCCCATAATAACTTTATGATCTGATCCTGATCTAGTAAGATAAGAACCTGTTATAATTTGATCATGACCAAATAAACATTTTTGTTTTATCTATATTTACAAAAATGGATGTATATTTGAAAGGATGGATAAAACAATAAGTAGCCTAATATGCAATTTTATTTTGTATGCATTTGAAGATTTTGATTATAATTCTGAAAACCAGAACTAAGGTAACCACTGCGTAGGATAAAATATTAGAAAATTGTAATGTCCATGGTCAGTGTGTTGGATGTTTTGGGGATAGTCTATCCTGAAATTAAATAAAGAAAATTATCCAGGAACAATTGATTTGACCAATTATATAGATAAAACACCACCAAAAGTGCTAATTATTAAAATAGGCAGTGCTTGAACAAATAGTTTTCTGCGGAAACCTTACTCACAGAGTCGAATTTTCGACAGAGTTTTGCTTCAACACATAACATAGTGTAGCCTATCTATTGTGTGTATCCACTACTTAGTGTATACGCAATATTTGTGAATTACATTTACTGTATCTCCTTTTATGATGTCTTTTACAGCCTTCATGCTCTTGTCCGCAGATCATGTCGTACCTGTCGGTCACCGTGTACGTGGAGGACGTCAACGACCACGACCCCGAGTTCCTCAACACGCCGTACAAGGTCAGCGTGGACGAGCTCACGCCCACAGGTCAGTTGAGACCCAACACCGCCACCCGTTACCTGAGTTGTTAAAGAAATCCACATATATAATTCCTAGAAACCCACCCTTAAACCTTGCTTGGTATATTGTCCTAACCCCGTTAGGCAATGGGACAAGCTCTACGCCACTAGGTGGACAACGGAGCGCCGCTGGATGTAAGATGTATGTAATATGAGCGATTAAACTATTCCAGATCGATCTAGTGCAGTCTTGGAAGGCTCGCAGCAATTTGTAGTAAGGTTTTTTGTACGTTTGGCGGGAAAGTGACGGTAATGCAGCGTCTGACATCATATCTTGGGACCACTTTCCCCTTCGGTTCCCAACGCTGCGCCCCACGCGCGAACGCCGGTAAATGGATCTGTCAATATGGATGTTAGCTGATACCAATATGCTGGGGCTGTCGATGTAATGAGGCTGTCAATATGTTGTGTCCTGTAAAGCTCTATTCATATTTAAGACGAAGGTTTGGACAATTTTTGCCTGACAGGATCTTAAGAGTGGCTCTTCCGCTATTCCTAATACCAAAACCCTATGAATATACTGTATGATAAAAGTATAATAAATACGAGTAAATATTACGAGTAATATTTGTAATACGCTCGGTACAAAATAGATAAGTTCTACATTGTTAAAAGGAGATTTAATTGATATAATGCACACCTTACAGCTAGGATAGGAGAATTATGGTTTAATTTTCTGATCTTTTTGATAATCTCATTCCTTCCCAGTGATTAAGAAATAATTCTTTAAAAAAAATTTAAATAGGATTTTTCGTCAATATCGTGTCACTCTGTTCCTCACGCACAGTATTATTAAAAGTGGCTGTACTGAGGAAAATAGATACACATTTTTACGATTTACAATTATTTATAACAAATTAACGAACATTTGTTCGTTTAGAATACTAGCCGATTCCCAGAATCGTGTAAAAATGATTAATTTTTATTTGTATCCCCCACGAGGAAAACTGATTTAGACTTGGTGTTTCTCCTGTAAAACATTTCATATCATATAATACGTTATTATATTTTTATTTAGTGATGTCTGCAAGCCATTGTTACGTATCCAACAAACTTAAATTAAAATGAAAAATTTTGATGCATAATTAGTATTGTGGTTTTTAAAACTCTATCAAATATCCTAAAAAATCCGCAATTGCGGGACTGCTGTTGCAAAACGGCGTTGCAATGATCCAGGTTGCAGTGAAAGCGACAGGACACTGTTTCACTCATTACCGTGAACGGATGGGAATAAAGATGGCAGCGATTTATTCATATTTGAAAAGTACATCATTAGACCACTTGAAACATCCTGAGACACCTCCGCTGCAGAAAAACCCGGACAAACTACATGGAAGATAAATGATTGCACCTGGTTACTAAACGATAAAGTCATCGAGCTGCAGCGATGGGAGCTGCCAAATAAACTAACATTCGCATCGATGAATATGTATACAAACCAGTCCTCTTGCATGCGTTCATGCGCTGCAGCAAACGTAGCATTTGATAATAATAGTAATCTTCCTCGAGCATTCTGTACTCGCCATTAGCAATTAACAATTAAAAAGTGGCTTGGTGGTTTCTTTTTCACTGATCTTATGTTTATATGATTACAATGTTTATATGATGTTTATTATGATTACAACTCAAAATGCAGTACTATTTTGGAGTTTAAACGCATATCTATAGTGTTTTTAAGGAGGAAAAATCTTAAGTAATTTTGTAACATTGGCTGTAACATAGTAGTGGAAAAAGGGGGCTGCTGGCTCACTTCAAGGTCACCTGAGCGATGACGTCATCGAGGTCAATGACCTCACCGATGACGTCATCGATGACGTCATTAATGACGCAATCGATGACGTCATCACCAATTACGTCATTCTGTGACGTCACACCCATGACGTTGCAGAAATGACGTGGTGATGACGTCATCACCCCTTACGTCACCATTATGACGTCATCGATGTCACAAAGGTCAAGGTCACGCTGAAACCTAAAATTTTTAGGCACTTTTGCTGTTTCTCGCACTACGCTCCGAGTTTTAGTCAGGTTTCAATGACCTTGACGACTTGGAGCGAAATTAGACGAGAAACAGCAAAAGTGCCAAGGAAACTCAAAGTTTGCAACGTGACTCTGCCTAAACCGTCATGTGACACCGCTCGAGTGACCTTGAACCGATACAACTCCCGCGTTTCATCATTACTGTAACCGCGATGCGCACCCTACGACAGACACCGAGCGACTGACTGTCCAGCCCCGCGCACTCTAGGTATATTGGCTCGAGAGACTAAGACTCTAAACCGTCAGGAATGGGAGTAACTAACTGAACTTTGCAAGGAAAAGTCATTTCTTCCAATATTCTAAACAAATCTTCATCAGTAAAACTTACATTAGTCTGTTTGGTATAAAACTTAGGGTGTCCGCGCAACAGCTTACGCCATTTAGCTAAAGTCGAAACCCGCTTGACCTTGAGCGGTGGACACTGAGCAGCCAATAAAGACTTAACACGGCTAAGTTTCTTACCCAAAGTGTCTCGCGACATGGCTTCCCCTCACAAAAGTCCGCACAATACTGAGAGACTGTTGGTAGCGCATGAGCCAGGGCAAAAGTGGAGGGGGCAATAGCAGGAGTGGGGGAAGGTCACAGTGGTGGGGGAAGGTGAGGTTGTACACTGGAGTATCGCATCACTTCACCATGAGCTGTCCTACAGTCAACACACTGTACTCTCAGCCCGAGTTGGCACTAGAAGAAACCTTACTGTACAGCTTAGGCTGTGAGGGGCGAGGAAGTAAAGTCAAAGTGGAAGAACTCCAAGATAAAGAGTTGTGTAAAATAAACTAATTCTATCCCTGCAATCTCCAATAACCTAAAAGAAATCTCCAATAACTCTAAAGAAATACCGATATATAAAAAGAAATCTCATCCTTTGGCAAAATGAATTGGAAAAGATCACAGTAAAATTAATCTAACTTAAAATCTGGACTGAACACTCATGGCGATACTACGTGGTGTGAAAACGCCACCCTAAACATTACAAGTTAGGTTAGTGAGCACCTCTGGTACGATAACCGGCGTGCTAGAGTTAAAGTGTGATGACCTTGAGTCAAAACACTGAAATAGTACAAGTCGATATTGTCCCAGAGTTAAAGTGTAGTGACCTATATTCAAGACTTGTAAAAATACTTACATATAGAGAGTTAGAAAACAGCGAGGTGCACCGCATGGAAGCTGGAGACATACTGGCGGAGCGGTGTTGTGCAGCCTAGGGACTCGGTTGTGGAGGGGGTATAGCTAACACTTAGAGTAGAAGTGTAGTGGGTGACCTTGACCCACTTGACCCCCCCCCAATTTTAAATGATCTTGAAATTTCCCCCTCTACTTTTCGATAATGTTACAACTGACTGCAGCTCACCTCATTCCTTGCTTAGCTGCCATGGCGGAAAGAACTCTTTCTCAAGTTGACTCCACTACGGACGAAGCATTTCCCTTGCGGTGGACTGTTCATTTACAGGATGCGACAGAAGTGGAAGTCTTGTATCAAAAATTACTCAATGTATTAAACGGGAACCCTGGACCTCTTGAATGTAGAATGGATTTGAATTTTGATGCAACCAGGGTCGGCACAGAACCTTCAACTTCAAGCCAGCCTCAGCAACGAGATTTTACACATTTATACACTCCAATATCACCGGAAGGTGTAACTGTCTGCGAGGCTGACTCAACTACACGTTATGTTCAGCCGAAGCCTTGGGTGTTGATTATTAACAATGTGTACAAAGTGGAATTGGTATGTAATAGATTAAAGGAGTTGATGGTACAAGATCCAGGCCTGCGCTTTCAAATAGATATACATTTCATCTGGAGAGCACCTGCGCGGGGCTCTTCGTCTGACAGCTCTCCAAGTACGACGGACGAGGAGGACAACTAGTCATCTTTTTTAAAACTCCGTTTGAATGACCTTGACCTTTCCCCCTCCACTGAGTTTATTTAAGGTGCACTCTCACTGACTACAGCATCATTTCATCGCGCACCTTCACCGCAGCAACATGGACATTCAACTCAACTACTGTTGCGAACAGAAATGTTTTTCATGGCCAAATGACATTGATGTGGTGGATGGTCTGGCTTGTAGAACATGTGAAGCTTTTGGTCAGTGCATGTGTAAGTGCAAGTCTTGGAAGAAGCCGAAACCGAAGTTGAAGACATTCCATGAGTACCAAATGAGAGGGCATAAGTACACTTGCTGCCCTGAACGTTGCATTGAATTCAAACTAAAACAGCTAACTGGCTGCAAATTGTGCAACAATCATTTTGCAGGTTTTTGCAAACATTATTTAGGAGCGTGTCAATACAGATCAACTTGGCATACCGAAGCACTCACTATCAATGAAATCGCTATAGACTCACAAGAGTAGTCTTTCTACTCTTTGACTTTTTTTAAACTCCGTTTAAATGACCTTAAAATTTCCCCCACCACTTCCCCATATATCTAGAGTACGCAGGGCCCGGAGGTCAGTCGCTCGGCGGCTGTCGTAGGATGCACATCCGTGTTGTGCAGTCTGCTGTGCAGTTTTGATTTTAACCAGTTCAATGTCACCACACTTGAACTCTGGCGAAAATGTCAAGCTGTTAAACACAATCCTAAGCCCCAGGTTCACAGTCAACCTCAAGGTCATCACAATTTAACATGTAAATTTAAGGTAGCACCAAAACGGTGCTACCTGGCTTGACATTTTCAAGTTTCCCGAGGTCATCGCAGTTCCCCCACCACTTCCCATATACCTAGAGTGCGCGGGGCCGGACAGTCAGTCGCTCGGTGTCTGTCGTAGGGTGCACATCGCGGTTGTAGTACTGGTCTAAAGGGGGCTGCTGGCTCACTTCAAGGTCACCCGAGCGGTGTCACATGACGGTTTAGGCAGAGTCACGTTGCAAACTTGCAGTTTCCTCAGCACTTTTGCTGTTTCTCGTCTAATTTCGCTCCAAGTCGTCAAGGTCATGGGAACCGGACTGAAACTCGGAGCGTAGTGCGAGAAACAGCAAAAGTGCCAAAAAATTTTAGGTTTCAGCGTGACCTTGACCTTTGTGACATCGATGACGTCATTTTGGTGACGTAAGGAGTGATGACGTCATCAGCACGTCATTTCTGTGACGTCATGGGTGTGACGTCATGGATGTGACGTCATTGGTGATGACGTCATCGATTGCGTCATCGATGACGTCATCGGTGAGGTCATTGACCTCGATGACGTCATCCCTCAGGTGACCTTGAAGTGAGCCAGCAGCCCCCTTTTTCCACTACTTAACATTGATGGGATTAATGGGTGTAAAGGATAATACACGACGCAAAAAACGTTTTAATAAATATATCTTGATGATTGACAGTAAATTATGGTTTTATTAAACATTATGTAAAATCAGTACAAACTTTGGGTCTTTTTTGGAATGTCCCCGCATTTTTAAACAATTTTCTATTGAGTTCCCACATAATGGAAATGGTTAAGACACCTAACCTAACCTAACCTAACCTTACCTAGGCCGTCCCACAGCTATCCCGCGACTGACCCGCCGGGAGAGCCGCGGGGCAGTTAGGTTAGGTTAGATTAGGTTAGGTTAGGTTGGAATGTCCCCACTTTTTTTAACAATTTTCTATTGCCTTCAACATGTCTAAGGAATGTACTGCAGGATAAAATTATAAACTAGAAACATGATGACGACTGAAAATGTAAGCCGAGCGCGCAACCTTTTATCAGCCTACCGATAAGCAGGTGAAGGACCTGTGTTTTTCTAAAACACTGTTATGCTTTGTACTTTTCAGACACCAAGTTATGTATGAAAACAATAGACAAATTGACAAGATATATTAGAAATCAAACAATGGAAAAATTTAAACACGTTGACTAGTGAAACACTGAATAATGAAATAAATTGGAATCCCATTGCTTTTTATGACGTGGGATGGATTATCTTCAGAGCTAATTACAAGCCAAAAGTTCCTGATGATGTTTATAGACTAGAATCGCACTGATCGAGTATTCTTCTTCATTGAAAATACCCCCCGTCGCAGCAGACCTGCGTACTCAGCGAATTTCCAAATTAGTAATATTAATTTTGACCAGCTAAAAATGTAAACAAAATTTCATCACGTGCTCATAAATAGGGAAATAAATTAATGTCTATTCTCCTTAAGATAATTATGGAAAGAGTATGCAGGTATGCTGCCATGGGGGACACTAAAAGTAGGTTTTTAGCATAGAAAAAATTTATTTCGACCATATAAAGCCATATAGTAAGTTTCATCAATATCTGTCCATAAATAAAAGAGTTTGCCTATTCTCCATAAGATTAACATGGGAAAAGAGTATGCAGGTTTGCTGCCATGATAAGTAAAAAAACCGAGATTTTTTATCTTAAATGGATGAATCTCAACAAAATGAAGCTAAATACCAAGTTTCATACAAAAATATTGGTTAATAAGTGAAATATTAACACATCATTATCCTCCATAAGATTAACATTGCAGCCCCAAAAGACAATGTACTGTCTTTAGACTTTGTAATATCTCGGTAACCAATAGAGCTTCAAGATACTAAATTGTGTGTTTTTTTAGCTAAATCCAATGGTCAAGATAAAAGTTTAAAATTTTTTAAATTTACATATGAAAAATGCAAAAAACCCATTTTTGGGGTACAAAACCCCCCAAAACTACCCCTTCCGGTAGGTCGATATGGTTTTCGAACTCATCCGAATAAACGTAGGATTACACATCTCTACCAAATTTGGTGTCGATCGGACCATTTTTACGAGAGTTATCGTGTCTAGGGACACATACATATAATATATACATATATATATACACATATACATATATATATATACATATATATATATAAAAATTTTAATGACTATTATTTTTGGTCTCTAGGCACCTTAAAACGAAAAAGTAACATGGTCCCGGGCTTAGGTCTTACCATGAGACCTACGGTAATAGCTTATTCCCTATGGGAAATTCGCTAAAACCAACAAAAATTCTTCAAAACAGTTTAGATCACGGCGCGGAATCATTCGACGCAGGAGTTTCCAAACCTCCACAATTAGCATCCGTTTTCTTAAAGACAAGAAGGCATGGACAATTAAACTAACCACAAGGTTAGGAAATTCTTGAGCTAAATTTTCTTTCTTATGCAAAACCAAACCTCCCGGAACACCAGCTCCACCCGCCTCACCCTCCGCTCTGACCGCAGGTATCACCATCTTCCGCGGCATCCACGCCGTGGACGGGGACAAGCCCAACACGCCCAACTCGGAGCTGCAGTTCGCCATCGTGGCCGGCAACGAGAAGGGCAAGTTCACCCTGGAGAACTCCCCCAGAGCGGCGCTCGTGCTGAGGAAGCCGCTGGACTTCGACACCGGAGACACCTCTTTCAACCTCACCATCATGGCCGCGGTGAGTCAACACATCGCGAATACGCTGCGTATAATGTGCTGGTTTCCCAACAATGTTTATGTTATAAAATATATAAAATTCAGTAAAATTAATTATAACCGTCAATTGTATTTAGAGTAATACATAATGAGTTGAAATAGGGGGTTTCGAGGCCCGATTGAAAAAAGTGAAACAATGAAGTTATGTACAAATGTTCATTTAAACAATGGGCGATTATAAATTTATAATGCAAATACAGTAGGCCTACTGATCTAATTATTTTAATTGAAATGACATTGGACAGGTTAGTAAAAAAATTATTCATGTTTGGTTCTCCCTGCAATAAGTTCAACAACGGATAATGACATCACATGAGGGGTTGAAGTATTTTGTTTTATGAAAGAAAACTCCTCACAATCGAATCATTATGGGTTTAAACTTGTACATTCGGTATATTATGATATCCTTTATGTAGTCTCCTTTCTAAAAAAAAGACCCAAATATTGATACAGAGAAGCTGTATCAAACAAAATTGATCGCTGCAGTAATCCACTCCCAAAGCAATTTCTACTCGTAATGTTATTCTACGTAAACGACGAGACAATTTGTAATAACCCCAGATGAGAACTGTAAAATTATTCAACTTAGCAACCTCAAATTATGAATCACATTGTGATTACAGTAGCCATAAAGTGATTCACAGTTTTCCCAGCATTGAGCGGCTCCGTTCCCGGACCACAGGCGCGTTTAACACTCAGCACCGTAACCCCGGGCTGCGATGAACTTCAGTTACGCACTCCGAGCAGGAATTTTGACCTCCGACCGCAGCTGCTGGGCTATTAACCCCCCCCCCCCCCCCCCACGGTGACCACAGGGAGGTGTGAGACTGAGATTGCTACTGTGCGCGGCGGCTGTCATTTCGGAGATGGTCCGTTTACCGCTTCTATATCATGTTTTGTTGCTGCTTCATCCGCCCCAACGGATTTTGGAAATGGACCTTAACTTTTATGTCTGTGTTGCCATGGCTCCCTTTTTTTAGCAAGATCCCAACAAAGCTTAAACCAAAGTGTCATCAGTTAGTTACTGAATATTTTATATCTCTCATGTCTTTATTTCGTGTGTATATACTTTATTTGTAAGCTGACTTTAATTTCTTTAGACATACAGTGTCCCTATTATGTGAATGAGTAATGCAACGTTTACGTAGAGTAGTAATAATTTAAAATGATGAAGAAAAATATACACCTTAAGGTACCATGATAAGTTTAAACAAGCAAATGATTACTTTGATTTTTTAATTATTTAATCAGATATGTTAATCAGACATAAAATCGCAAACATGGTATTGCAAGTTGAGTTTGAATTTGATTTGTATTAAACATAAAAAAATCGACGTACAGATTTTAAATTGTATAGTTGTAAATTAAAACTCAAGACAAATTACAGTATAAACTGTAAAACTAATATGGCACTTAAAGCATCTCATGCGACATGAATTAATTGTAAACAAAATTTCCGAAGAATAATATAAAGATACGACTGGTTGAGAGTAGAGTTCAAAAGAACAAAATATATAGATTTTGATATTGCAATAATTGATTTTAGCTTGAATTCTATTAAACTTCAGGTGCAATAAACACCTACTTACAATTCAACTAAGAAAGCTATCCAATGGTGTGGGAATGACATTTTAAATTGCTTTGATAAACTAAGAATGCAATTAAAATTAAATTCTACTAATCGAAATTCAGTATCCAAAACACGTAGGTTGGTGAAAACTAATACACGGAGCTACTTTTTAATTCTCTCTCCCAGATAGGACGATTAGTTAGGAAACGAAGCGATAAACATGTGCAGGGCCAGAGGTCAGAGGTGACTCCCACACGGCGCGTTGGATTCATACATACCACCACTGACCGGTCACTCGGCTGAGCTCGGCCCCATGCTCGGCCCCCGCTGGGCGACATCTCCATAACGGAACCGACTGGCGAAAATGGGCTGCAAGAGAATTGTGTTTTTCTGTTCCACATTAGAAAATTCCCCCACTTTGTTATGATAAATAGTTGTGATCATAATATGAGGACTTCTAGAAAAAGGAGTTCTGAAATTCCGTAGTACAAAATTTCATATTACAGAACTGACTAGCAAATATTTTTATGAAACTCTTATAGTATGTTTACAAAGGTATTAAAAACAAATGACGTATCTTTGTTACAAAAATTAATCCTATTGTATACCTAATTAAATAAAAAACTCGAGTTTTATAAACAATACATTGAATTCAGCAAAATTAATTAAAGAACCCGAAAGTTATTAAGTGTTAGTTATTATTCATTTTATTGATTAATTTATTTATAACGTATGACTGATGTATATAACGTCTCGTGGCGTACTCGCAGGACACCAAATTGCATATACATTATTGAGTAAAATAAAATAATATGATCATGTTGGAAATAGGCCTAATCTGAGATGTAAAATTGACATTACTTAAAATTTCTATTGGCATATTACTTAAAACACAACCCCAGAAAAGTAGCATATAAGAAATATTATTATAACAGCTTCAAGATAAACTGGAACGGAAATATATCAACTAAATTTCAAACAAGATCAAGATTATAAGCCTAATTACATATTAAAACGACATTTCATGTTAATTCAGCTATTATGTTTTATCAAGTATATTAGATCGAGATCAATCAAGCGACTGAACAATCAAATAAAAAGAGGAAAGAAAATGAATAGGCAATCTTTTCACGCTCTATATAGAAGACATGACAAAAAGTTAATTGTTCCGCAAGGATTCCTTGGAAATTAGCCTGCGTGGAGATGCAGAGAGAGATGGCGTCACAGAGACATAACTATGTCTGGAGACAGTGACAGAGGCACTGCCGTGTTGCATAAGTGTCATTAGGCATTAGTTCACAAGAATGTGTCACTTGCACTGGGAATAGACCGCAATAACCGCCAGCTTGATTAAAAGAGTTTCATCGCAGAACCATTTGTTTTGTAAGTGTGAGATACGCTTAAGAGGCTCTTCATTGTTATACATAACTTTACCGTTTAACGACTTGTGGATTTCTCGAATTGTGGATTTTTTAAAATTATAAATCTAGAGAATTTCTAAACGGAACCACACTTTTAGAAGGAAAACTAATACAAAAAGCGCGTTTCAGTTTGGAAAATCTCAATTTCTTCGTTATTTACTATCGTATGTTTTAAACTTATTACTTTTGAATAAACCATTTAAATTTCTACTTTTTAAATTCTTTATACTATTTTAATAATATTTCACATTTTTTGAGATCTTTAACTTCAAACATTTTAAATGACCTCCATTTTGAAACAGAAAAAGGTATAAATGTAAAAATTCACAACTAAAACAGTATTGATGTACGTAATAGTCATGCTATGTTTAAACTCAATACCTCAATGATTTTAAAGGTCTCACGAGGTAAGCCAAAAGTACATACGGAGAGAGATAGAAAACTAGGCACTAGAGACCCACGATTATACTGTAAAACGTGTTTGTCTCTATACACAAGGAACAAATTTACAAAAAAAAGTTCCAGAGAGTTCGGGGCACCCTATATAACTAATAACCATGTAGTGGAATAGTCCTTACAAAAAGCATCTTCCAAAATAAATAATCGTGTTTACATGTCTTTTTTTCTCACGGCATTTAGTAGGTAACCCACGACTGACAATACTTAACAATATGCGGTAACATAAAAACAAGAATTATATGGGCACTATAAAAAATAATAATAATGTAATATTCCTGAATAGTGCCTATAAATTTGATTAAATAAAGAATAAAATGTGTTCTACTAAATATACTACTGGATATTACTATTGGATTTCTTCATGAATGGTAATGTTTAAAAACTATACATTACGCAAAGTAAGTTTTTTTTCAACGTAGGTAGAATAAAAAATAATAAATTTATTAGCTTTGGTTTACAAATTATTAACAAGGGTTTATTCCATTTCATCACCCCCATAAAAATGTATAAAAATTTTGAGTCTAAATACTGCAGGCCTAATTATTTGTTATCCCTCTTAAATTATGCTAAAAATCTTTAATTGTGGTGCCACCAAAGATACTAAAAGCTTCATAATTATCTCAGTATGTTGTATTTAAGAGAACGAGATAACTTTTTAGTATTACAAGGTACGTAAAGAGGGACAATTGAAAAAATTAAATAAATATTTATAGTATAAATTTCAAACCAAGCCTACTTTTGCGGATGATTAATTTTGCGTTCAGCCATATTTTTAGAGAAATTCGCGTAGGCTGTACCCAATATCTAATTAAGTCCATGATCATCAAACCACGGAAACTAGTAATTTCAATTCACACTTTCCCAAAACATCACACCCCATACAAGGCGTCGCCCCACCTGCTGAGAGGAGGAGGATCCGATGAAAGTGTGCCGATGATCAGCTGTAGCAAGTCTCGCTGACCCCGCGCTCTCACGGTCAGGGTCGGCACCAGCCACTTGACTAACAGATTCGCACTGGCCACCAGAGTTTCTACCATAACTCTGCCCAGGGTCACCGCCGTCCGCCATTTATCCCCCATGTGTGTTTATGGGTTGCCGGACTTTCGTCGTTTAAGGATATGAGGAAATCTTGTAGATGACGTGTCCTTTAAACCTGTCCAGTTGGGAATGGGTGCTTACAGTGGGTCATGCGAAAGCCGTGATAGGTGTCGAATGCTTATACAGGATGTCTTTAAAGTCCGTCACCAAAATTCATTATATGGCTTTTTGGGTAAAAATAAACAAAACAGTTCATATGAAGGTATGTCCTAATGCATACTACCCCGATATCCGCCATTTTGCTTTTCCGGCATAATTATTTTTATTTCAGTGACGGATTGATGTAGGAACTTCATATTTGGCATGAACCTTTACATCAACAATGTCCATGTACAAAAAAATTATTTTTTTTGCGATATATATTTTCAAAAGTTTTTAAACTAAAATATTATAAACCGGTAAATTTTATCTAAATTTTTCGGGACCCAAAAAAAATGACAAATTAATTCTTTAACCAATAATACAAAATTTTTAAAGAACTGGCAACAAATAATGGAGTTATTGGAATTTTTCAGCAGAGAAACTTTGATATTGCATTATAATTAATGCAAATTAAGGTTATTTCAATAGAATAATCACAATAACTACATTTTGTAGTCAGATCCTTACAGAGAACTAAAATAGAAAAACATTACATCCATAAAAAATTCCAAAAAATTACAATTTGATATTTATTTTCCTTTTGTGAGCTCGTTTGGACGTGTTTCAATTTTCGCTGATGTGGCAGGACCAAGGGAAGCCGCCGCGCGCCGCCACCGCCAACCTGCAGGTGGAGGTGACCGACAGCGACGACCTCAGCCCCAAGTTCACCCGGGACGTCTACAAGACCCAGATCATGGAGTTCTACCCCATCACGGTCAGTAAACCTCCTAACTCGGTATAGCTGGTTTATATTATTGATGATTTAGTTTACTGGTAAAAGTATTCTCTCACAAAGTGCAATAGTATTGTTCATTAAATACAGACATTCACTAATGTAATGTGTATAATTAACCAACAAAAATTAGCCCAGAATGAATCGGAAATTGTTTTTAAAGAGTTTATCTTGAAATTTAATTACACAGGAATGAGCCAATGTAAGGAGCTATATTAAATCAACTTAAAGCTAAGAAATTTCATTATATTAAAGAAAAACCCATATTTATTTTCTTAAACTAACTATCTAACTGAAATGTAATATTAGGCCTAATGCTGGTATTATTGATGGAGGGCAACATTGTTGTTGCTAGAGAAAATCATCATTATAGTAAGGTTCGGGAAAATAGTCCGATGGAAATTTTAACAGCTGTGTCTCTCCTCACCCCCTCTTATCCTGCCATTTGTCATTTGTGGTTATGTTTACCATGTGACATATCGTGTATACAAATATGATGATTCTGTATCGATTTGACAACAATGCATCAACTACAATCGGACTATTTTCGTAAACCTTTTACTAATTAGTATCCAGGGTACGATTTTCTTTGCTAGCAATGCAACTGGTAAGACGTTTTACAAACTTAAAATCCATTAGTTTAAAAAAAACATGAAATTTTTAGTCACTGTTAATCAAATAGTAACGAAAATGTAATGTACATGTAACTAAGGTTCTGGTAACTATTCGTATGTAATACATAAAAATGTCTTTGGGATTTCCAGCAAGTGTTTAAATTGCAGTGTTTACAATGTTTCAAGTACGTCTTATCGAGTAGTATCTGAAGCCACTCTAGTTCCTCGTAAACTTGGCCTCCTCAGGTGTCTAATCACCACTTGACCGCTTCAGCACCGGTACAGGGGTAACGGTTCGCCGATGGGTGATCTATCCACCAGTGACCTCCGACCCGCGGAATCCTGCTGCTGCTGCCCTCTCGCGCCTGGCGTTGACCGCTAGGTCATCATCGGTCACGTGGTTACGACCATCAAACCGATCGGCGATACTGACGTCTAGAGACGGATCTCCTCATAAATTTAGAGCATTGAATGAGCGGTCCTTTTCTAAATTTCTAAAATAGGGGATAATTCCGTTAAGTGAATGATGATTAAGGTATTAAATTGTGCAATGCAAGACTTTTAGTTCAAAAGTCTACTACTTGCAATAAGGTAGAAATCTAATCAGGAAACAAACACAAGCTGTAAAATGTCTTAGAATTTTTTAGCAGCTAAAAACAGAATGAACACAGGAGATGGAATGAGGCTAAACCACAATTTCAAACAAAAAATATAGTAAATCCATTTTTTAATCTTTCGGATTAGAAGCAATATTACTCAAGGAAAATACAAATAAAACCACTCAAAACAAACTGTGACCACATCTTGACTTAAATTAAATTTGCACTCTCATAAAACTCTATTGAGAGAGTAATAATCCAAATTGGGCAATTACATTATTTCCTCAATATTGCCGCAGTAATGACACGTGGTTCATAAGGTTTAATTTCCTTTGTCCCTATTGTTGACAGACGTTTAAATTTTTATAAAAAGCCAGATTATTAGTTTTATCTTTATGAAAATTTTACCTTAAACCAATGTTTTCAAAATTGATATATTCAAACTGCTTTTACAACTGAATTCTTAATTTTTTCACTGGTGCCTGTACTTTTCTACATTCTTAGTCCTGCAGTTGCTATAATGATACCTATCTCTTGACCGTATAGGGGTTCCTTAGTTAAGACTTAAATTAATCCTCATAATACAGTACCTTGTCAAATAGTTCCTTATTATTTCTTACTATATCAGTTTTGTTTGTATCTTATATGTTTGAATAGTGTTTTATATTTTTTTCTTAATGTGTGTTATGGTTAACATCTTGTAAATTCACCGCCCACTATGTACTACATTCTGGAATGGCTTTTGCCGCAATTGTATAAATTACTGTTCAGAATTGAATAAATTCTGTTCACCCACAGAATTTAACTTTAAAAACAGTTTCGATTTCAAACCATGTTAAATTTTTATTTTGTTAATATCTAAGTTCTACCTCTTTTAGTGAAATAAGTATTAACAATTTTAGTATATACAGTACAGTATAGACAGGCCTTAAATTTAGAGTACTAAGTTGACCGAGCCTTGCTCGTTGGTTTTAATTCACTTTTGTTAAAGTGTTATGGTAATCAAGCTATTAAATCTACACCAGACTCTTAACAGATAATAGCTGTTAAAAAACTGCTAAAAACTAATGTTCCTTTATTTTTGTTTACTTTTAGTTGTTATTTCGATACCAAAATAGCAACCCATAAGACCAATGTTAAAAATTACGATTTTGAAACATGAATTTAGATCAAATTCGATTTTTTCCGGGATTGAGGCTGTTTCTAAACTTATTTTTGGGCCAAAACACTCTTAAGGGTGTGCTCTACCCATCTGCCTCGCGCGGATGCAAGGGTTTAGAATCTCCATGTTTGTCGCCCCAGTTGTAAACCGATTTAAAATATTTTGGTGTCATTCTTTTCGTAATATAATTTTGTACTCCGCTATCGTCTTAAAATTTCGATATCAATTTAAATTACTAAGCAGGGTGCTTGCTAATAATGTTGAAATAAGCGTTTTTGTATCTTGTTTTAACGTATTAAAAAACAATTTTTTGAGAAAAAATTAGACCATACATGAGTACAATATAATCTTAAGAACAAGAATCTGCAATAAGATTGGTAAAAAGTTTATAGATAACGATGCAAGAAGGGAGATGCTAAAGGTCTTCAATTTCAAAAACATCGTTATTAGACCACCGATCGATTTCGCACTGAAACCAAAAAAAATCATTAAAGTAACAAAATTTAAAACCACCCGTCATATATTTTCCAAAATGTGAGATTCCGCGTATAGCGGCAGTTAACAGTCTCGCTCAACGGTTTTGACGCCGAGGTAGAGCGCACCCTTAAATGCAAAGTTAAAGCAAAATATAACCGCTAGATTTCGAGATCGTGGAACACACATCCCTTCAGACATTGTTCGTATTATAGTATAGGATTATGCAAAAGGTAAACAAACTCTTCTTCTGAGGTGTAGAGTGATTTGTAGTAGTAGCTGCATCAGTGACACAGGCTTGATGGCGTTAATCGCGTTTGACACCTAGAAGCATCGGTCCACCCGATAAGATATTATTAAGAGGTAAAATATATACTGAGAGATTGCGCAACAACTGTTGCGAGAACCTGGATGTTTGTTATTTTTTCCTAGTGATTAATTTATTTTATTTGCAATGTTTAAAATCGTTCAGTTTTTTATACTATTTTCCTATATACAGGGTGTCTCACGTAAGGTGTCTCAAATCCATTACAGATCAACAGTTTGTCCTACAATCTTGAAATAAAATCATTTCCCACTAAATCGACCCCAAGGAATAATTTAAAAATATTTTTAACGTTGTATAAATACAGGGTGTCCCAAAAACTGGGGGTCACAGGTTCGAATCTCGGAAATTTCAAATACAAACATATGTCATATTATACATCATTAGAAAGGTCTATTTAATACAAACATTTTGGTGGAAACAGAATTTTGTTATCTTTATTTGTTTCAAAATGGCGTCCATTTTTGTAGCCAAAATAAAAATTTACGGAATACCCTGTAATTCTTTTGTTATTTGTCATAAATGACTTCTGATTCAAAATACTTATTTGAAATAAGCTAAGCTTTACAATGATATGTCACAAGACCACATTTATTAAAAAACTAAAATTTGTAAAATTTAATATTTTTGAAAATGTTTTCATAAACAAAACTCAAAAATTTTAAATACAAACACATGTCTTTTTGTACATCATATTAAAGCTCTCGTTAAACTGAACAACTTTGTAATTTACACTAATGCCGTATCTCTTTTGGTTTTGTAGTAATAACGTAAAAATGTAATTTTCCCATATAACTTGCATGTTAATTTAATGGTATGGCAACAATGGAAGAAGGACTGCCATACTATCATGTCCTGATTAATTAACATGCAAATCATATGGGAAAATGGCATTTTTACGTTATTACTACAAAACCATAAGAGATACGCTATTAGTGTAAATTATAAATTTGCTCAGTTTAACGAGGGCTTTAATATGATGTACAAAATGACATGTGTTTGTATTTAAAATTTTTGAGTTTTGTTTATGTAAACATTTTCAAAAATATTAAATTTTAGAAATTTTAGTTTCTTAATAAACGTGGTCTTGCGACATATCATTGTAAAGCTTAGCTTATTTCAAATAAGTATTTTGAATCAGAAGTCATTTATGACAAATAACAAAAGAATTACAGGGTATTCCGTAAATTTTTATTTTGGCTAAAAAAATGGACGCCATTTTGAAACGAATAAAGATAACAAAATTCTGTTTCCACCAAAATGTTTGTATTAAATAGACCTTTCTAATGATGTATAATATGACATATGTTTGTATTTGAAATTTCCGAGATTCGAACCTGTGACCCCCAGTTTTTGGGACACCCTGTATTTATACAACGTTAAAAATATTTTTAAATTATTCCTTGGGGTCGATTTAGTGGGAAATGATTTTATTTCAAGATTGTAGGACAAACTGTTGATCTGTAATCGATTTGAGACACCTTACGTGAGACACCCTGTATATCTAATTATCTATAGTAGGCCTTTAAATGTAAAAGAGCTTACTTATTTTTGTGTTTTTGAAAGATGATCTACATTGCCGATCAAACTCCTCCGTTTCCACGGTAGGTAGCGCTGGCTGCATAACATGATATTACAGTACAACAACTATTTCAATAATCTGCTAATGATGAACTAATTTATTACAAAATATGTATATTTAAATTTAAAAACCTTTCATACAAATGTGCAGTTTAAACATAATAATAATGGGACAAAATCTAACAAAACCCCTAATCACCGGTACCAACCATAACCTAAAATAACAACTCACACACCCGTCTGCCAGAGAATTTATTCACTTCGTTACTTTAAAGTATAATCAGAATTCGCAAACGCTTTTGTGGGGCAGTTAGTGAGTAGTGGACCCGAACTGCAACTGTGCTAACATCACAGCAATAAGATCCAAAGAACGTAAATTTCTTTATTGTGTCTTTTGTTAACTAAAAAAATTAAAAGGTTAAGTATACAACCTTTATCAAACCAACCGAATTATATTTATTCAAATTATATTTTTAATAAGAATATATCATGCGGAATCTTGGTTCTATTTTCGTTAACAAAAGGGAAATCCACTGTACTCGAGTTAAATTGCTTGATTCGCTTTCTCATTCAATACAGAACGATCATTATTGTTGGTTATTAAATGTTTGTTGACTAACCAGTAACCGGTGTAGGCAATGTTATGTTATATTATCTCAGCAAACCGTAGCCAATAGCTACTGTAACCAATTGGAAATTGGCGAAGTGCATCAATGATATTTTTCATCTTAGTATAGCCAATGTTTTAACAATTTTCAATGCTTTCTTTTACTCTTCAAACAGTGGGTTTGCCTCGTCTACTTTCTATTGCTCTGAAATCATTCATTCTAAGATTGATATAGAGTTGAAATTGGAGATAATTATTAAATTTATTGGATAATCTCCACTATGAAGTGTAATAAAATTTCATTAACCCTAGGAGCGGCCAGGCCAAATCGGTGCGTGTGCGCCAAACGGCCAGTCAATTTCGGCCATTTTGCAGACGTTTTAAAAAAAATTAACAGTGTCCAAACTACTAATGATAACCTAGTCATATGCATATTCATTTTGTTCGGAAAAAGACGTAGATTATTTCTAAAATAAATTAAATGAAATTCCTGTTGGTACGTTTTTCACAAAATGTGAAAAAAACAATTTTTTTTTAAAAATTTTGAAATATTTTTCAAAAGTAGAGTGCTAGAACTTTTACACTAATTTTTATACAGAAAATCGAAGATGTACAAAATAAAGGCAACTTATTTCCCTACGTGTAAATGTGTTTAGTTTGTTAGAAATATTTTTTTTTACAACTGTTACAGGGGAAATTACGACAAATGGAAAAATTTACTAACGTGCCATGTACATTTGAAAGATAAAAATAAAGTAAATAATACATACATATTACAGTAAATGTGCAATATTACTAAACTGTACAATATATTTATTGGAAATAATGCGTTTTTGTACTATAAAAAATGTTTATCTTTGCTTTATATATGTTTAAAATTTTTATTTTTATCTTCAAAAAACTTAATTTAGTTACTCAAAGCTTCATATAATTTTTATACAACATGATAATATGATCAATTGTACATATTTTTGTAGTACAGATCATTCTGAACAAGAAAATATACATAAGTATAAGGAAATAATAAAACAAAATTTTCTTAAGACATTTAAGTGAATGGATGTACGGGTCGAATTAAGAACAAAAATCTACCCCTCAGGCCGTATTCCAGCAAAATCTGCAGAGGTTACTTTAAACCCTCTCTGTGACTTAACCTTACAAGATAAACCTATCATATGCAAACTCATTTTGTTCACGAAAGAACATAGCATTTAAATAAAATAAAATCAAACTAATCGCTGCTAGTATATCATTGCAAAATGCAAACAATCAATTTTATAAATCATTTTGAAATATTTATTAATTAGACTGCTATAACTTACAATATTTAATTTAAACTCAATCTAATGCATGATAAACTGTATTTAATTTATTTCTCTACATATAAATGTGTTTGGTTTATTGGAAGTAAATTTTTTTTATCCTCAGTTATTGATAAAAATAGGTAAAATGGGCAAAATTGACAAACTTCGGATGCCTGTTTGACACAAAGAAATTAAATCAAAGCATAGGTAAATATTAAAAGGACTTGTTATTTACTAAACGTTATAATATATTCTTTGGTATTAATACACTTATGAACAAAAAATAACTGTTTTTCTTTTTACTTATCATGTGTAGGAAAACATAATTTGTTCTTGATAAAAACCCTAATTTAGTTATTAAAAGCAGATATAATTATCTTACAATTTTATAATAAGATAACTGGTACATTTATTTGAAGTGCATATCTTCCCGAACAAGAATATATACATATATACAAGTAAAATATAAAAAAAAATGTTTGGGATGAGACATGTGAGGTTTCACACCGGCAATAGATAGAATGGCCTAGGAATACAACTATTTCCGTCTTCTTCCACAGACCATCGGACGCACCATAGAGGAAGGAATCACTTCTAATATGTATAACTTTTTCTTAGCAACAAAATTATATGATTTATAACACGCTAAACTCATTATTAATTGTTTTAATAGGTGATTTGTAATTTGCCGTATTTCCGGCAAATTGGCCAAACTATGCACCGCACATTTTAGCTGATTTTAAAAATTATTTTTCCTATTTTCCGAAGTCATATGACAAATGTTTATCACTGGAAACGAAAGAAGACCTCGTCCTCTTTTCAATCATACCAACGGCTTTCTGATAGTCAAAAAAATACAAAAAGTAAAATTTTTTTAAAAACATATGTTTTTAGACATTTTGTCGTTTTTGAGCCGGAAATGGTTCGCGCGCTAAATTTCGTTCAAATTATAATACGAATTGCGTCGATATCTTAATGCTACAAGGTTTGATTATATACGAAAATGAAAGTTTGGAATATCCTCTTTAAAATGGTATCAATATTATTATTACATTTATTGATCGTGTTCCATGTGTAATGAGTAGTCGAACAAAAATTGACCTATATTGCCGGAATCCGGCAATTGACGATTTTCGCAAAAATGAAATTGCCGGATATCCGGCAATGGCCGCTTCTAGGGTTAAAACTCAGAGAAGTAACTTCTGTAGGATTAATGGAACACACATCCAAAGTGGTTTTCAGAATTCATATTAGCACTGTTCAACAAGACTTAAACATTTTTTGAGTTTTCAATGTATAGCTTTCAAATATGTAATGGTCGAAAACAATTTCATACGGGTAGAGCTTATATGTGAATTTGAGATAGAACAAACAAACCCGATAATAAAAAATTTTTACTCTTCCGTCCATCAATAGATGAATAGTGATAGATATGAATAGATATAATGCGAATAGATGAACGATGTTTTAATGTACCACCATAAAAAATCCTAGAATACCTTCTCATCACTGTTCAACCAATTCAACCAGCATTCACGACATTCTCAGAGAAACTAACAAGCCTTCTTTGCTCACATGACCTTGACAGCCAACTGGCAGCACTGACAGCGAAAGACGAACCAAAACTCAGCTGGGCAATTACAGATGATTTGTTGTACACGTAATTAGAGCGGAGCGGCTCGTTTTCACTGTCGATAACTGGAGTAGAGTGAGTGCGACGTAACCGCGCCAGTTATGCGATCTGACGCATCCTTCCCCCCCCAGCTGCCCGACGCGACGAAGCTACGCGACTTGTGCGGGGCGAAAGCGCGAGGCAAGGTCGTTCATTTTTTTAATGACGGGTAGAGTCCGAAGGTCAGGTGCTTTCCTGGGGTAGGAGTTGCATCAAAATCACCGCGTTTGCCGGACTTTCTACGAAACCTTTGCGTTTCCGTTCGTTAGCGGAACATTAGAACACGGATTCCTCAAGATTATACGGATGGGTTAAGTGGTAGTTTACTGATTTTGTCGGGGAATTCATGGCACTTATCTTTGATGTTTCATCAATTGACATTTTTGCGCTCTTCAGTTCGCTGTTTTCTATTAACTGAAGTGTGTAGAATGTTTATTGGCTTTGCAACTAATTGAATCCCCACATTAACCGAATGCCCAGTATGTGGACTTAGTCGGTAATTTTTTTGATGATTAAATGCGTTTTTAATACATATAAGCCATTTTGACCACCTTGTAAATTTAAAACATATGCCTAATAATTTTACAAACTTGTTTGATCATACAATTCATATGATTTTTTCAATTAATATTTGTACTACCTTTATTATACCCTGTTCAAAATAAATGTGCTTTCGAAACGCAGATTTCAATTTCCCCATTTTTCCCGTTCCTCCCGCTGCCAAGAATCCAACCAATCAGAATCACCGAGAATTACCACAGCTGTTAAATATCTCACGACACTTTAAGCGAATGTTTTGATTTTTCGTAAACAAATATTTTAATTTTGACATTTGAGATGTAACAAGAAGCGCTTCCAACGGCAAGTAGGGGAAGTAACACGATCATCAGCGCTATTTTCTACTCTAAATTTTAAGGGCGAAATTAAAATAACATATGATTGTGAAGAAAATTGGGGAATTCAGGAAAGTATTGAGGGAATTTTCCTTGTGGTGGGAAATGAAATTATGTCTTTCGACCGCACATTTATTTTGAACGGGGTATAAGTGTAGCATAATGTGTTTTAATTCAGTATCAAAGTTGTTAGTTCTATATGGTACTATAGTACAGGTTAAGTGTTTACTTATTCAACGAACTTATCAACTAAATTTTACAGAATTAAATGCCATCTTTGATAGCTAGAATGTCGACCATATTTCACTATTTTGAGACAGTGACCTCACATAGTGGGTATTTTAACCTGAATATGAAGGAGAGATGAGTGTAGGATGATTGTGGCGCGATCTTGTAGTCTTGTTACTGGCCGACATTCTCCTTAGACAGAACTGTCAATTAATAGACTATTGAGGTTTAAAGGGGTGTCCTTATCACCTTTTCAAACTTGCAAGACTTTCTCTAACAATCAAAACTAAGGTTGATAACAATGGGTACTACTGTAGAAAAATAGGAGTGAGTTTAATTTAAGAGTTGCGTCATTCATTCAAAAATGAACTATAAATCATTTGTTTTTACTAACGTATGATTTAATTTATATATGAACCGTGATTTTTTAATCCGAATTACCTTGAAAACCACAACGCTTTACAATATTTAAAAACCAGTAGAAAGTTAAGTCTCTCTGGTTCCAGCACACGCGAGCAACGACTTTTAGAGCAGAGATAAACCAACATTTACTCAAGTGATAATTTAACTCCGCGGTGAGTATAGTATTTAACACGGAGATGTCGGATCGAGATAGATTGAGGAAAGAAGCGATCCTAACCTCACATTGCGAGCATCATCTTGGGATCTGTAATCAAGTCAGCTGCGTATGAATTCTCGCCGACCGTACCATATGATTACCAGGTGATGCCAAGTTCACGGCTTCCTTGATTAGCTTCCCCGCACATCCGCTGTGATTATTGCGTTTTAATGAAGCCATTTAAGCTCTTACACACATTTGGCTTCTGAAAAAAACTGTGATTGAAAACTCGGGTCGTATTTGGAAAACGGGACCTGGATGGGACAAAGTCCCAAATGTGGGGCATTTGTACTTTTGTAGCCTAGAGGGGGTTATTATGTATAATCAATGTGACTGACATTACAAAACATGGCAAAATAATTATTTAATCATACGCAATCACTTTAGATTTTTACATTAGGCCTATTTGGTGTTATGTATAATGATTGGGGATGAGGCCCCAGAATACCCAGTTTTACATACCTACCTCTTCCAAATTTAAATTTTGAATGAGTAACTGAAAAATAAATAAGACGTAGAATGAATTCGACAAAGATCAATCATTGTCCCATGAGCCTCCTTGTGGGCTCCTACCATTCTGTAATCTGAGCCAACTATGCGGCATCTGTAGTTCGGTATGCTACAAACGTACTCGGAGAGCTCATGTGTTAAGTGCAGAGGGAGTAATCGAATCGCCATCTTTTAATCCAATAACCTTAAGAATTTAAAAGACTTTAATACTCATTTTAGAAGTTGAGACTTCAACTGCGTAGAATTTAGGCTATCAGTACTGCTAAATCAGTAAGGGAAGGTGAGGGGTGCAGTTTTCCACTATTGATACTGTAAAATTATACAAAACCTTGTCCACTACCCAAAACAACCACTGCATGGCGTTTTCAAAAACCAATTCACGTCAAAGTCACGAAAACACCACCAGACTCATTGTATACAACCATGTAAGGTTTTGAATTTGTTTAGGTTTTTTTATAAAATCTTGATTCTCTGATTCTGTTGAGACTACTAGCGTAACATTTTGTTCGTCAACTTGCAGGGCAAGAGGATCCACCAGGCACTCAAGTTCAGCCCGCCGATCCACGCGTTCGACCAGGACCGATCGCTGAACGCGACCATCAGGTATGACGTCATCGCCGGCAACGAGCGTCACCTGTTCTCCCTGGACCCCCACAACGGCACGCTCTTCCTGGAACGGGAGCTGGACTTGGATACCCTGCCCGGCAACACCTTCACTCTCCAGGTAACATATGGGTGTTGTTAGATCTTATACTCTTATATGACTATGAGTAAGGTATTTGTATGCACAAAGATCTCGAAAAATTCTCTGAGGATTTTTTTACTTTGGAAATAACTTATATAGTTTTAGAATAACATTAGTATTTATACTGGTCTTTATACTACGAAATCTTATTTCGTTATAATTTTGAATTAAAATCCTAAAGATTTAACAGTGGTCTTATGGAGTTCAAAATCAAACCAAAAAGTTGGTGAAAACACACATCATACATTACAAATATTAGAGTATAAGGTAATGTAAACTGAACAGAAGTGCAAATTCATTTGTCAAGTTACGTGGCGCGGCTTGTAGCTTTATTATTAATTTACCTTGAACAGTCAGTGATGTAAGTCTGCAATAGCAGTCATGATCCAGTAAACTGCTGAAAGGTAGCTAGTTGTTCATACCATCCTATAGCCTACTCTAATACGAGTAAGCCTACCGTAAGGTCTATTTAATTCTATGGTATGAAAACGGATCTCGAAAACGGCTCAAACGATTATCACCAAACTTTGAAAATAACTTAGTTCTGGTATAAAAATAAAATTATTTATATATAAGTCTCTATTCTAGGAAAAATTTTATTTATAATCGTGAATTGAAATTCTAAAAATTCCAACATAAGGAGTTTAAAATAAGAACAAAAGTGTTGATGTAAACAGCTGACTTAAGCGTTAAAGCACGAACCAAATGTTCAAGTATAAACATGTGGTTTATTGCAATCTAGCCATAGTAATACCAATACCAAATGGTACTGTAATAAAAATAATTTATCCAGTTTTTGCATTACTTTGTAATGGCGATTATGAAACTTTAGTAAAATATAAAAGTGAAGCAAAAGGATAGACCAACTAATGACCAACAAAAGAATTAGCAACAATGATGAAATCAGCTGTTAACCGTACAGGTAAAATCCACGTGTTACAGTTTTCAAGAAACTCATATCAGAGTGCAGTAGCCTAGGCTTACATTAAAAACATCCGAAAGACGAGTGAGCGAAGAGAACGAGTCCGTATTAAAAGAAAATAGCTTTTTCCTACCACTGCATGGAAACACCTCTAACCCCTATGCAAAACAGTTCATTTCCGGTTTCCGTTTCTTTCTCGCTCTAGAGCGGCAATGATTCTTTACCGCACCCTAGATCAAACAGCAATTATAAATCAACTGTTATTACAAACCATGCTACAGCTGTTATTCATTGTTGTCATTTGGTAATTGCTTCTTTTTTAGTTTAAGGTTATGTTTGATAGTTAACATTATGTTCCGACAGAAACAAATAAAAAATAATCTAAATGATATTTTGTATACAATAAACATGAAATATGTAACAATTATGTTGGTTGGAAAACTCTTGTGTGTATTACGAGCGCAAATAGTCATTGCGTCTCAAATTGTTTGGCCGCACTCAGCTGACGCTTCGTGCGGCCATCTACAATTCTCGAGTGGCAATGACGTACTTTACGCTGTTATTAAACAAATAGCTATTTCCTACCACTGCATGGAAATAATCGCATTGCAACACCTGTAACCCCTATGCAAAACAGTTTATATCCGGTTTCCGTTTCTTTCCCCTTCTAGAGCGGCAATGAATCTTTACCGCACGCTAGATCAAACCAAGGTCTGTAAAGGAAGAAGCATAACTTCTTCCCAGGTCAGCCGAATAGCTTTTTTTTAAAAAATTCAAAAAATTTTTTTTGTGTTCCGGATATGAAGCGTCAAAACTAAAACGGAAGTCAAGTTAAGTTATAATATTTACCATTACACAGCTGATTGAAAAAGTGAATGAAGCAGTCTTGCCATGGGTACGATATTTATCTAAACGACACCATATTACTCTATTTTAAATTTGGATTATTAGTTGATAACAACCATTAGGTAATGACCAAATTACAAATTATCAATCAAGGTAAATCTAAAACCATAAAATCTACCCTATTTTGCTTTGAAATTCCTTATTTTAGTAATTGTTCAGACCAAAAATTCCCAACGCAAACGAGAACGATTGTTGTTTGCTGTTTTGTTGGCAACACTTACCGGTAGGCGACATCCATGGATGTCGCAGAAAGTGACACCATTGCTCTTATGGGATGCGGCTCACCTGGCCCTGGCCTACAGTCACCTTGAGATCAAACAGAAATTTTAAGCCAGCTGTTATTACAAGCCATACTACAGCTGTTATTCATTGTTGTCGTTTAGTAATTGCTTCCTTTTTAGTTTAAGGTTATGTTTGATAGTTAACAGCGTGTTCCAACAGAAACAAATCAAAAGTAATCTAAATGACATTTTGTATGCAATAAAACATGTAATCTGTAGCAATTATGTTGGTAGGAAAATCTTGTGTGTATTACGAGCGTAAATAGTAATTGCCCCTCTCGAATTGTTGTCATCTACAATTCTCGAGTGGCAATGACGTGCTTTACGCTCTTATTGCACAAATAGCTATTTTTGGGATTGGTATTTTAGCGTACAACAGTACAGTCAGTGACTGATACTACCATGACTAAAAAGAACGATTTAAGGATGCGCTCTACCCATCTACCGAGCGCGGATGCAAGGGTTTAGAATCTCCGTGTTTGTCGCCCCAGTTGTAAACCGATTTAAAATATTTTGGTGTCATTCTTTTCGTAATATAATTTTGTACTCTGCTATCGTCTTAAAATTTCTTTATTAATTTAAATTATTAAACAGGGTGCTTGCTAATAATGTTGAAATAAGCGTTTTTGTATCAACTTTTAACGTATTAAAAACAATTTTTAAGAAAAAATAAGACGATACACGAGTACAATATAATCTTAAGAACAAGAATCTGCAATAAGATTGGTAAAAAGTTAATAAATAACGATGCAAGAAGGGAGATGCGAAAGGTCTGCAATTTCAAAAACATCGTTATTAGACCACCGATCGATTTCGCACTGAAACCAAAAAAAGCATTAAAGTAACAAAATTTAAAATCACCCGTCATATATTTTCCAAAATGTGAGTTTCCGCGTATAGCGGCAGTTAACAGTCTCGCTCGACGATTTTGACGCTGAGGTAGAGCGCACCCTTAAGTTAACCGAGGAAATGCCCGCTCCCTAAGTACTTAAATTGACCTTCTTGAATGAGTATACTTAAACAAGTACCTCGGGCAATGCGATTTAATACAACCAATTGCCACTGACCAGAGCAGAGACCATTTGAATATCAATTCCAACTGATTCCCCTTTGGACACTAGTTTTTCTGTAATCATCATCAAAATTTTATTGCTCATAAATGCAAGTTCCACAACCAACGTCTCTGTAATGCAATCAGTTTATGAGAAACCACTAGCAATAAAATTTGTTGATGGTCTTTTTTTACAAATTCTGGGGTTGATGTTCTTTTATGAAGGTTTTGTCCCAATTATAGCTAATTATAAAAATATGCAATTATGTAGCTTTTGAGGAAAAAAATTAAATTATTGTTGTTGCTTTACTTTGATACTTTTACATAAATTATCGAACCAGTTCGAGTCATTTCCTCAATACTTTACTTAGTTATGACTTTTAATTAAATACATTACTGTCTTAAGCATGCCATGTTTGAGCTTAAGAATTTAAAATCATTATACAAGATAATTTGATTTCAAAGAATATTTCCTACCGTTTTCCTTAGACTATTTTTTTACCAACTTTCTCTTACTACCATATAACATTTTATTAAGGTTTTAGGATGGATTTTAAATATTTAAACATTTTAAACACTAAAAGGAGTAGGTAGGGGGATTGGACTTTGAACTTGTCTTCTGTTCAACACATTGTGAATTAAATTGACATACCTATGATGGTTTCAAATATAGTTTTCCAAGTTTGCATGGTCCAAAAAATAGATAATGTACATACTTTAAACATAAAATAAGAGAAGTCAAGCATTACTTGTAAAGAAATAAAATTGACTATGAAAATACAATTCCGTATTATGCGTTACATTATTACCGCAACGCAACCACAACATTAACCTTTAACGGGCTATTAAAGGACATTGGTCTTTTTCCTATTCTGTTCCGGGCCATTGACAAATATCTGACTATTAGTTAAATTTTTCCTTGATAGAGACGGAAAAAAAGAAATAATTTTTATCCGTCTAAACTATTGTTTGTATAATAGTGTAATTTGGCTTTTATTATCATTTATGTAATTTTATTTTACAGTATACCGGTACTCCAAAATAAGCACTGTTTATAAGGACACAATTTTTTTCGCCCCAGAGTGCCCCTTGAGCCAAGAGAGTGAGCCAAAGGAACGAACCCGCCTTACAATTACCGAGCAAATTCTCGTTCCCGGTACTTTTTGTATATGAACTCCGATTATGTGCATATACAAAAAGTAATATTCGGGTATTTTGTTGTTGGGCATTGGCATCAGTGATATTGGCGCGGCAAACCGAGCGGCAACGGCACTCAGCTGTTAGTCAAAAGTTAAAAGTTGTCTGCTGCTATGACTGTGACAGAACTAGGGATTTGTCATTAAACTAATTTTATCATCCATTCATTTTATAGACCAACGAGGTTGTTAGACAATCATTATAGATTTTAGTGGTGTTTACAAGTTGTGGAGGTTATGTTTATTTTAATTAATTAGGCCTACTATATGTAATTTGGTTTTATTCTCCTGAAGTAGGTAGGTAATAAAGATACAATAGTTGAGTACTTCAAGTCGTTGCACGGGCTAAAGGATATTCTTACTTTGACTGTTAAAAAATACAGAAAAACTATTCCGACTAAAAATCAATCCCTATAGAGGCTTTATAGTTTTTGCCCAATTACAAATAATGGTCAAATATTTTTAGGTATTTAGCCTACAATACAATGCTCAAATCACGTAATAAAGACCCAAAGGGCGTTTTTTCAAGTAAAATCATTCTTGTCCATCATTATTAATAAAATAATAAAAATGTTATGTTACATATTATATAGTTGTAATTAGGGATGAGCATCGATGGAAAAACATCGATGTTGACCATCGATGTTAACATCAAACGAAAACATCGATGTGTGGAAAACATCGACCTCTAAACATCGATGAACATCGAACCCAAACATCGATGTTTTTATGAAAATCCCGTATTTTGTAAAAAAGGCCATAGGATAAAAACATCAGTAGGATAAAAAATTCCGTAGTTTTGTATATAAGGATAACTTAGGTAAACCACAATGACGCACAACAAAACCAAACTTTTGAAAAATGTATTTGTCGTCAGTTTTAATAGTTACAAATTACAATGAATGGATTATTGCTGAATACTTTCACTCCCAGCTCCATAGCGTATTGTCAAATACCACTTTTGAAATAAATTTACTCTCTAATCTGTTACGGGCTTTTGTAACTGTTTGTCCAACTTTGGAACAACATTACAGGAGAATCTCCACTGTAGTGGTGCAATAACAAAATTAGTTTTTATTTAGAGTGTAGGGGGTTTATTTTTACAAACTTATTGAAAATAAAACTAACAATTTCGTTTTTTTACGACTGGAAAGAAAAACATCGTGTATTGTAAAATTATAAAAACATCATTCGATGTAAAACATCGATGTACGATAAACATTGTTAATTCACCATCGATGGCAAAAACATCGAATATCAAAAGGAAAACATCGGCCATCGATGCTCATCCCTAGTTGTAATAGGTAGGTAAAACATATCTAGCATTCAGAAACAAGATTGAGACATATTGTATTTTGTATTTTTTCAGATCCAAGCCTCCCAGGAAGACAACCCTCTGAAGACGTCAGTTGCCAGAGTGGAAGTTGAGTTGCAAGACATCAACGACAACAAGCCTCAGTTTGAGGTGGACCTGTACAACATCAGCATCGTAGAGAACTTGCCCAAAGGCTTTAGCGTACTCCAGGTTCTTGCCACTGACCAGGATCAGGTGAGGTTTGAGATGGTGGCTTTCCAAATTTATCATTTGCATTATTAAGTTTATAAAATTTTTCCCACTCACGTCAAGGCATCCTCACTAACTTATGGTCCCCTGCACCTTATGTTGTCTCCTAAACTTGGCATAAGATGTTGCATGCCCTAATACTTGTTTACATCAATGTTTTCACATTCAAATTAAGTTAAATGGACCAAAGATGAGAATGTCGATTTAAATAAGGGGTTAACTCTTCCAAGTTCCTTTGACCTATATGATAATTGATAACAAGGCCGTAGCCAAGGGGGGGGGGGCAAGGGGGTCGAAACCCGAAACCCCCCCGAAATTTTGACCCAAAAAACAGCCCAACAAAAAATGTGTAAAATTTTTTCACAAGACATCGTTTGAAAACTTAATGATGGTAAGGAATAAGCTTAAAACAAAGGAAATACAAAACTACTAAGGAAAATCGTAGTTAGTCCTGTGTGCGGACCCCCATATCATAGGGATCGTTGGGAATCCGACGAAACATTTGCATGTCAATCCACTCATCAGAACTTATTCGCGCCAATCGTGTATGTACTGTGAAGTTTACAGTTTTTCATAGTGACAGTAAGTCTCATAAAGCTTTTTGTAGTCTGTTTAATTGACTTATACAACGACGTAAATTCTCAGTAAGGTTGGTAAGACAAAACAAAAACAGTGAAAATCTGTTTTAATTATGCCTGCCTGCTCCAGCATCGGCAGCTCTCGCCCTAACCTTTATTTGCCTAGGTAAGACTAAGGAGGTTATATTCTTACTGGAGAGATCACATTTTTGTTGTTGATGGCGAAATAGCTTGCCGGTAAATCCTGTTGGGTTGGTAACACTGAAATACCGTTTTGTTTAACGATAAGATGTTCGAATTTTCTTCTGGAACTATGAATGAGTAGACCTAGGCCTACATCAATAAATTATTTAGATCGTTATCTATAGTCAGAACACAACATAACATTATGTTTATGTGCTTGCTGATTATCTCACGCAATAAAGGAATGTGATTTGATTTGTCACATGATTTGTTTTTTTGATGGTTTTGTTTAGGTTATAAACCAATTTCATTGCAATGAATCAAAAGAAGTAATTTTAGAGTTGTGATGTTTATTGCTTTATTAATAGCTTAAGACTTAGTTTCCCAGAATTAAAATAACTTATTTAGACCACGGGATTTTATTTCCTGACATATTATTTGTTGCAACTTCTATGAAATCTGACAATTAATTAATTGACAGATAACTCTGCAGTAAAAGCTGGGCTCAAATTCTTTGTTCTGTTTTTATTTGCAACTAACTCAAGCTTCTCTGATATTAGATGTACTGTACAAGTAAATTTGAGACAATTGAGAGTGATAAAGTTTAATAAAATACTTGATTCACAATTCGTTTGACTCCCTTGGCTGACTCGTTCATTTCGGCAAGTAGTTCAATTTGGTACTCCAGAGCATTCAGCTGGCACACTAGGTTAGCATTGAGGGCGTTCACAAGCATCCACCGCAAAGCAGTTTGTTTACATTTTTGCCTATCACGTGACAAATCCCACAAATAAAATGTTTGGGATTAGTCACATAAAAAAATTGATTGGCAAAACGTGATTGCCAATCAAAATATGATTGGCAAAACGTAAACAAACCTCTTTTGCGGTGGATGAACGTGAACGGGTCCATTGTGTGCTGTCTCCAGTATTAGAATTTAACCTCCTTGGGCAAGACAACTGAATATTTCTTATTATAAATAAAAGCCGTCAATTGAGTGATGAGCGGCTTAGCACTGATGTCCATTCATAGGGAAAGACAGAAACTCCGGCGAAAGATACTTTAGTTTTTAATTTTTTATAAACCAAATTATTATATCGACTATAAGGACTGAGGGAAAATATGTTTATAGCAAGTGATATAACGATACTGTCATATTGTGTTGAACATTAAACCCGTTTTAGTTAAGTTATTGGTATATCTCGTTAGCAGAGACATTTTAAGTTATCAAGTTTGAAGTAAAAAGAAGAATTTAGTACATTCAATGAATACTGCTTGTTTTCTGGGCAATTTAATAATAAATTAATATTATTTTTTGTAATTATGTAAGTACTATAAATATCCAAAACTTCTAAATATCTAGAGGCCTAGTCAAAACTAATTGTTACCACTAAATAGGATAAAAACCATCCAATTTGGATGGACAGTAACATCTGACATAGTAGGTACACATATAACAGTACTCAGTAAGGGTTTCGGTAGGCCTAGTGAAAACTTTAAAAATTTTGTATGATGTTTTGGAGCCTACACTAAATATATAAAAGTTAACTTTCTATAATACTTACTGCATTGATCTTCTCTAGCACTTGCTTTTTCTTTTAAAAATTCATTTTGACAATTACCGTAATTACTTAGGCCTAATTACCAGGCGAAAACATATTGTAAGGATCAGGGAAGGAGTTTCTAAGTTAAACTTTACATCTAGGTGTACAGTCATTGGAATAATTGTTAAATTTGTAAAATAAATTGAACCCATTCTTTTTTTTACAGGGCAAATAAGAAAGATTTAGAACCTCACAGATAAACTGAATATGATAGACCTATTATGATAGGTCTGTTCAATTACATAACTGTACATTTACATTTTTACCACTCGTCTTGTATTATGAGAGGGAACCATATTTGTAATCACCTATAATAGGCTAGTCCCACTCATCTTTCTCAGAGTTAAGAGTCTGGAATTAATTAATTGAAAATTTTTAATTCTTCCATATGTTGGCAGGGAGACAACGGAGAGTTTGTTTACCACCTGGTTGACCCATCGCAAGCCTTCAGCATTGACGGCCGCAGTGGCTGGCTCACGGTGCGCAACCAAGCCAAGCTGGACCGCGAACAACGGCCGTCACTGTCTATGAGGGTGCTGGCTAGGGAGAAACTCCCCAGCGTCGTCACTCATCCCAGGTACATACGAGGATAGCAAGCCAAATGGGGAATCCCATTTATTTATGTTATTGTTTTAAAAAATAAAGGAAATAAAAGATTTGGGAGATAAGAAAAAAAAAACAACATGAAGGTAATTCATAAGTTTTTAGGCATATGTTTTCAGAATACTTACACTTGAATTTAGGGATTTAAAAAAAAGAAAAAAAATAGATAGGCCTATCTCTATCTTTAAGAGTCTAAAAACATAAAAATAAATAAATGTCATTAAAATAAAAATAGGCTACTGATATGGTAGGGAATTACTACTGCTTATTAAATGAAGGATTTTATAACATGCATTTCTTTAATATAGTAGATGTAGGGAATCCAAATTAAAATATGACTGATGAAATTGACATTTTCCCCATAGTAATATCATCAATGGCTTTTATTTCACTTTTGTATTCTACATATTTATTTTGGATGGACGAATCATTTTAAATGCTACATTAAAGTAAGAGACCTCTTAACTACATTTTGATGGGTCGCAACTTTGTGGGCAATAGCAACAAATTTGGTAAAAAATAACCGAGATGGTCATTAAAGAACTAAAAACAATCAAGAATGTATAGCCTAATTAAGATGACCATATGTTTCTTTTTGTATGGGGGGAGGTTATCGACTTTTTTTAACCTGCATCTGCATGTAAATATTATCCTCTACAAGGGGAGTATGTAAGAGGGCTTCTATTGTAATTAAATGTCCAACATAATCACACGTTCCATTGTTGGTTGCAGTGATTCCTTCGTCTCAGTAGAAGTCACCCTGCTGGATGCCAATGACAACAACCCTGTGTTTGTGCCAAGCAACCTTTATGAGTTCTCCACCACTCCCAACGTCCCTGTGGGACATGTTGTTGGAAAAGTGAGTCTTCCTACAAATTAATGTCTTCAAACAATGTTGGTTATAGGAGCCACTGGTGTAGTACAAAATTTTATTGTGTGGGAACGCTTAATATTTTTGTTGAATTTATGTTAACATGTACAAACTACAAAACTAACAAACTAAACATATAAACCAAAACTAAAAATCAAATTAATATTATTGTAGTTATGATGTTAACTGGGTAAACTTTTACTAATTAATATGCTAATTAAACTAAAACTATTTAGCACTAAGTTAACATGATTTTAGCGAATTTTCCTATAGGGAATACGCTATTACGGTAGTAGTCATGGTAAGACCTAAGCCCGGGACCACTTTACTTTTTCATTTTGAGGTCCCCAGAAGCCAAAAACACCATTCGTTCATTTTCATATATATGTATATATATATCTATCTATCTATCTATCTATCTATCTATCTATCTATATATATATGTGTCCGTGGTACCGATAACTTTTGAAGGGAACCTCCGATTTTGATGAAATTTGGTATGAAGGTGTAAGACCAGGTCTATTTTCATGAGTTCGCGAACCAGCATTGTCGGGTTATGGGAACGGGGTTTTATGGGGTTTCAAAGGGGTCAAAAATGGGTTTTTGGCATTTTTTGACCTCAATTTTCAAAATTCATCAATTTTAACTGAAACCATTTTAAAGAGAATAAAAAAACAAACAATTTGGTATTTTGAATTTTCATCTTAGCATAACTGGTTACGGGGAAAATCCAAAAATGTGTTTTCCATGTTATTCTTATGGGAAATCAAGAAAACCCTATATCTTGCTTATTTATTGACATAACTTAATCAAATTTGGTATGTACATTATCTAGATAGGGCTTAACTTATAATTGCTTACAAAACCCTTATGGCGGCAAACCTACATACTCACCCCCATGGGGTTTATAGGGAAAATAAAAAATTGCCAGAGCTTAATACAATTTTGTGTTTACATTCACCAATTATTGATTAACTTAGATTTTCTAACAACACCCCATGGCAGCAAACCTACATACTCGATCCTATGGTGTTTTTACGGGGAAAGTAAATAATCTGCAATTCCACTGGAAATTCGCTGAGTACGCAGGTCTGCTGCGACGGGGGTATTTTTACAATACAAGAAATTTTCTAGGATGGCTTTTAACATGATTATATTTTCTATTGGTAAGAAACCAAAAAATATTGATATACTGTAAATATTTTAAGTATTGGTATATTTCCAAAAATTGAAAATACAATGTTTAGGAATAGGCCTACTAGAACTAGACAATCACATGAAACTTATCATCAATACTTCATACATACTAGATTGTAAATACAGGATCCCTTCTTGGCAGGTAATTTTTGTAGCTGGTACACTTACTTGCAAGTTGTTTAAAAATCCATGTTGTAGGTTATTCTTCAAAGCGGTATCTGATCACTTATACTAACCTAACCTAAATATTATAGTTTTTAAGTTTTACCATGGAGAAAAGTTAGCTAGAGAAAAGTTAACTGTCACGAGGCTTTCTGTAAATATTGTAAGACCAATGACTTTTCCCTAGGTGGAGGCGAAGGATCCAGACCTGGGCCGCAATGGGATGGTGTTGTACCAGCTGCAGCGCAGCAACACGTCGGCGCACACAAGTCAGCTGAGCGTGGACCCGCAGTCTGGCCGAGTAGTGGTGAGCGATGTGCCGCTGGTGCTCGGCAAACACACGCTGTTCGTGGAGGCGAGCGACCAGCCGGCCAACCCCAGCGAGCGGCGGTTCTCCCTGGCCGTGGTCACTGTGCTGGTCGAACCCGGTATGGAACTGTTGGTTCAGTGGTTTAAAGATTGTTTATGGAGTTTAGCAAGACAACCCCTATAATTTTATAACTGAAAATGGCCGAGTGAAACTATAGTAGAGAATGAGTTGGTATTGGAATGAGTTTTGGGTGAAACCTCAACGGCCTGACAAAACCTGGAGCTGATAGTGGCAATGTTGACTCTCGATATCTCGAACCTCCATAACTTAAAATATTCTATATCTTGAATTATTTTCAAGCCCCATAGAAAACCTGTCCAAATAAAAAAATAAACCTTATACATAACTCAAACTAAGCAAACAAAGTTAATTCCATAACATGTGGTAAGTCTTTGGGCTGTCCTCTATGAAAATTTCCCTCCCCTCATGATCCATTCATGTTCTAGACAGTGGGGGGGTTGATGTCATTCGGAAACCGCTGGCTGAGCAACATGAATATATAGTCAGCTGGTTGGCGATTTAGAGGACAGAGCGTACCGCCTGTTTGACCCTACCAATCAGTTGTCACAGGAGCACTGGAGTTTTCCCTCTGAGTGGTCAATCGGTCGTTAGCTGCCCCACGTCTCAGCCTTTCTCTTCTTTCAGTATCCTATCCTTCCAGGAGCTTGTGCAAAATGCGCTTTAGAGGCAGACATGCTTAGGGCTTTGGCCAGAGTCTTCTTATCCACAGCAACAACAACAATGACAACTCAAATACATTTTCAGTTATGTTTTAAATATATAAGTCGAAGAGATCCAAAAACTACCTCTATAACTTGAAATGCAATGGATAATTAAAATTAAAATTTGTCCTTTACTTCTACAATTAAAATTTCACCTCAATATCTCAAAGAAGTCTCTACAAACCCCTATAAATCGAATCCCCGTCGCACAGGACGCAATGCGAGTTAGCGACACATAAGATACAGCTTTAGTCCATTGTCACAATACTGTACTGCATGTTACCTCTATAAGGCAAATTTAACAAATATAACTTCTATACAAATCATAACTCGAACTATACGTAACTCAAAGAAAAACTAAAGTCCCTTGAATTTTGAGTTAGCAAGAGTCGACTGTATTTACTCAATTCCTCAAAAAGCAAATGTTTATTCGGAAGAAGAAAAATAATAAATAAAGACTGTTTGTGTAAGGATTAAAAATGATCAACCTCTAGTCAGATCAACTTAAGTAGCAATAAGATTCCAAGCATCAGAAACACAATTTACTACTATAGTTAATCAATTTTCACCTTAATTTACTAAAAATAACATTATTTACTATGATAAAAAAACTTTTTGACTTTTAATGTGGGCAATAGTTCTATCCTATTTTTCTGGTCTATTTATTTATTCATTCTTATGGTCTTACCACAAAAGAATTATGAGTCCCCAGTCTATTTCTTCTTTGGTAATAAAACATAAAAGAACTTTAAAATGGCAATAAGTGGTGTTTTTTTACAACATGTTTCTCTTTTTGCTTAACGGTTTTGAGTTTTGATTCCTGACAGTACCAATAAGATGAATTGTATGTTGCTGAGAACTTCTTTAGATGTTCATATCAAGATTTCTTTTAATTGTGATACAATGTAAACTTATTCTTCAAACTGAACACAATACAAATAAAAATTAACATAAAATCTCTAATATGACAACAAAACCATTCCACGCTGTTTACAGCCAAGAAGGACTTGCTGCCAGACTTTGTAGGGGCTCCGTACGAGTTCTGGGTGGGCAGTGATGTCCCTGTCGGAACTTCTGTCGGTCAGATACGAGTCACTGATGCGGTGAGCAAACGCAGAGTGCTCTACGACCTCTTGCACAGCTACCATGAAGGAGGTAATGGTTTTTATATTATATATGTTATATGTTATATATGTTATAATGGTTATAGCTCATATATGTATTTGATCTGAAAATAGTACTCTTTAGGGATATACCCATGCTATGTCCGTTAAAATTGAGGAAATACTGTGTGTAGAAATAGTGCAACATGCTAGTTGATAGTGGTTTCACTTCCATTGGCAGCTAACTTAATGAGCCATACTCAGTGCCTATACTGTCAAGATTGGGGAACAAAGCCAAAAAACCGTATTGATTTGTCATGAATTGCTGAGCTGAACAACTTGTCCAATGTATCATAGGAGACTACTCTGTGACGCCAGTGGGAGTCATCCATCTCTTTCACAATTATCACACCCACTCTTCAGTCATACTCATGTTAAAATACGCACCACAGAGTGCATCGGTGATTCAAATACAGTAGTATCAAAGTATCTTAAGCCACGTAGTTGTGATTAACTGTATGGGAATAGTCCAAAGTGAACATTAATTGATTGCCATAAAAGGAAATGCTGTGTTTTTGTCTAGATTTAAATAACAGTTTCTGCTATATGTTTATCCTATAACCCTTATGCCAGTGACTTAAAACACATCAACACGATTTCTCTGATGTAGTCAACATGGGCGGATTTACGAGAGTGCTAAGGGGTGCGTCGCACTTAACTTAACACACGGATGGATTATTATTAAATAAGACACATAGTCTATCTTTTTGAGCCTGAAAAAGGAATCATTCCAAATGGGTATTGGTGTGCAGAGAGCTTGCAACCCCAGATATCAAGACCTAAATCCGCCCATGGTAATCATTGGTGATACTAACCTTCTCATGATTGCCTTGACAGTGCCGTTCGCCGTGGAGGAGAGATCCGGTACCATAACAGTAGTGGATGACATGGACAACTATGACCGACTGTTGTACGACTTTGAGGCTGTGGTTACGGACGAGAAAGAGATCACGCTCATCACTAATGTCACCATTCACGTTGTGCATTCCGACTCCGCCTTCTCTGCCAAGTAAGTGATGTGCTTATTTTAAATTAAAATTATAAATGGGCAATCTGGTTTAGTTAATATTTAAAAAAATCTGTGATATCTTTCTTAGATCCACATCTGTGATATCCATTAGGCACTACGCAGAGGTTACCTCTGCAATTACAAAAATACAGGCCCTTTGAGAGAGGCATTGCCCAGGGTGCCCGCGTAGGAAATTTGGTTATAATATAATTAATTGAGAATATATTAATGACAGTACTTTATTCAATAGTTTTACAGTACATGGTATGTTTTTAAAAATACAATATTTTTGAAAAGATTTATTGTTAATGACTGTTGTGTTTGGCACTGGCACTGATAGTTTTATGGAAGATGCTACGAGTTGTAAGCTTTGTGTAGCCGGCGCACGCCGTGTATGTTTGCCTTGTTCTCTTTGATATTCGTGACTCTTTGATGAGCACGACAATAGCTATTGCAAGTAGGCTAATCATGCGCTATCACCAATTTGGCAGGTGGTAAGGTGCATTGGGTTTTGAATTATAGTTTACCCTCGTAAAGTGATAGATCGTTGTTTAATGGTGCGGTGAGGTTATGTTTTGTCCTGCTGTTTAGTTAAAAATATTGTACACAAGTAACAAACTTTTGTTCAATTTAAATTTCTTACTGTATGTATTGAAAGGGATATTTCAGGATTATTTCAGCGGGGATTAAGGGGAGTATCAGCATTGGTAAGGTAGGGTAGAGGCTAGTGAGCATCAGGGTTTGGTAAGGAGGGGTAGAGGCAAGTGAGCAGCAGCATTGGTAAGGAGGGGTAGAGGCTAGTGAGCATAAGGGTTTGATAAGGAGGGGTAGAGGCTAGTGAGCATTGGCGTTTGATAAGGAGGGATAGAGGCTAGCGAGCAGCAGCGTTGGTAAGGAGGGGTAGAGGCTAGTGAGCATAAGGGTATGATAAGGAGGGGTAGAGGCTAGCGAGCATCAGCGTTGGTAAGGTGGTTTAGAAGCTAGCGAGCAGCAGAGTTGGGTGGATACATGTAGGTGCATTATGAATCCATTTGTAAGTTGCGTTGGACAATAGCGTTGTGCTATGTGCTACAATTCAAAATCGAAATGAGGGTAGAGATGTCTCATCACCAGTTTCCTGTATTCTCAAATTTAAAGAAGGGGTTTAAGGGATAGAGTGATTACTTTGGCTGCGCAGTCAAGTAGCTGTTGTGTCTAAAGAAATGCTTAATGCATTTCTAATTTCTAATTTTTAATGCATTTTATGGTTGTTTTATTAATTTCTAACATTATATAAATCAAAGTATGAAGATTTTGTGCAATCTGTGTCTGCGTTGCAATCATTCAAAGGCTGCATCTATACCATGCGAAGCCGAACTGTCGAGAATGTCGATTAGCGCGGCACAATGTTGGCGAGCCCGAAGCTCCGAAGCTAACCTCGGTTGTTTCCGCCATTCACGCGCAGTTTAAACAACCCCAAAAATCACCGGTCTAGTGCACTAAATCCAAAGTAGGGTCTAGCTTGCATGAAATGGGATAGTGGGACTATGGTACCGAGATGCTAAAATTTTTCGACCTTACCGACGCTCCGGATCACCGTCAAAAAGCTTAAAAACTGGCGTAATTTTTCACTCTTTTACGTTTGGCTGGTTTTGCCCTTGAGGCAACGGTTTGTAACCAAAATAATCCTTAATCATTTTGAAATTACATTGAATTTCTTATTAATTAAGACCATTTAAAATTAGAGGTAGATGTCGTGGTGGTCCGGTGTTCAACAAATCGGTGATGTTGTCCATTGGATTGCCGATGATTTTATTTGAGTACTTTCGCAGGAGTGCTTTTGGCGACTAACAGTTGACAATGGCTAGCCGCCGAAAGCACTTCTGCGAAAATTAAATTGCCGCCATTTTGGAAGCGGAATTGATATTTAAAATACTTAGTGATATTTGAAAATTTTAAAAAAGTGTATTTTTCTATCAAAATGTTATAATACTTAGGCCTATTGAAATCACATATAGACAGACAGACGAAAACTAAGCAAGATATAAGCCTGTATAAGATGATAAAAAACCTGATGAAGTTTGGGTCGATAATATTTCGACATGCTGTATAGCTTTACACATGAAAATTGGGGTCAATGGATAATTTGAGTAACTGAAGAGCTATATTAGAAAAACTATAAGACCATATTAACTATGTTGAAAAACTATATTTTGGTCTTAAATTGTAAAAGAACTCATTGTACTTTTAAAATGATAATGTGTGATTTTCATGAAAAACAGTTTCTTCAGGGACAAAATTATCCGAACGTAAAAAATGCAAAATCACGACAGTTTTTATAAGCTTTTTGGCTGTGATAAAGACGTTCGCCGAGGTAGAAATTCTGGTTTAGCATCTCTGTACAATTGCAAAAAAATGCAAAAAAGAACCAATAAATAACCTATGCAGTGCACCATATAGGTTGTAGCATTGATTTTGTATATAGGCTTACAATATAGGCCTAGCTGTTTCATGGAACTAGTTCAACTATAGTTCCATCTTTACAAATAAATGTAACAGTAACATTGAGTAACAGTAACTTACAGTGTAACAGTAACAGTTACATGTAACAGTAACTTCGGGGAGTGATGTTGTTCGCGTCCGCAGCATTCCATTAAAGCTGCACGTACTCCCTGGGTGGTGCTAAACGAACAACAATTTTTGGCAGCTGAACTATCACGCGAGTGATCTCTCAGCTATGCCAGCTGCCAGACCAAATTCAAACGGCCCTTTCCAGGGCCATTTTAGAAATGTAGGCTCCGTTTTAAATATATGTCATCTGAACGTAGAGGGTCTGAGCAAATCAAAAAGTGACTGCCTCAGCAAGGTGCTGCGAGAAAATAATGTCGATGTCCTCGCACTACAAGAAACACATGTAGAAGACCTAGAGAACAGTGCGAGGGGAAACATCACAGGATATAGGCTTGTGGAGGAAATAGGACACAGGGTCTATGGTGTGGCGACTTACGTGAGGCAAGACATAGACGACGTATCAGTCTCCCACAAAAGTTGTGTGAACAGCATATTTACTATTGTTGTTAAGGTATCTGAGACTACCATTGTCAATGTCTACAAACCACCGAACATCCAGTGGCCAGATACAGCTCTCCCATCTTTTGAACATCCTGTAGTATATGTAGGTGACTTTAACAGTCATCACACACAGTGGGGATACTCGTCCGATGATGAAAATGGCACTCGTCTTACAAGCTGGGCTGAAAATAACAACCTTTTCTTGGTGTTTAATGCCAAGGACCCACACACTTTCCATTCTGCCCGATGGCGTCGTGGGTACTCCCCAGACTTGTGCTTTTGTTCTCGTGACCGGTCAGCAACACCCATACCAACTTGCAGGAGGGTCCTAGATGCTTTTCCTCACTCTCAGCATAGGCCTGTTCTGATATCAGTAGGAATCCAAATTCCTCTCGTAAGATCTTTTCCTCGGCCTAGGTGGAACTTCAACAAAGCTGAGTGGGAGGCCTTCTCTTCCAGGCTTGACAAAGGCATCAGGTTCATCCCCCCTAAAATAAAAAACTATGATCGGTTCACACGACTTGTTCTGTCTTGCGCTAAAGCGTCTATCCCAAGAGGTTTTAGGAAAGAGTACATACCAGGATGGAGTCAAGAGTGCGAAGACCTTTACAGTGAGTTCACTGACACTGCCGACAGAGATGTAGCGGACCAACTCCTTAACTCTCTCGACAACTCCAGGAGAGAGAAATGGGTGAAAACTGTTGAAAATCTGAACTTCACCCGCAGTAGTCGGAAAGCTTGGTCTCTACTCAGGAAGCTCTCCACTGGTAAGCCAAATGAAAAACCCGCAACCTCGCAACCTCACCCTTGTGTTATTGCAAAACGCCTCTCCTGTCTGTCTAAACCGGTGCGTACGTCCGCAGATAGGAAAATAAATTTTAAGCTTAATGAAATTAAGGAAAGTCGGCAAGCGCCATTGGAAGTCTCCAGACCTTTCACAGTAGATGAGCTGGATGTGGCGATTGATGCTATGCCAATTGGCAAAGCAGCAGGTATGGATGAAATCTTCCCGGAGTTCATAAAACACTTGGGTAAAAAGGCTAGACAGTGGCTTCTTGCAGTTTTTAATTCCATAAGGGAAACCGGCGACTTGCCTGGTATATTTAGAAAATCGAAAATAATAGCTGTCTTGAAGCCAAATAAAGATCCACAACTGCCAGAAAGTTACCGACCCATAGCTCTTCTTAGTGTCTGTTATAAGCTGCTCGAGAGGTTGATATACAACAGAATCCTCCCTGTTCTGGATTCCAGCATCCCCGTCGAACAAGCTGGGTTTAGGCCTGGGCGCAACTGTTGTGACCAGGTTCTAGCTCCTACTTCCTTCATCGAGAATGGGTTTGAGCGAAAACTGAAAACCTCTGTTGCTTTCTTAGATCTTACTGCAGCTTATGACACTGTCTGGAGAAAAGGCCTTCTCATTAAATTTTATAACCTGATTCCTTGCCCTTTCCTGTTGCGTCTCCTCAACTCGATGCTCTCCAATAGGATGATTAAAGTATATTTGGGACGCAAGGAAAGTCAATCAATCAATCAATCAATCAATCAAATCATCTTTATTTTACAAAACATGCACATTTTTGTACATTAATAAATAGTGTCAACTTCTTAAAATTAACTTAACTAACAGAAGTACTTCTTAACATTGATAAATACAAAAGAAATTTTATAAAAGAAAAATAATAATAATACACAATTGCAATGAACTAAAAACCAGTGATAGGCATTATGATCAGTCAAAGTATACCTCAATTGTATATGTCAAAGTATTCCTCAATTGTATATAATGATTTTTCTATTAAAATTTTTTTCAGTTTTGTTTTAAACAGTTTAATGTCTGATTCATCTTTTAAGTTATTTGGCAATTTTCTGTAAAACAATAATCCTCTATAGGTTGGTTTTTTCTTATAAAACTCCAGTTTGTGTTGGTGACGGGAGGTTACAATATCTCTTTTGTGTCTGGTGTTGTAATTATGAATTTCAGAAGTTTGTGCTCTTATAATTTCTTCTCTCGCTAGACAAATTGTTTCATAAATGTATGCTCCATAAACTGTTAAAATATTAAGGTTTTTAAAGTGAAGTTTTACAGAATCGTCAATCTTTAGGTGTAGCATAATTCGTATTGCTCTTTTTTGTACAATTAAAATTTTATTTAAATTAAATTTGGAAGTAGCACCATATAATGCTATACCATAGCATATATGGGAATGAATGTAAGAAAAGTAAATTTTTTTTAGAGAATCCAAGTTACATAAATATGACATCCTTTTTAAAGCATACAATCCTGAATTTAGTCTTTTTAGTAAATCTTCAATATGGAAATTCCAATTTAAATGTTCATCTACATGAAGCCCTAAAAATTTTACGTGAGCAATTTGTTCTATTGGCTCTGAATCAATTTCTAAATTAGGTTGAATATAACTTTCCCGGTTTCTAGCAGAAAATGTCATAAAATTAGTTTTCGAAGTATTTAGAAAAAGGTTATTTTCTTGAAGGAATTGTTTTATGTTTTCTAACTCAATGAATGCTGATATTTCCAAGTCACTTACTGTTTTTCCCGACACTTTTAAATTTGAATCATCAGCATACAGACATAACTTACTTTTGTCAGGATGGACTATAGAATTGGGCAAATCTTTTTTTTTTTAACATAAAAATAAGATTGGTCCAAGTATTGATCCTTGAGGAACTCCCCATTTTATTTTACGATTTAATGAATTTACTGTACTGAAAACGTTGTTAATGGTTGACTTTACTTCTACGAATTGACTACGCCCCTCTAAATAAGAATTAAACCATTTAAGAGTTATCCCTTTAATACCAATGACTTCCAGTTTTTTTAATGAAGTTAAATGGCATACACTATCAAATGCTTTTGAGAGATCCATATAAACTCCTAATACATTTTCACTTTTATCAATGGATTCAATAATGGCTTCTATAAAATAGAGGTGTGCGGATAGTGAAATTTGACTTCGGATCGGATTCGGATCGGATAGTAAGGGGTTCGGATCGGATTTATTCGGATTCGGATACTCGCACGGACAGAGTGAACTGTTATATTACTCAGAATTAAAATACAAATTAATTAACAGTAAAATCCTAGCACTTTATTCCTAGGAATGCATGAAAATATTAATTTGATTTTTGTTTAATATAGAAATGTAGGCATATATTGATTTTTTTGTTCAGTATTTGTTCAAAACTAGAATTATAATTTACATTTTGGACAAATACTTTACAATGATGTATAAAGAATTTTTTAGTGTTTTTAGTGTGCATGTTTGAGTTGTCCTTGAGTTGTATTATGTTAAGTATGATACAATTTTCATATTTGTATGATTTTGTGTATTATAGGCCTATAATACAACAAAGACTTAATATATTAATCCTATGATATATATATATATATATATATATATATATATATAGCCTGTAATATATATAGGTTGTTTAATATATTATAGCCTATATAATATTGTTTCATATATTCTACTAACTACAGTAGGGCCTAGGTCTCATCCAAAATAAATTCACTACAAGGCTATCGGTATCAAACCAAGTTTTAACTTAAGGTAGGCCTATTGTTTAGCTCTAAAGTCGGTCAATCAATAGGCTACATTTGTAACTACCTATTTGTTTTTGGTGAGAAAATCTTTTTCAATATTTATTTACAAATTTGCTTACAACCTAGATAAATTTTTCTCTTTCAAAATTAGGTAATTTTCACGCTCATTTTTTGTTTGAATACTACATTGATAGTAATATTTTGAGTAATAACAACTTATGGTTATGACCAAAAAGGTCTATTTCATTCATTAGGCCTAGCCTATATGCAAGTTTTAATATCTTTGAGTCACTGTGATGACTGTTAAACAGTAGCCTAGGCCTACACCTTCATGTAGGCTATAGTCTTGTTTGATGTTTAAAAGTAGATTGCTAAGCTTACTTAGGTTCAATAATGCAGTAACATGTAAAACTCTTAACAATTTAGGTTTAAAACTTACATCCCAATTTGTTTTAGGCCTATTACAATGAGCTCAGTTAAAAAATAAAACACATTCCTATCTCAAAGAATTTATGAAGTGGAAGCAAGTCACAAGTCTTAATTTCAGTAATAATAAAACTACATTATTTTATTTTTCAACAAAGAACATTTTCTGATGTCTTAGTTACCCTACCCTTACCTTTAGAACCAGCTTGCACAATAGGCACTCCGCCAGTTCTAGGTTTTTCTCAAAATATTTCCAAATCAAACTCTTTTTCTTCCTTGGCTCCATAACTGAGTAGTTAACAACTAGCCTATCCAATTCTAAAAAATTAAGTTGATCACATTAAAAGAGTTCATAACTTCAATTCAAATTCTATCTCGTACGCTGTCGGCTGTAGCAGTTTTCCCAGACTTCAAAACATCGTACTACACGATAATAAATTATTGCACGCCACAAAAATGTCGTGTCCATCAATGTAATTAGTGATTGATGTCGGGAATGATTTGATTTTGTAATATTTTAGGCACGAAAAATCAATTATTTTTCAAAACTATCATTAATTATCTTGAAAAATTACGGCAAATCTTTGGGAGGAAAATCAGTGTGAAGTCGGAGAATGAGTACAATAACTATGTATTATCGTGTACTTGAAAACACTGTCGTCTACTGCGCAGGTCAACAGAATCAAATAACCACAGACTAAAATCGTGACACTCGGTCAATTCTGGTGATCCACCATACCAGTTAATTCCAAATCGGTGGCTGTGGAGTGCTAGCGAGGGTTCACTAGCGCGCGTTGTGGTTGGAATCGGAACCTATCTCTACAGCCAATCACGACCACTCTTAGAATGGGTTGTTTACTCCATCCGCTTGAGTCGCTAATATATCAGATTTGTTTTGACAACCATTGCCTTGAGTGCGCTATATCTTGGGGACACCCTAATACCTGGAGTGTCAATACTAGTGTTGATTGACTAACTTCAATTTTCAAGTTTTCGAGAGAGATGATAATAATTATTTATTGAGTCGTGTTTTAATCCAGCATTGTATTCATACCTAGAACGAACGCGATCGTCAGTATCATCATTCCAAATGTAGTTTTTGGGGGGTTTAAAGGATTTTATGCTCATAGACACTATCTATCCGAAAAAATCGGATATTTTTCGGATCGTATCCGACGCCTGTTGTACATTCGGATCGGATTCGGATATCCGATCCGATCCGAATCCGATCCGGTTTTCCGGATATCCGCACACCTCTACTATAAAATCAACTGCAGCTGTTATAACGGACCTACCTTTTCTGAACCCGTGCTGTGACAAACCAAAAAAGTTGTGCGTTTCCAAATAATTGACTAATCTGGTATGCATTGCTTTCTCATATATTTTAGATATTGATGGAAGTAATGAAACTGGGCGGTAGTTGGAGATATCAGTAACCTCCCCTTTCTTATGCAACGGGATTACTTTTGCTATCTTTAACTGATTCGGAAATAAACCAGAAATGAAAGATGAATTGACCAAATGTGTAAGTGGTTTCGATAACAAGTTACCTACATTCTTTAAAACCTTAACTGGAAAGTCATCATACCCACTAGACATTTTGTTCTTGAGTGAGTTAATTATACCTCTAATTTCCATTTCATCTACTGGAGTACATTTAAAAGTATGGATGTTAAAAAAACTGATGTTTGGGGAACCATTCAAATCAAAACCAGTAGTATTACTCAATGAGTTGGCCTTGCACATTTTGTCTACAACATCAGTAAAATAATCATTAAATAAATTTGCAACCTTTTTTGGGTTGGTTATCAATTTGCTTCCTAATTCTAAATGAATATCATCAGTCGGTACTTTGTTTTTGTTTGATACCTCACTATTAATTATATTCCAAGTAGTTTTGTTAACATTGCTAGAATTTCTAATTTGGACATCAAAGAAATGCTTTTTTGTTTCAATAATCTTTTGGTTTAATAATTTTTTACTTTCTTTTACTTTTGAAAAATGACTTTTATTGCGAGTTTTCCGAGCAATTTGGCTCATTTGAATGATTTTTTGTTTTTCAGCTTTAATTTCCGCATTCATCCAAGATTTTCGATTATTATTAATTTTTACCTCTTTCTTTTCAAAACATAGATTAAAATAATACATTAGCGTAGTGTGGAAACAATCATATTTTTTGTCAACAGGGGCCAAATACAATTCATTCCAATTTTCATTTTCTATAAACTTATAAAATAACACTAAATTTTCTTCTGAAAACTTTCTAGTTTTTTTTTGTGGTAGTTGTGCTCTTAGGGCGGTTTTTTATCATATCAGATATTTCTAAAGCCTGCCCATCATGGTCTGAAAGCTCTGTTATTAGCCCTGTTATATTTTAGTTATTAATTGGAATATTTGTTAAAATATTATCTACAGCTGTTTCGGAATCAGCTGTGACCCGTGTTGGAAAATCTACCAAAAATTTCAAACCATGAGATTTTAATAAATTTTTCAACTCCTTACTACTTTTTTCATTACCTAAAACATTAATGTTTAAGTCTCCAGCTATTATTATTTTTTTATGTCTCGATAAAGTTAAATCACAAATAGCGCCTAATCTGTACAAAAATTCATTACATTACTATACAAAAAATTGTGCATTCCCACTTGGAGATCTGTAAACCCCGATCAAAAGCATTTCTTCTTTGCCCCAAACATACTTAGAACAACAAAATTCTATTAATTTATCCTCCTTTAGGTGTTCTAGTTGACAATAATTTACCTGCCTCCACTTTAACTCCGGTTTAGATAAAATAAGAACACCTCCATTTTTTATTTTTTGCCTTGAATAGCTTGAATTTTGAACATAGCCATTTAAATTAAATCTGCTAAACTCTTCTGAAGACATATTGTGTTCTGTCAACACAATGATGTCAGGTCTTATCTCATCCAATACAATTTCTAAATTTTCAGTTCTAGTTGGTAAATTCTGTATGTTCTGGTGAAAAAGTTTTACTTTTTTGGTGCTTTTAAATTGGTTGTTAATTAGCTTATCTTTAACTAAACTTTTATCCCTAACACTCAAGTCACTGAACTGGCCATTTTCACAGAGGAGTTTAAAGTGCAGGCAGGCATGTTCTCAGAATCATCACTTAAATTAATACTTAATAAGCTACTTGTTTTACAATAATCTTTATCTATCACTTGCTGAAAAACATTATTTTTACCAGAAATAGGAGTCATTGGCAATATATTCTAATTTTCACTCTCACTATTTGTGTGGTTACTCTGCTTTTGCACAACACAATCACAGACACTAAGATGTTGCTGAGTCGTTTCTGATAGTAGAGCAGTCGATGGAGAAGGTGTAACTACAATAATATCTTCAGGTATGGAGTCAGAGTTTGTGGTGGAGTCGGTGGTTGAAGGTTGGTATTCAGCTGCGGAGGATGGGTTTATTTCATTCTCTTCTGTCCGGGTGATTGTCTCAGCACCAAAAACTGATGTTTCTTCTAAGTGTTGGTTGGAAATTATTTTGCGTAATACTCTTACAAAGTTTTGGTGAGGCATCCCATTCCATAACAGTCGTTTGGATTTTTGACTGTAGCTTATAACTTCAACTTCTGCTCCTGTTATTTCTTGAAAGTGTGTAAGGTTTTTAATAAGGTGCTGAGGTGAAATCCAGTCCCTGACACAACCCATTGCTGAGCAAACCAACTTTTTGAATCCTTTTCTTTTAAAATCATTTGTGAATTCATTAAAAGCCTTGTCATAATCTAAATGTGTTGGTTTTGAACAGTATTCAAGCTTTGTTATTAAACTATAAACACCAGCTCCCTCATCAGTTTTCTGGTATGCCAGATATGGGTTTAAACAATCTTTAGATGTTGGCCTACCAAATATTTCTCTGAATATGACCGCTACACCTGCTGTCATATTTCTTGGACATTGCAGATCTGCTGAAATAGTATGAGCAAACGCAACATCCTCTTTATTTTTATATCTTTTTATCATGTTTCTCATATGATTTTCAATAACTATGATTGGCATTTTCTTGACGGATTGTGTTTTAGAAAGTATTTTATTCTGGTTACTGTAAAGTTGCTGGGAGCCATGACTGGTTTTATGGAAAGTTGGTGACTTTTTTTCATGACAGGGGTTGAGAATTTGAGTACGGACGGTTGGCTGAGCATCTAGGGTGGTCGAATCAGAACTTTCCATCATTGGAATCATGTTGTTTTGCTGAGGTGTCAAAAACTGATGAACAAGATAGTTGACCCATTTAGCTGCAACTATCTTGCCTCTCCTGTTTATATGGAGACCATGATTTGTGTGACAAGACCTTTCTAGCAAATGTAAGTCGAGTAACAAAAATCCAGAACTGCTGGCCATGTGTCTTAGTATCATGTTAATTTCATTAATATATTTATTCTTAATGTCATGATCGGGTAGGTCATATCTAGAGGGTATTGTGGCCAGTATTAGATTTGTGTGGTTGAATCTGTTAATTTTGTCATCAAAGTAACTTGACATTTCCCTAATAGCTTTGGCATAGTTTTGTGTAGTTACTTCATCACTGTCATTTGTACCACCAGCTAAAATTATAAAATCTTCTTTTGAAAATGACATGAATAAGGGGTCCTTAGTTACAGAGTCCACAATTTTCCTTATAGGCGCACCAGGCTGAACATGACCAAAAATATTAAACTTTTTTGCCACACTTTGCTCAAGATGATGCACCAAATTTCTACCTTGACTGTCTGACCACACATAGAGCTTTGGTCCGTTCTTGGGGTTAGTGGAATGTCTTGCTGGCCTAACCATGTTATTAGTCTGTTTACCACTACTTTGTTTTGTTTTTCTTATCTTAGGTGATATCAAGGATGAGGTAGCTGCTGAAGCTTCTTTAGGTTGCGAAAAAGATGTTACAGGACATTCCACACTTAAGTCTATGATTTGATTTATTTCAGTTTTTCATTGCTATCATTATAGTTTTTATACCTAGAAATTTCATTTTCCAACTGCTTTATATAGTTTTCTTGCTCAATAACCTTTTCCTTAGTGGCCAAACAGCTAGACTTCAAGAGGTCCAGTTCTGATTGTTGCTGTTCAATTTGAGCCATATTCAGTTCCTGTTCCCACTCAAGTTCAGTAATTTTGCTGATATAAAAAACTATATTTTCTTCCAGTTGTTCAAGTTGACTAGTTTTGCCTGGTTTGTTAAGAGAAGAGTCCAAAATAGCGTCAATATCACTAAAAACCAGCTTAGTCAGTTCACTATTTGATAGGATTATGCTAGAGCTGAGAATATAAGCCATATTCGCTCGTTTATGTGCCAAGCTGTGCTCCTCAAAAATGAGCTTTTCAATTGTCACCAAGTCTGGTTGATTATTGTCTTTCAAGGCCTTTAAAACACATTCAACTGCTAGAACAGAATAGATACCGCAGTCGTAAGTGTTATTTTGAATAGGGCCTTTGATTTCGAGGAACGTGGTCTCAGAGCTCTGAATGTTCATGTAGAGATTTAGCTTATTAATAATAGTCTTGGCATCTATAGAGTTATGGTTTTTCAAAGAATCATAATGATAAAATGCGTTTGACTCTCTAATGAAAAAAAGCACACTCCAGTGGGAGCCTCCTGGTTTGTCAAGGGTAATACTTTTAGGCAATTAAAAGATGGCCTGCCACAGGGGTCAGTGCTTGCCCCACTGCTGTTTAATGTGTATACTGCCGACATGCCTGACACTTGTTCCTTAAAGTTTGCCTATGCGGATGATATTGCACTGGCTTATCAGCACAAGGAATTCCGACATGCTGAGGAAGTACTAACAAATGACCTCAAGACCCTCGGTGAATACTTTAAGGCCTGGAAGCTAAATCCAAACCCAACTAAAACTGAGGTATCTTGCTTTCACTTGAACAATAGACTAGCCCACCAAAAGCTTAAAATCGTATTTGACGGTGTTGAGCTAAAGCACAATGATCACCCACAGTACCTGGGAGTCACTTTAGATCGGTCTCTCACATTCAAAAGCCACCTACAAAAGACAGCAGCCAAGGTGAGAGCTAGGACTAACATTGTCCATCACCTTGCTGGCTCCACATGGGGAGCTAATGCACAAGCTCTGCGAACCACTGCTTTGTCCCTGGTTTACTCAACCGCAGAGTACTGTGCTCCCGTGTGGCTGAACAGTGTGCATGTCAGAGAGATCGACGTCCAACTGAACAGGACTATGAGAGCCATAAGTGGTACACTCATGGCAACACCTGTACCCTGGCTCCCAGTGCTGTGTAATATCGCTCCACCTGAAATAAGACAAAGGGAGGCACTTACTAGGGAATATAATAAGATCGTATCCAATCCACAGCTACCCATCCATGATTACCTACCCCAGGAGACGGGCAGATTGAGGTCCCGAAGACCACCACTGCGGACAGCATCCCAGTTGACGGAGACAAACTTTTCCATCCATACCGACTGGACTTCCTCCTGGGACTCTTTCCAAGGCCGGAATCAATTTTTAATTGCTGACCCAACCTTAGCAGTAAGTGGTATGGATCTTCCTCGGAAGCAGTGGACCGTCCTCAATCGATTCCGCACTGGTGTGGGAAGATGTAATTATTGGAAATACAAATGGGGAATGACAGAAGACCAGTCATGCCGCTGTGGAGCGGAGTTGCAGACTATGACTCACATAGTCAATGAGTGCCCTTTGAGTGCTTTCCCCGAAGGATTGATTGGGCTGCATTGTGCAAGTGAAGCTGGGCTGCAATGGCTTAGCGCCCTGGATTTAGCTTTGTAAAGAGAGATCATAACTTTATGTTTTTAGTTTAGTTTTTAAATTTTTTGACGCAGGTGCTAAGCACCTCAGAGAATGTATTATATTTTTCTGAAGTTGGTGGCTGGCTATTAATGCCATACGATATATATATATATATATAATGTAACAGTGACAGCACATTGATTAGTAAGTATGATTAGAAGATCGGTAACTCCTTAGTAATCTTTTATGTTATTTATAAGAAGAAACAGAAAGTAACCAAGCAAGATTTTTTTTTTAATTGTGATAAAGCAGTTTACCTTTTCGCAAATACAGTACGCTTACATCTTAATGGTTTGTTAAATCTTTTTTTATAAATAAATTTTATAAATAGAATTGGACAATTCATACTTTTCATTTCCTAATACGTCCTTTAATCAGTTTTTAAAGTTAAAACCTAGACTGCTTTGCACTAAAGACTAAAAGTTCTGTTATCTTACAAAATGTAATAAAAACACGTCTCAGACATAATCTTATGCTTTTACCTAAGATTACGAGTCTAAGATTTATATTTACGTAAATGTTTGTGGGAATAAAAACAGAGAATTCTCAAAATAAGGTTAACACTGGACTCCAGACCATGATGTCTCGCTTCCTCACCTGTTTGTGTGACGTTCAAGGTCATTGCACCCCCCTCCCCCCGAAACAATCGCCCCGATGTTTTGAGTTGCTATTGCCCTCTCATGGGAACCGCCCCCCCCCCCCCCCCCGTAATTCGGTCGTGGATCTGCCCTTGTGTCTACGTTCATAGCCTGCGCCCCCAGCAGTTTCAAAGGCTGCCGCTAGAGGCTGACAGGATCAGGGTTTCCTGGTAGCTGAAAAATTCATTGTGCAGTGCTTGCCCTGCTCCCAATTAGTGCCTTTATTTAAAATATGATAAAGTGAGAGAGGTTTCTCATAAAAAATAAAGCCTTAGGCTATTTGATTTACTTTTAAATTTTTTACACATTTTAAATTAATGTCACGCTATAATGACACTAGTTGTATGAAAAGTATTCAAAGTAGAAATGTAAATCATAACTTTGGAATAACAAATGGTTTTTATTTAGCGTCATTTTTAGACATCACAAAAGGAAAACACTGTAAAAGTAACCTCAACACACAAAAAGGGCGGGAAACACAGCTGTAATACACAGTCAAACAGTGCAACCAACTAGAACAAAATAAATTCCTTATCCGCAGAGAAAAAAATTTCTATTGTATGTATTAAAGATTTATTAATTTTAAGGAAATTTTTCTTTACATAAATGTTGTTCTAGATGTTAAAACTAGAATACTTCATGTTTTAAAAATTTGTCGGATACATCCGCCTACCATAGGTAGAGCCGAAATAGTTTAGCGGATATACCTACTACCGTCTGATAAGCACAAAATATTAGTGGATATATCTGCCCATTGTCCAGGGTTAACATATGAGTTAATGATGATTAATAATGAATTATGATGGTGTACATAGAATAAATAATAATTAGGTTGCCAAGCTAAACAGATTTTATGGTTATTTTAAATTTTAACACACATTTCAAATTCAAGCATGCACCGAATGTGTTATTAATTTTTGCTCAGTAAGCTACCTTCAAGCTCCTTCTTCATGCTATTCGTTATCCAATGCAATCTAGCCTGCTTACTTTCGGATTCTATCCCCATTTGCCTCACTATATTTCTCTCTCTTCTCTGTTGTTCATGGCCAAACAGCGGCCATCTGTATCTGTAGCTGTGGCAAAGGAGGTCCTTGATACCCTCCTCAGAGTTTCTAATGAAATGCTCATTTAAATTTGATGTTGATAAGCATATGATGTTAGTAATCTACACATTTTTCTCCAAGTGCACATCTCCTGTGATCCTCAGGATCAGTTTCAGTTGTATAACAAGTTATTTTAAAAATTTCATTAATCCTTGATAAATTGTCATTATGTGAAATATATGCAATATGTGTTTCAAAGATTCAAACATGTAGTTATTTAACAATAGATAAAGCCCAAATATGATGGACTTGAATTTTTTTGTCTTTCTGTTAAATTTCATTCACTGGCTTGGCCTAGCTGAGACTGTTCTGTATTAAATCACCTAGGATTGCTCATAGATTACCTATGATTGTTCTGCTTGTTACAGACTTATGTTAAGTGTGACTAGAGGATAAATCTATATACATTTGCAAAAAATTTCCTTTTGTTTCTTCACTCTTTGTTTTTGCTCCTTGGGTCTCAAACCTTTTCCTAAAAGTGGCTTGGTTTAGTAGATAATGGATGTTAATGGTTCCAAGTATATTATCAATTGTCTCATTTTGAAAGAAGTACCAAAACCAACAATATTCTTCATATTATACCTATCAATCCCCTTCAAGTCTATGAGAGAAATACTTTTTAATTATTGATGAAAATTCTTCACGAATCTCTCTATTTGGTACTCTGAGACTCACCCTCGACCTTGGCAAATGTTTGATGGGCTTGTCATAAGTAAGATACCCAACATGTAAAAGAAACTGGAAGAAAATATCAACATCAGTATCATTTTCCCATTTTTTGTTTATTAATCTTTTCAGAACTTTCAAGTCCCCAATAAAAAGCAAATCTTTTAATATTATGCTCACTGGCTCTGAATTGACTAGTTTAACTATTCGGTCCTGTATTATGACATTGTCCAATAAGGGTTCCAAAATATTTTTTAAAGGGAATGTCTGGATCCAGTAGCCAAATGCCAACTTAAGTTCAAGGAATTTTGTAACTGTCCAAGGGTTAAAGATGCGAACATTACTTCTTGGACTTGAGTACCCATCGTACCATTTTAGTAATTCATCATTTTCATCATATGATAGATTAAACTTTTTTATTAGAAATTTTACCTCTTGTGTAGTAAACCCATAGAACCGGACAAGATCTTTATTGGTCATAAATCCAATTGGATCAATTACCATTGGAGAAGATTTCTTTAAAAATTCAACTGGTAAGGTACCTGTTACTAAAGCTTGCTCTATTTGATGTACATTTTTGAATGTTGCGCTGAATAAATCAAGTTGGAAATTCATGATTTCTCTTGTAAGGTATATATCATCTGTACAGTTGGCATTTTCCTTATCAAACAAATCATTCACAATATTAGCATCATATTCATCGATTAAAACAATTACTTTTTGGTCATGATGCAAATATAGAGCATTAATAACAAATTGCAAACCTTTTAATATTTCTGGATTTTCCAATTCATCATTATCTTCGATGTATTTAGAAAAAGTTTTCCTTTCATCTTCATTCAGAACTGGACTTTCTTTTAGATACTCATGTTCAATGAACACACCAAATAAAATTTGTCGATAATAACTCTTTAATGACTCATTACAAGTGACTTGTAACCCAGTGTCAAAATTGACATATAAAACTGGATGATTTGTCATGTGTTCCCTAACAAACTCCTTGTCTCTCCAAATTTCTGTACCTTTAAATATTTCTTCAATTACACTTTTATTTTGATCATTTCTCAAAAAAAGACTCAACATGTCAAAGTTGACTGATTTGCCAAAATGTCTTGGAGCTGTTATTAGCATTGACCTTCGATCAAATATCAGTTTTAGCATTTTAGTTTTGTCAATAAAGGTATTAGATTGTCTTATTTCTGTAAAATCTTCAATCCCAAATTCTCTCTGACAATATAACTCCATGAACAGAACTAAAAATGTAATTAAAACACTACTGATTACTTGACAACAAAAACACATGAAGACTTGTTTGGTCTGTTAAGAAAAAAATTGCCTTGTTTAAAAGGTGTCCAAAGCTTTTAACCAACTTAAAAGTTCAACAACTTAATGGCTGTGTGAACACAGCCATTAGCATGTCAATTTACAGTTTATTGGCTTGCGACTTGAAAAAAGCAGTTGATACTGTCAGATAGCAGATAAGACATAATCTCCTATATAAATCATCCATTACATGGATGACTCACTGTTTGGATGTGTTGTTAAATTTTTCTCTATTGTGGTCTCAAAAAAAGTTTAATTTATCAAACAAAATTTTTTTACATTTCAAAAGAGTGTTATTTAGTTACCACAGTTCTTGGTGGTTAAGTGCAAGACCAATTCTCACAATAAACCACATATATGTATCTTTTCTATAAAAAAAGTATATCTACAAAAAAAAGTATAGTTAGTTCTTGAATTGGATGGGTTTGAACTGCTTTTTCTGAAAACTGCTCGTAGTATTGTATACAGAACCGAATAAGTAAGGACATCCTTATGGGGAAGTGAGAATGCCGCCCCCAAAACACAGATAGAACCACCAAGATGGCAAGGATTATGCTGATTGGTTGAATAGAAACATATGATTTTAATAATTTTCCAAAAGATTGTTATTGTTTTGATTTTTAGTAAACAAATATGCTCATTTTAACATTTAAGAGGTAGGAAGAGCGCTTCCTGTGACAATAAGGAGAAGTAATCCTAGCATCAGCGCTATATTTTCCTCTGATTTTCAAGGGCAAAACTAAAATTTTTTGACATAGGATGTCCCTACTTATTTGGTTCTGTATACATTGGTATTAGTAAAACCTCCAGAGGAAAAATACTGTTGGAAAAACAGTACAAAACAAAAGTTACATTCCAACACAGTTTTCTCTTGCTACCATATATAAATACTTAAAAGAATTAAGTTACTTATAACAATATCAATGTGGTTTAAAAATTGTTGTGTTATGCCTTATTATTATAAAATGTGAAAAAGTTTCTTCAAGAAAAATGTTATTACATTGTGGAAGAATATCTTCAAGATGAAATATAAGAATTTACAGTTAAAAAATAATAATAAATTATAAGAAAATTATTTATGAGGTAGAAGACATGAAAAATGTGGGAAGATTTGATATAGAAGTTCAAAATTGTGTTTTTTTTTTTTTTTTTTTTTTTTTTTTTTTTAGCTGTATGTAGTTTATGCAATTTTCAGATTGTCAATGGCTTGAATAAATAAATAAATAAATATCATGTATTTTGATTATACTCATCTAGGTGTATGTTTTATTTTAGTCTACATTATTGAAAGCTACTTCCCTACCCTCATTTTATGATTCTTATTACTGAACTGTAAAGCGTGACATTTTTTAAGAACTTGTTCAGCCATTATTTATGGGTGGGATAGTTATATTTTATCAATAACCCAACACATAAAAATAAATATAAAATAAAATATTCTACAATAAAACTCACTACCTTTCAACAACTACGGAAGCTCACAATAATGCAACTCAAACAACTTGCTACCAATTACACGACCAGGATCATGGAACTCCGCACCAGATCATAGTTGCTATAAAAAACCACGCAACTCTGCAGCAGGGCTGGGAGCGGCCGCCATGACACCTTGAAAGTCCCCACTTGCTACCGCACCCCAGTTCCTCTATCCTCTTTTACCTCACCTCCCACTCTTACTTATTTGTTTTACATTAATATTACTACATATCAGCATGTATAACCTATACCCCGATAATAATCTATATATTGATAGGCAAGCATGAGTCTTTTTCCTCTTTTTTTTCTCAGCTTGTGTGCATCGTAGGAGAAATTTATACTGTAATATTAAAAAAGAAGTGTCCGGTAGCTTAGTAGAATCCAATTATAATTTCTATCTATACCCTACAGGCTTTCAAAGTTTCTTTGTTTATATTATGGAAGAAGAGCAATTGATTCAGTCATTAGATAAATGTTTTAATAATGAATTCTAGCAAAACAGGAAGAACATACGTTTTATTAAATAAATTTTTAAAACTATTTAAACTAGATCAAGAGTAGTTTTGATCGAATTCTGACCAGTGCGGGAGCTCTAGATTATAAAATCACTGAATTTGAAGTCCATTTCATTATTCATAATAAAATACAAAGTATAATTTTAATACTGTATGGATAAAAGAATATTATGAATATAAAATAATATAATTTTCTACTAGCATTTTATTATTTCATTAGCTGTTAAACCGGATTTGGCATAACTTTTAAGTTATCAAAAAGATGTTTCATGAAAATGAACTACCAAAAATCTGTCGGGTAATCCATGAATAATATGCGTGGAAGCCGGGGTAGTAAAAGAAAAAAATTATTTAAGAAATCATAAAAAATGATTTTTGGAAGTTTCAACATTTGACTTTGAACTTGAGATTTTATAAATCACAAAAATGAAAAGAATCTGCATTTTTTGTTAACAGTTCATTTGATTTATATTTTGATTAAAACTTTATTCAGGCTAAATTTTTTTCATGTCATTAATTTATTTTAAAATTTTGGTACCGATACATATTATGAAGTCAATTTCTGACTCACTTTTTGTTATAGTATCATAGTAAACTCGTTCGTTACCTTACTAGATTTACACCAAGAACCAACTATACCTTTTCCTACTTCACATCTGTTTGTACTGATGCGTCTGAAGGAATGTGTAACTGAGTGTGAGGGTTCAGAACATCCAACTGACAGTCGGCAGAGCTCAACCCTCTATGCCATAGCCTGAATAAAGTTTTAATCAAAATATAAATCAAATGAACTGTTAACAAAAAATGCAGATTCTTTTCATTTTTGTGATTTATAAAATCTCAAGTTCAAAGTCAAATGTTGAAACTTCCAAAAATCATTTTTTATGATTTTCAGCGTTGCCAATCACTTTTCATCAAATTACCCTCGGTCCTTGCCAAAATTACCCTCAAATACCCTCAAAAGTGACAAAATACCAGAAAATCACTAAATTTACCCACCATCTAAGTTGTTAGCACACAGGGGTGATTAATATAAGTGTATAAGCTGTTTAATTGGTATTAGCTTTCAAGTAATATTAATCACTCCTGTATTAAATCTACTTCGGGTTTTAACCTATTCCCGAAAATTCACATATCTGAGTCAAACTTGACAATTTCAGTAAAATTGTCCTTTTATTAGCAAAAACGATTACCCTCGAAAATACCCTCGAAGGTCCAAAATACCCTCAAAAAGGGTAATTACCCTCGAATTGGCAACGCTGCTCTATGGCCTGGTCCTGATAATTTTAATAGGTGTGTGATAAATTTAACTTGAAACAGATGATTTAGTTTTCTCATCTATTACATTATATATTTCCCTGCAGGGCAAAAACTGTAATAAACTTAGGACTATATGTTTCTTCACAGTTTAAATACGTCAACTAATGTTCCCCTTACAAACATTCACATGATTACATATACTATAAAAAATACTCACCTGGGATTATTGTAAGGTAAAAATTACTGCCTCAGAATGTTATCCGTAGTTTATTGTGTCTGAAAGAATAAGTGATCACATGTGAGTCCTACTGACCATCAGTAGAGCTAAATACACCTCCTCGGAGGGTGTCGGTAATACCAAGGAGTTCCAGACTGATGAAATTCCGCCAAATTGCGTTTGGCGGAGCTGAACTTTGGCCTGGGCTGAGAGGGATGGGGAAGAGTTAGATTTAGCTAGGGGGAAAGGAAAAAAGATGGATGGTTCAAACGAGACTGTGGAGGGGATACTACCTGTACCCACTGCAACACCACTCTGGTGCGGAGTTCCATGGTCGCTTACATAACAACCATCATACATTTCTGAAATTAATTCAAGCACTGTTTATAGCCTATTAATTCTAGAGTTTATAGCCTATAAAATAATCAACCAGCGAGTGAACGTTTAAGGTGTTTTTTTTATTCGATTGATAGTAGTAGTATAAAATTTAATGAAAATACCCTTGTAGTAGTGGTGCTTATAGGTTCTCAACAAACTCCACTATTGGCTTTTTAAAGATGGAGGGCTTTTTTTTTAATCCCCACTCATTTACCTGCTTAAGATAATTTCCCAGATAATAGTTAAACAGCCACTGACCTTAATAATAAAAACCAAATATTGCCTCTGTCCCAAGCAATCACTTAGTCACCCCGCTATGTTTCTCGATCTCTAAATTTCTTCTCCTATTTCAGCAGTAACAACGAGCCGATAGCGCTCAAGTTCAAGGTGAGGGAGAACCTGTCAGGCGCGTTGGTGGGACAGCTGCTGCCCATGCGCAACACCTCCGACCCGAGCCCGTGGAAGGGTGTAAAGTTCATGATTGTGAGCGAGCCGGAGGTGACGGAGCAGTTCGCCATCTCGCAGGATGGTACAGTATACACTCAGCGGGGGCTTGACCGCGAACACAAGGACTCGTACCAGCTCAGTGTGATAGCGGAGAGCGGGCGGGGAGTCATCGCCCACCGAGGTTTCTACCAGGTGCAGTGATAAATATTAAATTTTATTTTTCAAAGTGCAATTTGATTGCTCAGAGCAAGATCAATGTACAAAACATACTTATTAAGCTGATTTCATAGTTAAATGTGCGTAAGAATTTAATTTTGATACATTGATGTAATAAATAGTTGATTTAATGATTGTAATTTTTTTCACGGTGCTTATCAAAAGAGTGACAAAGTATCAAATTGACTTTTGCTGTATGACCACTTAATGTTTAATCTGATTAAACATTCCTTTTTTACTAGAGACTTTAGAGACTTTATATGAAACACGGACACACTCTGTGGTGCATGACTATAAATGATATGTCAAGTTTTGGTTACCTATTATATGCTGGTTAAAATGTTTATGAAGACAAACGTGAATCACAATTCTAACATAGTGTGAACTGTAACTAGAGCTGATATAAATTAAATTTTATTCGTCTCTCAGTATACGTGGTTACAGTTTTAAGCATAAACATGTATAGTTCTACTAGTAAGATAGAGCATTCCAAATTCATACCAAGATAGTAACAGTTACGTTACATATTCCATTTAGCTGGCATCACAAATCACATAGTTGTAACATTTCCTGCTGGTGTTTTGTCTACTAGATCCATGTGGCAGTGGAGGATGAGAATGACAATGCGCCACAGTTCAGCAAGCCGTGGTACACGGGTCACATCCGAGAGGACTGTGCCCCAGGGTGTCGAGTGGCCATGGACGGACCAATCACAGCAAAGGACTTGGACGCTGGTGTCAACGCCAAGTTCCACCTCACAATACATGGCGAGGACAGTCACTTGTTCAGTTTGGAACCCTCAGGATATTTGAGTCTGGAGGGGAAACTAGACAGGGAAATCAAGGACAAATATATTTTGAGGGTTATGGCAACAGATAAAGGTAAGATTGGTAGAACAGATAAATTTGATTAAAAAATAAATTATCAAAAGCTGTTATTATAAATAATTTGTTAAACAACATTGACTTGTGTAATTTTTATTTCAGAATAGTATGCTAAAATTCAACTTATTTAATATTTATATAGGTAGTCTTGGTGTCTTAGAGAGGATCCATATACTCATGTCCTAATTTAATTCCTTTTTTTCTTAAACATAACTATTTTGATAACTTTTAAAATTTTCTATGTGTAAAATTTGCTTGGGTACAATGCATTCAATATAAAGTAATCTACTCTCTAAACAAATTAACATATTTTAAAAATATTTTCAGGTAATTTGACATCAGAAGTACTGCTGACAATACTTGTAGATGATGTTAACGACAACCCACCACAGTTTGTGCAAATGTGGGTTCACCCAAGTGAGAATGTGGAGATTTCCGAACCAGTAAGCAGTGCCATCTTAGTAGCTGTTGGGAACAAGACAGTAGTGGAGGGAAGCAGGAGTCTTAAGGAGAAGGAAATCCTACCTCTAGTCTCCATCCCTGAGACGCTAACTGTGGGCTTTCCTGTCATTCGACTGCTAGCTATTGACAAAGACAATGGGGAAAACAGTTCAATTGTGTACAAACTAGTCAGTGAAACATATATTCCAGAGATTACAGTAGTAGCTCCCTACACCACACATCATTTCACGGTCCACCCGACAACTTGTGAAGTAACGGTCTCGGGGATCCTTCCTCCTCAGACGGAATTTAGGTTAAATATAACAGCAACCGATGCTGGAGGCTTAGAGGCATTTGTTGTTGCAAGAATATTCATCAAAGATGTTAATAACAATGCTCCAGTGTTTGAAAAATCAAGGTATTACTTCGAAATTGTAGAGGGAGAGTACACGAGAAAACTTCTAGGGCATGTGATGGCTTCTGATCCTGACTTTGGGGAGAACGCTAATGTCACGTATACCCTCCTGAAAAAAAGAGATAGTAATGCAAACATTCCATTCATGGTATCTTCTGATGGAGTGATAACTGTTGAAGGAAAATTAGATCAAGAAACCCAAACCTTATATAGCTTTAGAATAATGGCTCAAGATAATGGTCCAGTAAATAGGAGACTTCGAAGTACAGTTGATGTTGAAGTTAAAGTTTTAGACCTGAACGATAACCCACCAATATTTTATAGTTATAGTAAACTGATAAAATCAAGACCTGTAGATTTAACAGATTCGCCATCAGTGCTGATAAAGGGAATGGATTCAGTTTTGATCCCACTGTATCTAGCCTCCGTTCCAGAAAACAGTCCTCCTGGAACTAGAGTCGCTAGAGTTTACGCTAATGATTCCGATTCCCCGATAAATGGGAACGGAATGTTTCTATTCCACATTCAACATCTTAGCAATAGACCTCAGTTGTTTGCTATTGACTCTAAAGATGGCATTGTTACTACCACCACAACTCTGGACTTTGAGAAGCAAAGTGTGCACAATGTGACGATTGTGGCATCAGACCTGGGCCATCCTTCGCTCAGCTCCACGGCTTTGCTCATGGTCTCGGTTCTGGATGTACCAGAGGAGGTGGAGGAGGACATTCCCGGACCAATATTTACCCACAGATACTACGAGCTTGAGGTGGGTTGGTAGTCTCATTAAGTTAATGTATTCTAATCTTTAATTTTAGATCTTGAGTACTAAATGTCAGTAACATTTCTTCACATTAAGTGATATAAAATCAGGGTCTCCCCTTACCTATACCGTAGAAAAATATATGCATTACAAAAATTACTGGTTGCCTTAAATCTTATAGATTTGTACAAAACAATAATAAAATTATGTTTAGATAAAAAGAGTTGGGGTGAAAATTTGTTTTAAAGTTTTACTCATTAATTTAGGATACAATAATGTATATATATTTTAATAGGAATAAATTAAAATATTAGTCATAATGTGTTTATATGACCCCAGACAATGATTCAAGGAATTAATTATGTAATGGTAATTTTAATGTATGTTTTTCTGCTTTTCATTTGGTCATCTACATTTCATCCTTATTTAGAAAAACTGCCTCATTATTATTATAAGTAGTGATTAAATTAAATTTAACAAGCTTGCTCACTGAGTCTGCTCTCCGTCCCAGTCATGGTGCGATGTTCGTGTGTGGTAGGCCTACCCGTAATGTTAACGGTTTTGTGTGTGTGTTATTTATTCATTGTGTATGTGCTTTGTTTGTAAATTTTAATGCTTTAACAACTCCTTCTGGATGAAACATTTTTTTATTTCAAACACCTGAGGATGCCGTTGTAACGGAGAATTATGTCGTGTAGACGATAACATTGAACTGTAGCGAGGTACGTAACCTGTAATAAGTCTTAAATCCGCAGTTCAAGGGCTAAACAATGGATTTTAATATTAAAAATAATGAGTCATGTTTAGTATCTTAATGTTATATTGATTTATGTATTACTGCTGTTATGTGTAGGTGGAAGAGAATTCTCCAGTGCCATTGAAGCTTTTGACCCTGAATGTGAGTGAGGACTTCCGAAAGAGATCTAAAGCCGGCTACACATTCACCGTCGTCCCAGGACCAGACAGCGAGTGGTTCCATATTGAGAGGTAATTATTGTTGTTTCAATGGTGAACATTTTGAAATCAAGTTTGGGATATTTTTATGCATGGAGTTGCATAAAAAGTTTGCATTTTTGCCTTGCTGAACTGAATTTTATGCCAGATGAAATTGCTTATAAATAAAAAAATACTATAAAAGCAAGGTTCATACTTAACTAATAATTTAACTTACAATGAGTCAATAATACTTGATTGTGTCAGCATGCAAATATAAATGACTTAATTTTATAATTTTTATGTACATTGCTTCGGAATATGTGGGTATTATTTTGTTCACCTGCAAAATGTACATTGATTTACTTGCCAAAAAATCGGTTGGTCTTATTAATATTATTAACGCTTTGAGTTGGGAGATGACATGTTGGCTAGCTAGGGAAAAAAGGGTTGAGAAAAGGTTACCTGCCCTCCCTTCAGTGTTTTCTAGCCCACCGATTGGTTGATTAAAAATGTTTTCTTTTATTTAATTTTAATGCTGTACAACAGCTGATAGTGGTGGGGGTATCTTCCCCTTCACTAGTCAACAAATCATCTCCCAACAGTAGTCTAATGTGATTCTCAAATGATTATTCGCTTTACCCAAAAGTAACACAACATACCTAGTCTGTGATGGCTATCTCGTTACTTATGACCCAGGTTCAACGGCACCCTGTTCCTGATGGCCAACCCGGACCGGGAGAAGATCACCCGGCTGGAGACCACGGTCCAGGTGAACCCTGTCAAGAAGGCGAGGGGATTCCCGCACATGATCTTCCCTGCGTCTTCGTCTGATCTGGGTAAACACCTTTTGATATGAACATGTAAAAAACAACTGATTATCTGGCACTTTTAGACATTCGTGTGCGTGTCATAGTTGGCCGCTTTGGGTTCGGTAAAATAAGAGCCTTAAAGTGTTTTATACAAACGTTTAAAGTGGAACTGAAATTTTACTTATCTGCTTCACTCAGTAAACTGTTAAAATTTTCCAGCTCCTAATGAGGTGAAAGTTGTGCTGAGAATAAAGGATGTCAACGACAACTCACCCCAGTTCCCGCTGAATGGACGTCCGCTAGTGGCAGCGATCCCCACGTCAGCCAACTATGGGTTTCCAATCGCCAGGCTTCAGGTAGATGCTGTTGTCCGTAAATACAGAGGCCGAAAGTATGCTTGTTTGAAATGAAACAGAAAATTAATATCTCTAAACATATAAAAGGGAAAGCCCTCACTCACTGACTCACTCATTCATCACTAATTCTCCAACTTCCCAACTAGCTAGAGTGCTAAAAACTTGGTATACTAATTTTTTAGGCTTAAAATGGGAAAGTCTGACTATTGTCATATTAATATTCATAAAAAGCAACACCCTAGACGTCCTCAAAGTTACCATTTTATTCTTATTTATAAAATTTAAAAATAAAAATTTCAAATATTATTAATTTTATGTTTGCAAAATTTTTGTATCTAACATATGATTACTTCAAGGCAAAGGATCATTACTTTTATAAACAGCTGTTCTCATTTAAAATTTTTGAGGGAAGACGATATTATAGACTTACAGTGAGTGAGTGTAGCGAACGAGCTAAACCTGACGGGGAGTATGAGCGTAGCGAACGAGCTCACCTGAAGGGCAAACAATTTCTCAAGTTGGCATTAAGAGGCATGCCGGGTAAGCTAGTTGATAATAACACTAAGTTCTCTTTGAATTAAGAACATAAGAAACAACAATAATTGCAGGTAAAATCAAATTCACATCCCACAATTTGTGCTTAACCTACTTATTGGCATGACTAATTGAAATGTACAACACTAACCCTCTAAATGAACTTTCATGACATTTCTCAGTAAGTATTATTGATTATTTTCTTACATTGAGCTCAAACATTAAAACGTATGGTCCTTTGAAAGAAATTTTGTATTTTAATGAAAATATCTAACAAACTACTGTATATTGGGCATGGGACATTTTAGCGTAGGCCTATCCATTACCCTTAAAGACCAATTTTTATGACATCTTAATTTATTTAAAAATTACAAGTAAGAAATGCAAAAACTTTTAGATATGCCAACTTTTATCTGTATCCGGTTTGATGCTTAATACTTTAATAGTAGTTTTCATCACTAGGAGCAAAAGTGAGTCTTTTTGGTGCGCAATCGTGTTTTAAAAACGAGGCGCAGCCGAGTTTTTAAAAACGATTAAGCATCAAAAAGACACTTTTGCTCCGAGTGATGAACAACGTTTTTTATCATAATGCGAAATTAGACTTTTAATCTTTAAAAATATTAAATAAAAAGTTGTATTTTTAAGGTTATATTTATAAAGTAAGTATTATGCAGTGTTTACATTTCTGTTATTTACAAACAATGCTCTTTATAACGTATGAATTTCAAAATTCTGCTCTCCAACATTAATGAATGAATATTAATATACTTATCAAACAGCTGACTTTTCAGTACTAGGACCTAAAAAATTCTCCAGATGATTTTTCAGTCCTAGGACAAGAAAGAATCGCTTTTGGTACTATTGAGAGAACAAAAAACAGGCTGATTTCGTGCAGAATGATAAAAAAAACCATTAACGAATTGGGGAAACCCTGTACGGGTAAGGAGTGAAGCCCTCATTGAGCCATAGGCGATTTACATTATACATTCTTGAAAATTATGCATCTAATCATTGGTTGGATTTGTCATTAGTTATCATTGGGTTGTGTGTGGATAAAATAATGGCCGATAGAGCCTTAGATATTTTTAACACCTTAATTGCCCTAACAACTAAATATTTTGTTGGAAAATAAACACAAAAACTAAATTGGTTATTCAGAACATAAAAACTATAGTAGGATTCACGAAAATAGTCCGATGAGAGTAGATACATTGTTGCCAAATTTATTCTGAAACACATTTTATACTGGTATAACACATGATAAACATAACCAGAAATGACAACATTGCAGGGCGGGAGGGGGTGAGGGGGAACACAGCTGTTTAAATTTACATCGGACTATTTTCGTGCATCTCACTATAGTCTGAGGAATATTATTCACAAATTGTTGGAGATGAAACCATAATCTACTTAAGTGTTGACTTAAGTATTTCTGTTGTAAAACTAAATACAATCAGTGATATCTTGATGGAGTATCAAATAAATTGTGTCTGCTGGGGATATTGTCAATCAGCACGTCCTCCAGAGGAAGATATAACGAGATAAAAGAATCAAGGGCAGCTGGGTCGTATTACCTGGGACACGTGTGTCAGAAACTAAATACAAGATAACCGTGGATTCATCTTTTGCTTCAAATAAGATGAATTTATTAAAAAGATTTTAGATTGTGATAGCTTTTTTATGTATCAAGGTTGAGCTACTATTAGTTATCTTAAATCGAGGCAAAAAATATTAAATAATACACCATATATATTATATTGAATATTACTGAGAATTTTGAGACAATTTGAGTTGGTATATGCCATGCATGGTTGGTGGCCCATGTTTATTTATTTATTTTAAGCATCAACTATCAACCAACTTGGCTTATTGTAGTAACAAAATGGCAGGAGCCAAAAGCAATAAAATAATCAACTCGACAAATTTGGCTGCAAATTTCTTAAGCATTACACATAAATACTATTTGTTATTAATTGTGTGTTATTATTTTTTATTTAATACAACATAAAATACAATTTTCACTTGTCTGTAAGTAAATTGGTGGTGTAAATACAGATTTGTTACTTTGATTTGGGTAAGCGTAAATGAAACTAGCTGTTTTTCAGCGGAAGAACTGGATATTTTAAATTAAGATATTGTTTTGCTTTAATTTTAATGTTTTCAAAATTAAAAGGCCTGGTTTTACTTCTAAAATTATAATAAAAAATTAAATGATCATTATGTAAAATTCATGCACTTCCCATTCTAACCCTTTCTTCCTTTTAAATTCCTTTTTACGGTCTTTGAAAACGATTAAAAAATCACAGGTCATAGGATTTGATGAGGGATTGCATTCCATAGCCTATTTTAACAAAATTTCGAGACCTTCAATTACTGCAACTAAACAACGTATCTTAAAAAATGTCTTCACATTAAATCATTTAAAAAAACAACCAAAAATTATAATTGAATAAAAATGTGTGTGGGCTGCGGTATTCAAAACAGTCCTTAAGAGCGGAAAATTCATAAAATCTTTATGTTAAACTTATGCTCATCTTATACAGAAAATTCATAAATTCCCTGGAAACAATCCTCTAGCGTTTGTTTTGTCTATCTATTGTTGTGTTCTAACGCTTATGCATCGTTGGCTCGATACGTCAACTTACCACACCACTATTTGTAATGTTCCTATGTTACTTCTTTAGTTAGGGTAAATTTTCAAAATCAATGTTTCAGCATTGAGTTTTTAAGTAATATGCAAACAAAATGTCTTGAGTTTAGATTAATAAACTTTTCCTAATTTACTTGTAGTTTTTTTTAATAGTTCAAAATATATTATGCTAATCTAGAAGTACGACAAATTAACCTAAACAAATTGTTGAGCGAAATATACAATAGATAGAAGCCTCCCCCCAGAAATATTTCCCTGCATACGGTACCCCATCTTAGCATTTTACCATGAAAAAAAGGAAACCCAAAACTTGCTGCTAAATAAGTTGCTAATTTTCAGAATGATAACCAACTATGTTGGATGCCACTAACCTTGAGATGGGACCTAGATATAAAATGATATTTTAATATTGCTTTAATATTTTAAGCGCTCTAATATTGCTACTCCTGTACGACGTGCTGCCGCCTTCAATTTTGGGTTGCGAAAATTGTGATGTAGTCAAAGTAGGAAATTATTACATTTGTTCGATAGTTTTAAACTTATTCTTTACTTAACATTGCACTGAAAAGTGTTTAGTTATGTTTGATTGTAGATTACTAATGCAAAGACCAAACTTTAATTCCCCCCAAATTATGGCTTGATAGCGCCAACTGCTCCATCAGCCCCTCCTGTGACCACTGGTGGCCAGAGGCAGATTACTGACAGTCTTTCAAAATAAAAACCGTCTTGAATTAGTTAAATTTGGTTTCTTTTCAGAATTGTAGAAGGATTTTACTCAATTGCAGGAACTTGTTCAGAGATTAGAAGAATATAAATAATTGACAATTAGTTATTTGTTAGAGTGAAAATTTCAGTATAGTTTGTCACATTGGAGACGGCTAGGCAATCCTTACTAATTCTGAATAAGTAAAGTTCATAAAGCTGTAAATTCAATTTAAAATAAATAACATAAAAAGACAATATCCATACTGAGGTGCATGTTTGTTGACTGCAGGCAATGGACGCAGATGAGGGTCTGAACGCAGAGGTGCGTTACCAGATCCTGGGCGGGGAGGCGGATTACTTCACCGTGGACGCAGTGACAGGCCACGTGCGCGCCGTCGCCAGCTTCGCCCACCACGCCGGCCATGTGTTCGGGTTTGACGTCAAGGCGACCGATCGCGCCGGGGCTCATGACGGACGGTCAGCCATCGCCAATGTGTTTGTGAGTGAATAAAATTACTGTTCAGCGCTCTATATCTGTTTAAAGAGATTTTCCAGGAAAAAGAAACAAAGGATATTTTAAAATGACTGTTTCTCAAAATTTTAAAACTATGTGTTTTTTGTAACAAACAAAACATTATGTAAGTTACTACAAATTACTCAGCTACAGAATTAAAAGTCTCATTACTATACAGGTAGTTGACAAGAACATGCAAATAACTTAAATCACTCAAATAATAAATAAAATACAGTATTTACAAAAAATTTAAAATTACAATGTGCAATTTCTGAAAAGACTACTAATAAGACTATAATAAGCTATGAAAATATTTAATTTAATGTTTCCTTTATGTAAGTTGGATTATGCTACAATTTTATTGGAGTAACCTGTTTTGTAGCTTTTGAAAATAAATAAATAAATAAATGAGAAATTATTTACAAGCATTCTGAAAGACCGTGCAAATGCTTCAGGAATTGGTCCATTTTTTTTTTTTTTTTTTTTTTTTTTGTAGAGAACCCATGACAAAGCACAAATAACAACTAACAATATCTTGATATCTGTTATTCAACATATTAATTAATTATAAAAATTAAGGTAATCAAAAGATTTAATTGTGTGTTAATTTTCATGCTTGATTAGAATTCTGACCTTCTCCTAATATTAAGAAAATAACTCACAACGTTGTTCATTAAATATTAAAATCTATTAAACCTTTTTTTGATTTATTTAACTTAAAAAAAGTATTATGACCTATTATTTAAAAATATACCTGAAGGTTTTGAATTCCTCCATAAAGGAAATGAATGGGCATTTCAACAAGGAAAACAAGGAATTGAGGAAGAATTGAAAATAAATTTTAGCGGCAACATCCAAACTATAAGGAAAACTTTAACTTAAGCAACAGAGTGCAGTATTTAACACTAATGGACAATTAATTTAGTTTTAGTCAAAAGATAGAGTTTAAAGCAAAACTAACTTTGGATTGTTTGTTAGGAGCTCGGCAAGCGGTAAGCTGTTGAAGTTCGCTTCATGAAGAACAATCACAAACAGATATGAAACAGAAACAAAGGAGTGCAGACGGTTTTGCTGACATTGAATCTCCGATAGCCTGTTTGCTAACTCTCTTATGTTGCAATTCAGCACAATTATTAGATATTTAGTTACAAACTGCAGTTTCTAAGTTTGAAGTTTATTTTAATGGGTTGTTATCCTGCCAACTTTTTCTTTCTATAAATAAAATTCAATTTCTATTAATAAAGTGGAATGTGGCAAAATTAAAACGTTTTTTAGTTCAAATACAGTTTTGCCAGCTATCTTATCCTATACTCTTATACGAGCAATGTTTGCTTGTTTGCTTGTTTGCTTGCTTGCACAATTATCTCAAAAACGGCTCTGACGATTTCCTTCAAATTTTGGAATAAACTTAGTTTTACCTTAAAAATACGATTGAGATGGGTCTCGCCCCCAGGGAAAATCTAATTTTGCTAAAAATTAAAGTTTAAAATTACAAAATTTTAACATTGGGCTTATGGGTTGCCATGTTGGCAACGAATTAACAACATATAAACAAGAAGTACATTCAGAACTTCAAAAAGAAATGTAACAGCTGTTTATGTACTGCATATTAAATGTCAATAAAGTTTATTCTGATATTTAAATTTAGTAATATTTCACCGAGCAACGCTCGGTCCTCCTGGTACTCTTATCTTATACTCTAAAACAAGCTCCGTTTGTACGGGCAAACTTTTTTTTTCGCTCCAAGGATTTTTGATTTTTTGGTTCATCATGGGAGTTTTGGCCACCAGGAATCGATTGGCGTTGGTCCCATAGCTGGGAAAAATCCGGTTTTCGTGCTAGAGCCCTTCAAAGTTCCCATGTTATCCTTATGGAGATTTTTAAATTGAACAAAAATCAGCTGATAACTGTAGATATAAACCAATGTGTTACATCTTTAACCTGTTGTTTAGGAAAATTATACCAAAGTGCAGCACACTTTGGTCTGGCGAGTGACCGAAGCGAACGAGCTCGTCTTAAAAAGGAAGAGGCCGAGTGAGCGGAGCGAACGAGCTTTGTGTGAGAAACATAAGTCGTAATATTTTACCGAGCATAAGCTCGGTCCCCCTGGTACTAATATTTAAATTGTGCACTTTTAAATATTTATGTTTTTCTGTTATATCAAATATAAATCACATAAGCCTACATACATGTATTAAAACAACACTTTTTCAGGTTTATGTTCTTAACGAGCAGAAGAAATTGGCTTTGATCATGAATGCTAAGCCAATAGATGTGGAGGATCATGTGGACAACATTACCAAGTAAGAACCTGATTTTGTGAAACTTGCATTCCTTAACTAACCATAGTAAATTAATTAAAGAATGGATTCAGTGTTTATGGTTAATGTTTAATTATTGAGTTGGAACAGGAGTGAAAAATGCAGTGCTTAGATTAATGTAAATGAATGCCCAAATGAAACCATACTTAATTTATTTTTAAAATGAAAATTTACTTAATTTAGCAAACAATATTATTTTAAAAAATAACAAAAAAATTAATAATTTTACATATTATTGTTATTTAAATTATTGTTTATAGAGGAGCAATTTTAATACTGTCACAGGAAAGCCACTTTTAAATTCCAAAACGTGTTTCTATTTTTGAATTTGACCATCTCAGATTTGTAGAAATGTGTTGATTGTTGATTATAAATATAAATATGAATATTATATGTATAAAGATTACCTTATAATCCATATGTAGAGACAATACGAAATTGATTATAGTTCTCTCATCTGGCTGATTTTCACATGCATACCATATAGCTTATAGGCTTATATGGTTTGATTTATTCTATTTTCTGTGATACTACTCAGTGCAATTTGTAGAATTATACAGATATATATTTATTTTCAAACTAACACTATTTAAATTTGATACTGTATCAAAAATATAAAATTTGAATATGAAAATCAGAGCATTCTGGAGTTAACATTTCGGAACTAAAAAAGTGCTATAACTGCTACGTAACATGACACATACATGAAACTTGTGAAAACTGCTAGCGTATAAAAGGGAGCGTCAACAAGCCCACAAGAAAAAATCTGTATATGACGATATTTTGTATAGCAAATTGATTTTGTATGGAATCAGGGCCCATTTTCTAAATAGGCCGAGTAGGCCGCGGCCTAGGGCGGCAAATTTTTAAGGGGCGGCAAATTTCGAAATTTTTTAAAAATTCTTTATCAACTAAAATAAAATAAATTTAAAATATCATAACGGTGTTTGCAAAGGAATTTTCAATTTTTTTATACTTTGTAAATAATCCTTGTAACAGAACTTGTAGTTATGTTGAATTAATTAATTAGATCCGTAGGCTATTTGTTTACTCCTCTCAGCCACCTATGAAGTTAAGCGGCAGGCAAGCCACCTCTATTTCGCTGCCACCGGAACCGAAAGGTGCTCGGCAGAGGAGGGGTGGTTTCTTTCATGTTGTAACAGGAGTGATATTTTTTACAGAGTCGCTTCCCTTGCGATTTTCATTTGGAGTATTTAGTTTTGTTTGGTAGTGTCAGTCGTCGTTTATTGCTATTTCTTCTTGAGACAATTTGATGATTTATGATTCTTGAGGAAGTAAGTGCTATGATTAAGACGTTTTTATGCATTTCATTGTAAGGTAAACAGACTAAACGTTGACCGCCGCCAAACTCTGTTGACAGCAATGTTACTTGCAATTTGTAAATAGCCTATAAGTCTTGTGTCAATAGGAATCCTACATTTATTTTAATGATTCATTGTTTAAAGAACTATCTTATTTTAAAAAAATGTTTAAACATAAAATTTGAAAGTAATAACGACTGTTTAAATATGGAAACCTCGGCTTTTTAAAGTGCAGTATAGACTAACCTTATTGTTAATAAAAAAAAGTGTTTGTAAAATAAGCTTTTGTACATATATTTCGTCTAAACTGCTAGGAATGCTGTATGTTTTTAAAACGAATAATACTGTTTATAAGCCAGCGTTGTTGGTTTTCAAAACACCGTTTGGAAATCAAACGGTGGCGTTTAGCAGTTATTAATTTTTTTTTTTAAATAACTAATTAGTCACATTTTAATTAGTTATTTAAAATTAAAATATAATTAACTATTAATTCGTCAATGTATTAGTGTAAGTTACATATTCAGTGCGGTATTCAGTTGTTTAATAATTAATCTGTCTACTTTTTTGTTGTGTTAAATCCAAATGAAATATTTGTTAAGGCTCCGGTCTACCTGAGCTTGAATGCAGCCTCGCGGCGTAGCGTTAGGCGAGTTTTATGGCTATTCAGAGGTCTACGGCAATCGTGTTTTAAAATTAACTCATTAAGATAAGAGATTGGCTCTTAACTTTTTCTGAAAGTAAAAAGACGGATCTTGTATTCTATGATTTTAGAATTTTTTAATAAAATATTAGTTTTCATTACAAGTCTTGAAAGTGACTCATTGCCGGGAGAGATTGCATTTGGAAAAGGCTATCGAGCCCCGCAATGGCACTTTTGAGACGAGTATTGAACATTATTTTTCATCACGATATAGAAAAACTTGTAAACAACATGAATATTTTGGTTTGTTCAACTTAGTATCAAGAAAAAACCGAACTCATAACGCTGAGTTTCCGTGCTTATGTCGTGGTACACATGCACTCACCGAAACTAGGCATTGTGCAACAGCTGATCGGCCTAATGCAACAGCTGATCGGACTGCACCGCAAAATCCCATAACGGTTACTTTCCGTGCACCACATAGGCCTACGCACGGAAAGTAAACGTTATGTAATTTTGCCATGCAGTAGCGGGAATAACCTATTTTCTTAGCTCATTTTACGTTTAGAAACAGTGAGCTAGAGTATTAAACTCTAGAGTATTTAATACTCTAGCTCACTGTTTAGAAAGTGTACTTTCGTGTGTAGAGTAATGGGAATTTTCTAATTTCAGCTATAACTGTCTAAAATCATCTGTTTTTCTCGATGGAAATGAAAGGGTTTTTTAGAATCGTGTTATCTTTTGCTAAATTCGGCTTAGAGCTATAACTAGTTAGGTATCATATTTAAGACGAATAACGATGCTAAATTTCGTGTGTTACACTTTGGCAATTATTTCATCAAAACTAATAGAAAACTTCAGTTAAAAATCTGGAAAAAACCAGATGATTTTAAACAATTATAGCTGAAATTAGAAATTTTATTTAAAAATTTTTTAAATTAGAGAAAACGAGATCTTTCTTTCTACTTTTAGAAAAAGTTAAGAGTCAATGTATTAGTGTAAGTTACATATTATTCAGTGCGGTATTCAGTTGTCTAATAATATTAATCTGTCAACTTTTTTGTCGTGTTAAATCGAAATGAAATATTTATTAAGGCTCCGGTCTACCTGAGCTTGACCAGGGCTTATCCAACCATCAAACTCGCCTAGCGCTACGACCGTGAGGTGGCATTCGGTAACGTCGTTCGGGCTCAGGTAGAGCAATCCAAGCAGCTCTTGCGGGGAAAATCGCCCTAGGAAGTTTAAAGATTTAATTTACCAGCACATTTTTATTTCTTTTCATGGATCGATAGAATATTATTTCTTATCTCCAGTGCAGTGGGTGCGAGGTGTCGGACTGGTGGCGGGAGACGGGTTGATGGGGGGGGGGGGGGGGGCGGCAAGCATAATGCGGCCTAGGGGCGGCACTAAGCTAAAATGGGCCCTGTATGGAATCATCGGTGTTTAGAAATAACAATTGATTAAACCCATATTCCCGTTTATGTCTGCGGTAGGTATATTGGCGGCAAACCGATATATTGCTCCTTAGCAGTTTTAGGATGAAAGGTGAGGCAAGATATATTGTTCCATAGCAGTCTGTAGAGGATAAAGACATGGAACGATATATTGTTCCTTACCATTGAAAGGTTTAAGCTAATTAGAGACCGTTAAGAGGGGGCTAAAGGGCCCCACTCAGTACGTCATGCATTGCTTCACTTGCTTCAGTTTTTTGCCTTTATTTTAAGTCCGATAAAAGTGAGAGAGGTTTTTACAATAAAGACTTTGGCTATTTGATTCACTTTTTGATTTTTTAAATATTTTGAACCCATATAAGCTACAGTGGTTCAAAATTGATCAACTTTAGATAAACCTTAGACCAGAATACCAGGGGTACTCTTGTAATGTACTGCACCGTGGAAAAGTGTCTGACCCAATTCAGATGACTTCTGGTGTGAGGCAGGGGTGTATCTTGTCGCCAATCTTATTTTTGATGGTACTTGACCGTGTCTTGAGGAGGGTGACTGCAGCTAGGAGAAGAGGTATTCGATGGGGCCTTGCTGATCATCTGGAAGATTTAGATTTTGCAGATGACATATGTCTGCTATCTCATCGCTTGAACAACATCAGGAGTAAATTAAAAGACCTTAAAAAAGAAGCAGAAAGAGCTGGCTTGAAAATAAACGCAAGGAAAACAAAAGAAATGAGGGTGAATGACCAAGTAGAAGAGAGGTTGGAGGTAGATGGCTCTAGGATTGACCAAGTGGAGTCCTTTGTCTATTTAGGAAGTGTTGTAGCTGCAGATGGAGGAGGAGCTGGAGATGATGTTAAAGTTAGAATCAGGAAAGCAAATGCTGCTTTTGTCCAATTGCAACCTGTTTGGAAGAGTAGAAACATCTCGCTCCATACTAAAATCCGGATTTTTAACACAAATGTTAAAGCGGTTCTCCTGTATGCATGTGAAACGTGGAAAGTAGACAGCAAAATTACCTCCCAATTGCAAGTGTTTATTAACAGGTGCCTTAGAAGGATTAACCGGATATGGTGGCCAGACAGAATCACAAACGAAGACCTTTGGAGCCAAAGTGGTCAAATGCCAGTCCATCTAGAAATAAGAAGGAGGAAATGGAATTGGATTGGACACACCTTAAGGAAGCCAGATGGTTCCATAGAAAAGAAAGCCCTCACATGGAATCCTCAAGGAGCAAGGCGTAGAGGCCGACCAAGAAACACTTGGAGAAGAACGGTGGAAAAGGAGGCAGCTGCAGAAGGAAAGACATGGGGGGGGGGGGCTTAGAAGACTAGCTGGAGAAAGACAGGCCTGGAGACGTCTCGTGGATGCCCTATGTTCCGATTGGAACGACAGGAATTAAGTCAAGTAGGTCAAGTAGACCAG